>CM073128.1:42973781-43431281 GCA_037039145.1 Fundulus diaphanus | reverse complement strand
ACGCAAAGCCGCTGTTGTTCTTAATTAGCTAATTTGCCTTCAGTTTATTTTCTTAAACACACACAATCACACTGAACTGTGATATCACTGCATCGTTTTACTGGTTATTGGTTTTAGTTTTGTTATCTGTTCCTTGTTTCATAGTTTATTAGTTTTCCTTGTTGAAGCAGTTCAGTTGAAGGGTACCAGTCTAGTTAGATTTTGTTGACTGAAGAAATCAAACTGGAAGTTGAAGTGTTTTCGTTAATAAATTACTGTATTTGGAGAGAGTCGGCGCAGTCATTTTGCTACTGTGGGATGGGGCGGGGCTGGCTGGGAGTAATCTGGCCTCATGGAAAATCCTACTAATGACATATTCCACCCCTTTTTCCACTCTGTTTTTTTTTTTCTCTCCCACACAAAAACTGTAAATATGAGAGGCCAACGATGTGAATCTTGCACATGAATCTTATTATGCTTACCTTCCAATGATCTGTTTGCTTTAGGAGAGAAAGTTCAGAGATTTGTCATCAAGCTGGGCTTTTCTCAAAGCCTTACTATGTGGGTCTGATTGGGCTCCGAGATATTCCGGGCATCCGTCATAAGGCAAGGCAAGACAAATTTATTTGTATAGCACATTTCAGTACAAAGACAATGCAAAGTGCTTTACATGATTAAAACATAATAAAGCAGAATAAAAGCAAATTGGAATAAAACGTAGAAACACAATAAGACATGGGAGAATAGAATAAAAGCAAATATTAAAAACAGTTTGACTACAAAGTTGAACTAATTATGTTTCAGTAAAACAAATAGTGGAAGCACATAAGGAAGCACATTTCCAACAGTTCGTAGCATGTGGAGCGGTAACTGCCTTTCTACTGTAGGAGAAGAGTGAAGAGGGAAAATGAGGGCCGCCCCAAGGCAGAACAAACTGGTCCTGCAACTTTTTCAGGTTGGCCCGCTGCGTGTGGTGTTTGAGGATCAGCTTTGTTTTTCTGACAAATTTTACTGCTTGGTTAAAGCTGACTTTGTGTCACGAGACAAAAACAAATCAGCAAGCAGCACTCCAGTTCCTCCTTTGATTTCTGAAAACGGATTTGTTGGCCCATGTACAGGTCCTGTGTCTTCACAGGTAGGAACATTTAGATAAACTCAATCAGGTTCCCTAAATACAGTGCCACTAGAAAGTATTCACACCCCATCAGTTTTTTTGCCTTCTGTTTTGATAGGCATCTTTTTAAAAATTATTTGAAATTAATTTTCTTTACAACTCCCACACGCGCACACACACACACAAAGTAGACAATAATAACTATTTATAAAGCGCTTTCATACAAAGCAAAGGACAATTACAAGGTGATAAAAAAACAAATAGAAACAGTACAGATAAAAAAAATAAAAACAAACAGATAAAATAGATAAAAACAGATAAACCAACAGAAGATAATATTTAATACGTGTAGGACAGAGTACATAAGTGGGTCTTTAACTTTAAAAACACCAACAGAACCTGCCTGCTTGATGTCCTGACGGAGGTTATTCCACAGGAAAGGGACTTGAAAAGAGAAGTCACGCTCACCAGCAGTTTTTCTTTGTGCTTTAGGGATTTTTAGAAGCATGAACCCAGTTATCTAAAAAGCACAGAGTACTCTTGTGGAGATGGTAGAAGCTTTCAGAAAATGGCGAACTCCACCAGTCGGGCCTTTATGGAAGGATGGCCAGACAGAAGCATCTCCTCACTAAAACAAGTGTTGATAGTCATTTTAAATTTAGCATGAAACCAAGTGTCAAGATGAAAAATGGCACGTCTTATCAACTTTACACCAACCCTTCTGTGACAGTGGTGGTAGCATCATGCTATCAGGAGTTTTTTATGCAGTAGGAAATGGGCGACTGGTCTGCATAGAAGGTAAAATGACACCAGCTAAATATAGATTCTTCAAGAGAACCTGCTTCAGAGTTTGTTGTGGGAAATAATCTGGAACTTAAACTAGGACTCATCTTCCAAAACGATAATTGTGCAATCTACACAACCAAGATAATAAATGAACAGCTAAAGGAACTGTCCAAGTTTTTCTGAGTGGCCCAGCCATAGCCCAGACTTGAATCCATCTGAAAATCTCTTGAAAGACCAAAAAAGGTCTCTTTACTGACCAACCAACTTGACTGAGCTTAAAAGGATCTGCGAAGAATGGTAGAAAATACCCAAACCAGGTGTGCCAAACTTTTCGAAACATAACCTAGAACCCTTGAGTCTGAATTTGCTGCCATGGTGGGTTGAAAAAGAGATTAAACTATGGGTGTGAAAACTTGTAGAACACTGGATTAACTATCTTTTGAGATCTGATCAAAACATTCTAGCATCTCTTTTAGAATAAATCTGTAACATACAAAACTGTGGAAAACTGGACGGCGTGGAAGTGCTGGCACTATGTATTGAAAATCATTTAGAAATATACAAATAAAATAATTCACCTAAGTGTTATGTCTTATTGTGTCTGCGTGTTATATGTTAGCTGTGTGCATCCTGAGCCAGTGCCTGCCTCATAAAAAATGTCTCTATGGTAAACCATGTCGACAATAAAGATTCTTAAAGATATTTACTCTATTGTCTGACTTGGCTCCTCTTGTAATCCGATTATCTTTTCAAAATGCAAATCAACTGACAGCCGTTTTTTTCATCACCTCCGGGTATTGGTTACGCATTGGAATGGACTGCTAAAAACAAATTACGTCATTTATGGGAGGTTTTATTGTTACACAACTGTTTTGAATGCAGGGGTTCTCATATACACAAGCATGGATAAATTATATTGTTAAGGTATATGTTGTTTAAGTTGATAAAGGATAACTGTTTTGCAATATTAGAAATGATCTCAAGCTATTCAGGTGATACACTTTTCTGGTGACACACTTTGAAAACAAAACTGCTTGTGATGCAATATAAGAATGAGTCATATCCTGCAAATGTTTCATCACAGTGCTGAAACTGTTGGACATGCAAATGGCAAGCAATTTATTTCAATTAGGAGACCTTAAAATCGTCAAGAGTAATTTTCAGGGATTTTTATAGAGCTTTGGGCCGAGGAAGAGTGTTTCCATACTTTGCTTTAAGCTAATATTAACATGCAAAAACCTTCATATCCAAAGGAACATATGTATTTCAGTTCTTCCTTTTTACATTGAAATTATTCAGTTGTAGTCTATATAAAGTGGAACTGCCAAGCTTTGGTGTGAATTTTTCATTGATTTACCCCCACATTTCCCCAGTTCTGAGTTGTGTCTGGGAGCAACTCGTTTTGGTGCGGTCTCTTTAAATCTACTGTAAATGAGGCACTTCACAACCCACGCCCCCAAATCCACTACTTGCTGAGGTAAGTAATGGATTTTGGGGACTATGGTTCAGTGGGTTGTCCTGTTGTGCCATTGTTGGTTTGATCACAGCTTCCTCCTGGCACATGTTGATCTAACCCTGGGCAGACACTTAACCCCAATATATGAATCTGTGCTCCTTTGTGAGTGTGATTGGAATAATGTAGCTCTATTCCAAAGTCCCATATGGTCCATTTATCATATATGAAAAGCCAGAGGGGCCTTAAAGAGGGCCTTTATGCCCATGTCATGGAACCATGTTGGGCAAAGGGTTTATCAAGCGTCAGATAAACAGTTTAGGCCTTTTTGCAGTACAGTGTCAAATATCTTACATTATTCGGTGCCGTTGCACTCTTTTGTTGTGGAGACTTCCATTTAGACAAACTCGGCAAACAAAAAGGGTCAACTACGATCTGGAGGTGTTTGTGCCAGCACAGAACCAGGTGTCACTCAGACGCCCTGCCACTGACTCAGACTCCACTTTGGTTATGTGACGTGAAGCTGGAGGTCGACACCGACACCGTCTGTTAACAAACGCCGCTCATGAATTTATCAGATGTGCGGATCCGTTCTCCTTCATCAGCATCTCCATCCTGAACCCACCGTGGCAGATCACCTGCTCTGAAGGCTTTCTGTTGCTCTGGCATGGTTTGGCAGCAGACGGACACATCATCTACGGATATATCGAGGGTAAAACGAGAGGAGCAGAACTGACCTTCTGAGTATGGCCATGTGAGGGTTTACACGGACTCACACCTTAGCAGAGGTACGATCACAAACCTTTTCACTAAGAGGTACGATGCCACATACCAAAGTGACGTTATGGGGCTGGAAGTTGGCCTACCTGACACTGCAAGCATTCCCTTCCCATTACCTCCTGCTCTTTACGGATCAGCTTTCATACATGGTCGCAGCGGTGAAAATTCTGTAAGCCTATCAATTAGTAAAGAGGATTACACGGTCGTTCACTCTGGCTGACCTCATGACAGGGAAAGTAGAATGAAAACCAAGGTCATTGTTGAAGACCGAGGCCTGCGAGTTTTATTGAGCTTGACTCATGATAGGAATTTAACTGTGAGTTCAGCACAGATGAAACCCAGCCAACACCATATGCTCTTCAGGAGCGGGGACACAACTTAAAGAGAAGATGGCCCAATATTTCAGAACATAAATTTCTCCCAAACTTCAAGATGGCTCCAACGCACAGCTTGTTGGAGGTATAATTGTTTGATGGTTTTGGTATGCCACAGAAGAACTAAATCTATCGACTCATCTGAGACTCTAAGAAATGCCTCTGAAATATCCACTTTCATTCAAGCGTCCCAGTACGTCGACAGCGTGTTTTATTTTTAAAAGCGTATCCAGTGACAAAGGACACTTTAACCCCTCACTTAGATTACATGTGGACGGGTGCAAGCATCATTATGTTCTACGCATACATGCTTTTTAATAGGTTGAGGGGGAGACCAATCACACTTGTCAACCTGTTGCCAGGAGACCGGCAGTGTGGTTGCTAAACACCAGTCCACAACTTTTACATCATGGACTATATTTCTGAAAGTTAGAATATGAAAGAATATTACATTACCTCACAGAAGTGCTGAAGCAGGTCCCAACAGCACCTGCTCTTTCAGTGTAAAATATCAGCGCCCCTGAGCTCCTGAGTCTGAACAATTTCCTCATTTGACACCTGCTCGCATGTGAGAAGATAATCATCTTCTAATCCTAATTAATTGTCTGCCTAAAAATAATGTAGGCCTACAAAGCTGAGGAGCATTTTTAGTTTGACCGAGTGTTTTAGGTGAAATATATCCTTTATGTCTAGTGATAAGGACTCCTTCATAGTTTTGCAGTAATTAAAATTTTGCTGTAATTTGAGCCACACATTTACTTCCGTGTACTAATTAAATCTCCCATCAGATTATTATCAGTTTAATTAGGACTTCTCTGCTTTCAGCTCAGTGCTGCCTGTGTTTTGGCTCGTTTCTCTGTCGCAAGTGGCAAATTATTAGCGCCGCACCATGCTAACCCTGCTCCATAAGTGATGTTGACTAACATCAAAAGGCAGGTTTAGTGCTGGATTAGCTGTGATTGATGGTTTGTGGTTCACTGGTTGATCTGCTTCTCAGATCTGGGACCATTTGGGGGGAAAGCTTTGATTGTGTTTACTCCAGTCGGTGAAGGGATTCTCTCTCCCGGGAAAAGAAAAGCAAAGCGATTCAATTGTACTCGTCTGAACTGAAGCAGTTTTAATCCACAGGTTCTTGTTTTTTTTTTTTTTTTTTTTCGTCTCCAATCCTTTTTGGCCTCCTGCTTATCCAGGTTATGTCTGAGAACAAACTGTCGCTAATGTTTTTGTTTCATAGCTGATCATGTTACTTTATATCCTAGAACTCAACAGAAAATTGCTTCTTTTTGGTTTTACTTCTAAATGAAAACCAAATATTTTTTCAGTGTATTGCACTTTCAAAAATAAGTCAACAGCCAAATTAATATTTAACTTAGATTTTACTGTGCTATTTAAATTTTTTGATGGCAAAAACGGATTAAAACGTTCACGTTTTGTCTAGAAATCTTTGGTTTTTCTAAGGATTAAAAATAAATAAATGAGAATGAAAAAAGCCTGTACAACTTTTACTGATCATGATGGCGAACCAAAAGTGAGAACCACTTTCCGTACTGTAGTTACTACAAATCAAAGCAAAGAAAGATCACACTTGGGGTTCCTCAGGACTACATTTTCGGCATTTAATAACCACGATACTCCTTGCTCAGTTTATGCAAAATTACAACATTTGATACAATATCTTTACTGATGACATGCATCTTGATATTTCTGTGTCGCAACTTGATCTCAGTCTATATCTTCCAGTGGCTCTTAAAGCTAGGGTCAGCGATTTTTTTCGGAAGTTTCCTCAAGTCCCTATTTGAATAACTGCATGCACAAGACCGGCTTCGCTATTCCGCTCTTCAGTGAGATTGCGTCTTAAAAACCTCCCAAATCCATTCTGGTCTTATTTTTTTCTGCTGAGGCCATCCTTTTCTTCTCATAAACATGAACGCTTGATGCAACTCTCAGCCATGTTCAAAGTCTACGGTGAGAGCAGTGGAGCTACAATGAACGGCTAACCGCTAAGCTAACCGCTAACTCAGCGGCTAAGCTAACCGGATACATAAACACTAGCAGTGCGCATGCGAAGCCAGCAAGTGGAAGCTATGAAGGAATGAGCATGGACACTGCCGTTGCATGAGCGCGTCAGAATGATTGGCATGTGGGACAACCAATAGATATGGCAATAGACCAGTTCATTGTTATTGTTTTGATCCGGGGTTTTCGCGCATGCGCGCCGGACTGGTAGGCAAAAGACGAACACAAAGGCGGACGCAAACAGAGGAAACGACGAGTTCTCGACGTATTTTTCTTCTTTAGATAACGTATCACAAGATCGTTTTAAGAGTAAGTTGATGGTTGATGGTATCAGATTGCCAGATCCACACAGCAAAAGCCTGAAGGGACGGAGCGAGTCTGTGAAATGCTGGCCAAGTGTTCCGTATACAGCTGCCTTATAAACACGCAGGCCAGTACAGACGAGAGAGCATGGAAGCATGAAACCACTGGACGGCTACAATTATTTCATATTGGGACATAGACAGCAGCCCCCGCGACCCCATGAGGGATTAAGCGGGTCAGAAAATGGATGGATGGATGTTCAGACATGTTTGTGTAACATACGAAGCGGAGTCGGACACACAGCGCTTCAGCAGAGAGGAAGACCCACCCGGTAGGTTAAAAAAACATTATTCACTACGGATTATTTTGGTGTTTTTGTCTTATTAAAATTGGTGGGGGTGTCGGCGACGTTGCAGCGTAAACAGGGGCGTAATGCAGCCGCTGTCTGGAGCACATTATTGCACACTGATTGCACGAAGAAAACTAAAATGATGCAGCGTGCTGCTGCTGCAGCGCATCGACTCCGCTTCTCTGGCCCCGTCTAGCGATCGCCACCTCCCCTCCGCCGCTATTTAAGTAGAACAATGACCAGTGCAAAATTAAGTGGTATTTACCGGAGATGAAATGTAGACTGCACATTCTGCCTGTCATGGTTTAGTTTTGATTCGGCTTTTGTTGCCATTGGTTTTCGGTTTTTCCACCTTGTTTTAGTTTTAGTTAGGGTTTCACTTTATTTATTGTTTTTAGTTTCTCCTTCCCCTCACTTCAGCCTTCCCTTTCACTGCAGTTAGTCACACCTGCCAGCCACTAATTAGCCAGACTCATTTCACCTGCCAGCCTCCCTACTTAAGCCTCACTCTGCTGTCACTCCTTTGCCAGTCCGTCATCATTCTACACTCTCTCCATGCCAGTCCCTCTGTAAGTCTTGTATTCTACTGTTCGTTCCTAGAGAAGCTTTGCCTTTTGTCTAGATGTTTCCTGTGAACTGCTAACCTGACAAGCTGCTTTGGAGAAGCTCTGTTCTGTGCCCTGGTGTCTCCAGTGATCAGCTAACCTGACTAGCCGCTCGGAGAAAGCTCTGATCTATGCCACGCCACCCAGCTTTAACGAACTCTCTCTCCAGCCCTGCACTCATCTGCTCCAGTCCTGAAGAGTCTCAGGTTTTCACCCTCCACAACTCACCTTCTTAAATAAAGTCTCCTCAACTGTGCTCAGTTTGTGGTCGTGCTTGGTTCATGAAGACAACCCCTGACACTGTCGTAGTATGATGGCTCCCACAGTCCACTGAGATTGTCTGCCTGCATCCTTTTCATTGAAATTATCCATTTCTTTCTTCTTTCCTCGTCGTTTGGGAAACGACAGAAACGTACATCCGGCGATTTGGAATGCCTCTGTGTGCAACCGGGAGCACAACAAGTCGTAGACATTGTTTAGATTCCAAAAATAAACTAACTAAAAGTACGCTCTAAATCGTTTTGTAATGATAGTAGACGGGAACAGTTCTGCTTTTGCCTACCCACTGGACCCGGATGTAGCGCGGACGTCACGCATGACGTCATGCGTGAACTGGTCTATACCCCTGGAACTTGAGGTGCACAGGGGAATGAAAGCAGGAACAAAACTCAAATCCCTGCCCTTCGGACCGAGGGGCATGGATTGGTCAGAGTTTTTACAGGCCTGCAGCTCCCACAGAAAACTATATTTTAACCTCCTTTTGTTGAACACATAATGTATTGATTACTTTGAGGATGAAAGGACCATTTTACCAGTATAACAAGTGTTTCTGAACAGGATTACCAACTATAACTTGAATATGTGATTGGGTCTAAATGTCCTCCATTATAATACAGAAACGGCAGAAGCCCTTGTTGTAGACTTGTATCATCATAGAATCACTGAATCAAACTTAAGTTTCAACTACAACCTAAAGATTCCTCTTCCCAGTGAATTTGTTCTCAGGACAGAACAAATACACAGGAAGGAGGAATTTGTGGTGAGTTTAGAGGTTCAGTTTTTTCTAATATGCATCCTTTTAGATGTAGAGAGAAAGCAGGAGTGCCTGCAGAAACCCCTTTTAACATTTTTAAACCCAATGACATTATGGCCAGGGTGTTGTCACTTCCTGGTCTGTCTTTGTGAGTTAAAGTACCAAGTGAAGGTTAGAACTGCCACCACAAATCCAAATGGACCCACAACCACGCTGGGTGGCATATTCTTGTTAAAGTAAAGCAGTAAAACTTATTGAAGATGCTGTTCACCTGCTTCATCAACTTAGAACATTAAGCTGTTACACAGCTGGTAGCAGTATTTCCTGGCTGCTAGAGAGTCCTGGGTCCGAAACCCAGCCCTGGGTCTCTCTCTATAAGATCCAGCTCTTTTCAAGGAGCCATTAATTCTTTTTCCATTGAGGAAGCTCCACAAATCAGCTTACATGACACAGCCAGACAGGAAGGCACAGCAGCCGATACAGTTTCTCTCTTACTATGTATGGCCTTAAAGGTAGTGAAAGTTTTTTTGATTAAAACTCAAAATTGTTAAACGAAATATATAGTGTAAAACTAGGCAGTGATTTTTAAAACAGTCTCTCTCCTCACCTGGTCTGCAGTAGCAATTACACCCCAGTAGCACAAAATATTATACAATAATATTACAAAATACTGTGATTGGGACTCTGCTACTAGCTTGGGCGGGTATGCTTTCAATATTTCCTTGTAAATAATGTAAAACTATACAAATATTAAAATTGTTTTGATGAAGAATTTAAAAGCTAATTTCAAAGAAGTTGCAAAGAAAACATTTTTTTTTTAATAATTCAAACATCTGCGTCATTAGGGTACACATGGTGGCAGTAGTAGGTTTTAACTTCTCAATGAGTAATGTGCTCCAGATTCTTTATCAGTAAAAATACAAACATTAGCTGGTTTGTAAACAGTGAGTCACTCCGACTGGCTACGACCAACTAAATGCTGATATTTGCTCACCAAAATCAACCAAACCCTTTAAACGCCAAAGCAAACTGTCATAAAAATGCTTCCTCTTAATTATCTCAACTTCGATGTTGGATTTCCTGCTGTAGCGATGCATCAACTCACAAATGGTAAAACAGACGCAAAGTGAAAGTAGCAGGTGTGCCCCTGGATTGATGGTTGTGTACTTACAAAGCAGGTTTTCTGTGCAAACTTCTCTCAGTGGTAAAGCATCAAGTATTTACCTAACTGTTGGTGTGAACATACAGAATTTCCATGCAATCAGAACGAGCTGCAAGCTGCAACATATATGCTTATCCTGACCAGTGATGATGCAAACTTGGAGCTTACCTGACACCGTTAAGGTGGTTCAGAAAGAGTACGCTCTTTTTCTGATGGCTTTGTGCTTAAAAAAAATCTAACTGCGTTGCTCACTCTTGATAAATATTGCATCTTAAGAATATTCTGTTAAAAGTGACTTTGCAGCTATCGAATGATTTCTTTTAGGTTTATCAGTAACTGCTTGATGAATTTTAAGTCATAAGGATCAAACAAACAATTCAGGTTCCCAACTGAAGGTGGTTGGACGGGTCGGGTTGTTCCTGCTTGGCTTGTTGCCATTTCAGCCAGGGGCTGGATTGATTTTCCCAAGATCGCAAGGAGCTGGTGTTAAAGAGCCTGTGACAAAAGGCTCACATACGGAGAAAGAAAATGTACAAATCATATCGTGGGAAAGAATCTCTAATTGTCTGGGAATCTAAATATTACAACACAGGATTCAGTGAATCCTTGGAAAAACAGGTACAACTGGTTACAAGGAAAGCCAATGCCATCTCACGATTGTACTTCTTCAGTGCCGTTATGGATGTGTAGGACTGGTTCTATGAGAGTGAAGTATTTTACGCTCAAGGAAGTGAATTTACGCTTAACTGTAAACATGTTTTGATTCATTTTGCTGTCACAAACGAGCTGTTGATTTTTGTTTTTCTGTCCTCAGAAGTTCCCATCAGTTTCCCACAGTTACAGCTTCCTGAAGTCTTCACACCCACCCCTCGAAACTTTTCTCCATTGTGTGAAATTACAACTCCAAACCCGATTTATTTCATTGAGATTTTATGTGATAGACCAAAACAAAGCAATGTATAATTGGGAAGTGGTAGGAAAATGATGCACAATTTTCTAAACATTTTTCACTGATCTTAAAAGTGTGTTGTGCATTTATTTTCAGTCAGCCTGGGTCAATAACTTGTAGAACTCTGTCCCGCTGCAGTTGGAGCTGCAAATCTTCTGTGCTATGTCTCTACCAGTTTTGCACATGTGTTGACTGAAGTTTCTACCTGATACGCTTTGTAAAGTGTCTCAAACTCAGTCAAATTGAAAATGAAACTTTTAATTCTGGCAACAGATTCTTGACTAAATCTAGGGCTGGGCTTCGACTGGACTTAATATGACAAATGATGCTTTGTTCTAAACCAGTGGTCAGAAACCTGTGGCTCCGGAACCACATGTGGCTCTTTACACTCTCCTCTATGGCTCTTAAATCATTTTGGCTAGAACTGTTAAAGAATCGAACAATGTTTTAATGTGTAAAGGAAATTAAGTTATCAGTAGGTGATTTTTCCTTGGTGACAAAGGTCCATTTTAATCTCATCTGTTCGCCTCTTCCACTTGAACCATGGTTCTACCTGAAATGGCATGGACCATTTCACTGCTAACCCCCTTTTTCTCTCTTTTTTTAGAAGAGAAACAACAACGTTATTTTAACGGGTAAAATGTTTCAGAAACAGTTCTCACTTCAAGACGCAACCTTGTCTCTTAGATGAGTGGTCATGCCTTGGTAGGTTTGCAGTGGTGTCATAAGCTTTCTATGTTTGAATTGCGGATTAAAATGTTCTCTGAGATGTTCAAAGCTTGGGATGCTGTTTTAAAATGTAACCCTGCTTTAAACTTCCCAACACCTTCATCCCTCAGCTTTCTGCTCTGATCCTCTGTCTTCATGATGCCGTTTGTTCAATAATGTTTCCCACAGGTCGACACAAGCTTGCTCTGATCGTTCTGCAAATGCATCCCATATTTTCAGGTTTTTATTTATGAAAACATTTTTAAAATTATGGATCCTTTTCTTTCCACTTCACACTCATGCACTACTTTGTCTTAGTGTCTTAAATAAGATCCTGATAAAATACAAAAAAGCTTAATTTTATTGAGACAAAATGCTGAAAGGTTTAACGGGTACAAATACTTTTGTGAAGCACTGATCATCCCGCTGTCACTTTTGCAATGAAAGTTTCCTGGGAGGTTACAAACAATACGTTGCTGGGCAGTTTAGTCCATAGGCTGTAAATTGTCACCTCTCGGACTCTTCACCGGACACTGGTAGTTTTGACTCATCTGGATTTCCCCTGCATTAGTCACCAACTGGAATATACACACAGACGCGCACAAGTATGCCCACATATCCCCCTCATAGTGCGAGAGAGACCGGCTACAACGCGGTGTATATGACTGACACGGATAACACAGCCCTCTATAGCGCAGCGAAACGTCGGGCCTTCTGCATCAGCTGCTCCGCCAACTGCTCTTTGGCATCCAGTAAATTCATAAGGCTGTGCGAACGGGGCTGCATAATGCCTTCAGGACAACGGAGACTCTAGCGTGATTTAAAGAGATATTGGGCCGTAATAATCACACAGGCTGCTCGCCATCCACTGTATGTTTTTGACTACAGATACAGTTGCAGATTAAAGCGGGCTTAGCGCTTCCTAACCAGAGCCTTGTGAGAATAATAACCACATTAGACATAAGTGAGCTCCTACTGATGACAGTACCAGAGATGTCGCTGACGTAGCTGCCAAATCATAAACACACGCATGCATCTGATATGAAGTAATAGGGCTTCAGTGACTGCTACCCAACGCCTGAGCCTTAGAGTAATTAATGATGTAAGGGTTTCAGGTGTCATTGTAAATATCGGATTTAATGACATCTTGAGGTCAGTTTGTCCTTGTTGTGTTGAGAGGCAGATGGAGTCAAAGAGGACGAGTTAAAGGGCTTGTGAGAGAGAATCTGTTGTAAACATAACATGATAAAGTACCATGAAGTTTTACAAGCTGCTTTTTAACTCTGGATGTGTTTCCATACGCAACAACTGAGCTTTGATTTTCAGCGGAGCAGCTGAACAAACTGATTAGCATCACTCGCTGTGAACAAGGAGAAACATTCAGCTGTTGCTGCAGTTGCCTATTACTGATACGTAAGGCAGCAGATTATGGAGATTCTGATATACAGTGATGATAAGAAGTTTATATATATGCTCATCGTGGCTATAAATGTCATGGGCTTTGGGCATTAAATGATGGATTTGAACCATGATTTTTCTTGGGGGTATTGACGACATAATACTCATATATAAAAAAATAGGTTCATGTGTTTTAATTCACTGTGGATTTTCTTTAATTGTCACTGGATCTAAATTAGGTACCCAAACTGAAATATATACAAACACCTTTCCAAAGTGAAGGAAGTTTATCAGCGGTTGAGATGCAGTTTCCTCAGACACAACCAAAGCCAGAGCAACAAAATCAGAGCAACAAAAGACTCTTGTATAGTGACTTAACAGGCTGCACAGTGGAACAGCTGTTAGTTCTGCTGCCTTTGAAGGTTTGGGTTCAAATCCCATTCTCGGTCTCTGTGCATCTGTGGGTTTTCTGAGGGCATACCAGCTTCCTCCCTCAGTTCAGAAACACGCATGTTTGGTTATTTGGCATCTCTAAAACTATCCCATCGGAGTGACTGTGTGCACGCATAGATGTGTGTCCCGTATGAGATGGACTGACGATCTATCCATGGTATTCCCTGCCTCTCACCCTTTGACCGCTGGAGACAGGTGACAGCCCCCACCGTATTTAATAAATTGTTTGCCTAAGATCCTCTCAGAGAGCGACTGTGGCTGAGTGGGAAGAGTACTTGTCTCAATCTGAAAGCTGTTGATTTGATTCCAGCTTCCTGCTGCCATATGTTCATATGTCCCTTGCCAAGGCAGTTAACCCCAAGGCCATTTACAATTTATACCAACAGAAGCACTAATAATGAGCTTATGTTACAGCGTTCACTGTTTCTTATTCACAGCAGCCATGTTGAATTTGAGTCAGGATTGCTTAAGACCCCTGACTTCCCAAGTAGGAATTTCTGATTCATGGATTGTTTCAGGTGAATTTTTGAGTAAGACTTTAGGAACTCTGACTTCTGAGCATAAATGGAATATCCCGTTTGTGAGATCCAAACCTCAGCAAACCACAAACAGGCTTAAATCAGAGGCAACTGAACCCCCTCTCAGTTTTTCTGAAAATGTTTTGACATCTATCTAGGAGCCTTTGTCAATTCTGGTGGCTCGCGCTTCTCAAAATGTATCACAATGGTGAATTTCAAACCTAACAATACTCTCAGACAAAAACTGGTTAATCTCAAAGACAGAACACCCAAACAAAATCTGAGCTTTATTGTGAATGTAGTCCGCCACAGTGAGGACGCACCTTATTGGGTGGGCTCTGCCTATGCTGCGGATGAGTCAGAGCGTCCACCATATTGAATTTGGCAAATCTGCAGTTAGACTCAGACACTTAAACAGTATCACAGGGACTTTAATCTCAGAATATATTTTATGTACGTAATATTTTTATTTTGGTAATATTACGAGTTTATTTTCATACCACTTTGGCTTCATTCTTCTGACTTTATTCTCGTAAAGAATAAACATAATTAAAAGAATCTATCCTGGCCCTATTACTCCAGGACTAAGATGGTTCTACAAACTGGGACTATTCTGGAAATGTTCCCCCTTAATTGTCATAATATGACATTTTTCTCATAATATTACCGCTTTTGTCTTTTTTTTACTGTATTCTCCTATGACTTTTTTCTCATATTAGTAATTTTATCTCTTTAATACTCCCCCAAAAAGTATGTTCCTAATCTGTGTCTATACCAGATCTTAAAAGGTTCACACGGTTTTATGAAATAATGAAGACCACAATGTTTAGATTTAACCAATTGATTTTTATAGACACATCTATAATCTGGACATAGTTATATATAAACACACAGCTATTTATTTATAATACTTAAAAATCTATATGCACATATATATATATATATATATATATATATATATACATACATATATATATATATATATATATATATATATATATATATATATATATATATATATATATATATATATATATACATATATATATATATATATATATATATATACACTACCGTTCAGTTTGGGGTAACGTTGAAATGTCCTTATTTTTGAAGGAAAAGCACTGTACTTTTCAATGAAGATAACTTTAAACTAGTCTTAAAGGTATACTATGAAACCGGGATTGATTTTCCAGCGAGGCTCCCCCCAGAGGGTGAAAGTAAAAGTGCACTGTCGTAAAGATGCTCAGCTGTTCTGGTTTCTCAGTCAAGACAGGCGCGGTTGTTTTGAGCTTAGCAGACAGGCGAACGCAACGAAAAGTGGAAAAAACGGCAGTACAAACAATGACTAACACAGTGAAGGTATGAACATCAAGCTTCCCGCAGCGCTATCTTGGCGAGGCGGCCGCCTCAGACTCCAACATCGGAGAAGCCAATGGCATCACAAGACTGATGCTCTTCACAGGAAGTCTTTTAAAGTGCAGGGGTACTCCCGAAGACATTCTTTGACTCTGTGTTGGCATCCGTTCATCTAATGTCTATAACTGCTTATTCATGCAGGGTTGCAGGGCAGGGGGTGCCTACCTCCAGAGGTTATTGGGCAAGAGGCTGGGTACACCCTGGAAAGGTTGCCAGTCCATAACAGGGCATCAGATGGACACAGGTCAAACAACCATGTACACACACACTTACTCCTAAAGGCAATTTAGAGAGACCAATTAAACTAACAGTCTTGTTTTTGAATTGTGGGAGGAAGCCGGAGTACCTGGAGAGAACCCATGTATATGCACAGGGAGAACATGCAAACTTAATGCAGAAAGACCCCAGGCCACGTTTCATATCCAGGATCCTGCTTGCTGCAAAGCAACAGTGCTAACCTTGGACCTTCAACAACTTTCATTAAAATAAATAAAAAGGAAAACTGATTTGCAAAACAGTGGATATTTTTCTTGAAATGCTGGAGATAGGCATCAGCACCCCTCGCGACCCTATGAGGGATAAAGCGAGTAAAAAAATGGATGGATGGATATTTCTCTTGTTTTGTGGTCAAATATATCATACAAATCCATCTGAACCTAGATATAACAAACTGAACTCATTTAACTCACTGGTTCATTGGAGTTTTAAACCGTTGGGTCTAATGGCATCCTAATCAACAGCAAAAAACCTAGCTACACTTCCCTAAATATCGTGAACGAAAGAATGAATAAAACTGCTTACACATGATGGGATTTCTCATTAATGTTTATTCTCAGATGAGAATAACATTTAAAGTTACAGGGGTTGGACAATGAAACTGAAACACCTGGTTTTAGACCACAATAATTTATTAGTATGGTGTAGGGCCTCCTTTTGCGGCCAATACAGCGTCAATTCGTCTTGGGAATGACATATACAAGTCCTGCACAGTGGTCAGAGGGACTTTAAGCCATTCTTCTTGCAGGATAGTGGCCAGGTCACGACGTGATGCTGGTGGAGGAAAATGTTTCCTGACTCGCTCCTCCAAAACACCCCAAAGTGGCTTAATAATATTTAGATCTGGTGACTGTGCAGGCCATGGGAGATGTTCAACTTCACTTTCATGTTCATCAAACCAATCTTTCACCAGTCTTGCTGTGTGTATTGGTGCATTGTCATCCTGATACACGGCACCTCCTTCAGGATACAATGTTTGAACCATTGGATGCACATGGTCCTACAGAATGGTTCGGTAGTCCTTGGCAGTGACGCGCCCATCTAGCACAAGTATGGGGCCAAGGGAATGCCATGATATGGCAGCCCAAACCATCACTGATCCACCCCCATGCTGCACTCTGGGTATGCAACAGTCTGGGTGGTACGCTTCTTTGGGGCTTCTCCACACTGTAACTCTCCCGGATGTGGGGAAAACAGTAAAGGTGGACTCATCAGAGAACAATACATGTTTCAAATTGTCCACAGCCCAAGATTTGCGCTCCTTGCACCATTGAAACCGACGTTTGGCATTGGCACGAGTGACCAAAGGTTTGGCTATAGCAGCCCGGCCGTGTATATTGACCCTGTGGAGCTCCCGACGGACAGTTTTGGTAGAAACAGGAGAGTTGAGGTGCACATTTAATTCTGCCGTGATTTGGGGAGCCGTGGTTTTATGTTTTTTGGATACAATCCGGGTTAGCACCCGAACATCCCTTTCAGACAGCTTCCTCTTACGTCCACAGTTAATCCTGTTGGATGTGGTTCGTCCTTCTTGGTGGTATGCTGACATTACCCTGGATACCGTGGCTCTTGATACATCACAAAGACTTGCTGTCTTGGTCACAGATGCGCCAGCAAGACGTGCACCAACAATTTGTCCTCTTTTGAACTCTGGTATGTCACCCATAATGTTGTGTGCATTGCAATATTCTGAGCAAAACTGTGCTCTTACCCTGCTAATTGGACCTTCACACTCTGCTCTTATTGGTTCAATGTGCAATTAATGAAGATTGGCCACCAGGCTGATCCAATTTAGCCATGAAACCTCCCACACTAAAATGAGAGGTGTTTCAGTTTCATTGTCCAACCCCTGTATTTTTCAAAGCTCAGGTTCAGCCCAGTTACGTTTGGTAAAGCTTGTTTTATCTCAGAAAATGTTGTGGGCCCATTTTTCTGCTGAAAGTAACTGCACTGTGATGTGATAGACTGATGTTAGGCTGTTGAACCGATCACTGTGCAGATTCTCATTGTCTGAGTTATTGCAACTACAAAAGGCTTTAAACGAAGGCACCTGCACTCAATTTTTGTGAAAATGTTTTGAAACATTTCCAGGAGTCTTTGTTGAATTGATCAAAATTGGCTAAATATTATAACTCAAGCTAGAGCAGAAATGAAGGACAGGTTTGTAGTTGATAGTTATTCTCTAATGTACGTAAGTTTCTAATATATGTTTAGGGTCATTGTTCTCCTAGATGGTGAACCTCCTTCTGTGTCTCCAGTCCTCTGCAGCATCCCAGCAGCATGATGCTGCCACGCCCATGTTTCACTGTGTGGTTGGGGTTTTCAGGTTTGATGTTCAGAATAAGGTTTCCATCACACATAGTGTTTTATATTTAGCCTAAAAGCTTCTGTTTCAGCAGCTTCTTCTAAATGTTTACTGTGGTGCTATATGGCTTGTCACAACCTGCAGATAGGACGTCTTATGTGTTTTCTTCTGTTTTTTCTGCTGCAGTTATTTCAACAATGTTCTCAAAGAAACCTCCGAGGCCTTCACAGAACAGCTGGATTTATACTGACATTAAATTACATGACTGGAAATTGGCAGCATTGAGTTTTAGCTGTATCAGAGCAAAAGGGGCTGAGTAAAATGTAAACCGCACTTTTCAGATTGCTGTCTTTGTGTTTGACTTTGGAAAGTGCCTTGAGATGACATGTGGTGTGAATTGGTGTTATATAAATAATTGAATTTAATTAAATTGTATGATAAACCATGCATTGCTTTCATTGAAGCTCACTTATAACTTACATTTTGTTAGTCTATCTCACAAAGCCAAATTTTAGGTTTTACTGTCACGATGTAAAAAAGAAAATAGGTGTAAATACAAGTTTTAAAGAATAATATTACTCTGACCACACTATCTGAATGCCAGGCGGACAGTATGAAAAGCTGCTGTATCTGTGTGTTTTCTCCCAGGTAAAGGTTGGGCTCTGAGGGAGGGAGACTGATACTTTGCATCTTTATTAAAAGTACAAGAGACCAGCTTAGAGGTTTGTGTTCCCTGGATACACCACATCTATTTATTATCATTCCCCCACCGTGACCCGATCTTTTTATTTTAGCATGCTGATTCATCTACTGTTCATCTCTGAAAACCGCACAAGACATCTAGGTTTACATTGCCATTCTGCTGGGATGAGGGGAAGTGGGTGCAGAGATGTTGCACGAGTTGATGGAGGCTAAAGAAATGACTGCTCAAGCTTATAGCAGATTTCTGTTTTGTTTTATGCAACCTGCATCTGACAAGGCATGTAAAGGATGGGTTTGTTTCCGTGAAATTAAATCCTTTGATAACTTATGCTTTTTTTCCCACTGACTCTCTGCATTGGATTGGCACATGATCAAAGGTGCTATTAATTAAATCGATAGTTGGGAAGTTTTTAAATAGGTTCCATTCAAAGCTTTTAAGCAGTTAATTTCTTTTCACCTGTGTAAAACTTGTCTTTTCATCGTAATCCTATAACTCCAAATGTATCATTTTTGATACAATTAATTCTGAGATCTCCACGTCTTCAACAAAGTCAGTATTTTTCTGAACATACAATTTACAACATACAAATGAATATATTTTACACCCCTATGTTAAAATGTATAAAATATGAGGAAAATGTATTTTAATTTGCAAGCCTGACATTTGATTTTTTTAAAGCAACCAAAAAAAATTTCTTTTTTAAAAATGTGAAGTTTCCTCACAATAACCTGTAAATCCAGATAAGATGGTCCTGGAGGGTGAGGGTAACTGTCAGTCCAAGAGGGACAAGGGCCAAAGTGGACTTTTAGCAACTCAAAACAACCCCATTCTCAATTACCCATAGTAGTTTATGTGAAAGAAAGGCATTTTGGAAAATGTTGCCATGTTCACATTGGGCTCTTATTTATAAAAAAAAAAAGCCTATTAGTGTTTACACAGGAAACAGGAGAAGGAGGCGTGAAAGACATGAAAACTGAAAATGAAAAGGGTTTCTGGTCACTGTAGCTGCATCTGGTCTGGCGCTCTGTTTAGCTGTGACAACATCGGGGATGGGGTCTAGCTGAGCTCCTGTCAACAACTTCATGTTATAGATGGTACACTTGGCCCTGTCTTTCAGTGTTTAGTTCTGTTTCTATCGTAGACATAGCTGCTGGCTGAGCTTTTACTGCATCTAACTGTCTGTGCTCTCTTTCATCCTCCAGACCCAAAAACTGGCTCAGACCCTATCTGCTTTAACAGTGTTTCTTTCCAAGACAAAGCCACCTGGGAAGCTGGTCTGCCATTACCCTCCCTAACATAGAAACTATTCCCGGATCAGTGCTTCTGTGCTTTTGTGCCTCTACTCCCCCAGTATGCCGTGGCAGATACCTGCTCACACGGAGCCTGGTTCTACTGGAGGTTTCTTCCTGATAAAGGGGAGTTTTCCTCTCCACTGTCGCTACATGCATGCTGGGTATGAAGGATTACTGCAGAATCAACTACACAATGCACTCTTTCATGAAGAGTGAATGCTGTTAGTCAATGACTTGATGCATTGACTAACAGGCTTCTTTGGATAGAGAATTTTTAAACAATCTGTCTGGATGATTTGATAGAATTGACTTGGTAAAGGGCCCTGAGATGGCATGTGGTGTGAACTTCCGCCATATGTGTCCATCCATCTATCCATTATCCATAGGCTACCCACTTATCCGTGCAGGGTCATGGGGTGGGAGAGCTGGTGCCTATCTGTGTCTTTGGGAGAGAGATGGGATACATCCTGGACACGTCGCCAGTCCATCACAGGGCAAATTATAAAATAGTACTTGAGTGAACAATGCTTTGAAATAGGAGTTCTTTCAAAAGGGCAGAGGTCCACTTTGACTTCTACCCCTCTCCATCTAGTCTTTAGCTTCAACTCCCAGGACCAACTCATTTGGATTCATACTGTATATGTATGACGACACCAAAGGAGTTCTCTGCCTTAGCTAAGATATTACCTCCTTATACCCTTTTGACAGAATTTCACATAAAAAATCTAAACTATCCCTTTAAAAAGTAGTAAAGTAATTATTTTCTGCTCTCCAACACCGGTAGATCTATAATTGAAGCGTGACGCAACAGACATGCCCTCAGCTGTCCAAAACCACTTTGGAATCTGGGTGGAAATATCAGAACAAGGCCAGAGCAGCACATGGAGGAGGAAGAGGACAAGAGGGAGCTTTTCAGGATGTAGGGGCTGTAGCTGTCGCCGTGTGTGTGTTGGGTTGGTGGGGGCGTAGGGGTCAAATGTAGTTGCTTGATATCTATATCCTGGCAACAGAGAGTGAGTGATATCTTGTACAGCTGTAGCAGAGGATTGGTCAGCGAGTCGGCGCAGGCCCCTCCCATTTCTAAAGCAGCCTAAGAAGAAATACCTAAATTCAAAACATCTCTTAAACTTTCTCCATTCTGCACTGTACCCCCCTGGCACTTTAACTTCGACCTTCAAATATATTTTTTCCATATATGTAGAGGTCATATATTCTTGCTGTAGATTCTGTTTAATTTTGTAGCTCAAGCACAGGCGTTACTTCACGTAGCGTTTATAACAAGCTGGTTGTTTCAAAGTGATGCTTGGCCTGACAACATGAACTCACCTTACACAGCTTTGCAGTATTACCCAGAGTTTCCATTTCGTCGGTAAGTACTCGCCTGTTCTTTGACTTGATAACTTAAACAGCTTTCTTTGATATAACATGTATAGGTTCATGGGATTTTTCCAACTTAATCTTTAAAAGCAAGCTTAGCAATAACAGGTGCACTGAACAGTTTACATGAACAGTTGGTGTTTGATATTACTATTTTCCTCATAGCTTAGTTAAAAATGACTGTTCACAGCTAATAATGGGAATATAATATCCTTTGTTTAACACTGAGTCTGTCGTGAGGTCCAAAGCAACATGACAACCGTGTTGTCTGCCTGGATCCTCAGCTGCTGCTTGGTCCTGATATATTTATATTTGTGGCCCACCTATGGCAACAGTGCAAGATCAGGGGGTTATTTAGGGCTGATAGCAGTCACAAAATCTTATCCAAAGGTCTTCATCTAATTGTTTGCAAAGATTCGTACTATACCTTGTTCTAGACCTCGTACTATAGACGTAAGACGATTATTTGATAAGGTGCCTCTCATTCAGTGGGTGACCCAGACTGTTCCCTGCTTTTCTCAGTCCATGAAAAGCCTTTGACAGCTTTCCTCATGTTATGATTATGATGATTAGTCATTGTAATATAATAACTTTCCAGTCACAGAAAGACAAATTAAATGCATTTTTAGCATTGCATTGGCCTTACTTTATTACCGGAATTTGGTTGAACTGTATTATAATCAAACTGGGCTGCATTCAATTGAATTTAGATTAACTGTAAGATTGGACTGGATTGATATGAGCTGCTTTTGTTATATCTTCTACTAGTAGAAATTAATAGGACCTGTCTTGAGATGACATTGGTTCTTAACTGGTACCGTATAACTAAAGCAAACAGACCCAAATTGAGTTTAAATCATTTCATTCCTACTAGCAATCGAAGTATAGGAGTAGCTGCATACTAATGAGCAATAACTAAAAACTTGTCAAAAAATTCCATAATCACTTAAATTTTAAAAGTTTAAAATAAAAACTGTTTATTGGTAAATGCCATAAAAAAACAACAATTAAAAAAACAGTATATATATATATATATGTATATATATATATATATATATAAATCTGGGAAAGATTAAAGAAAATTAAGAAAAAAGGCACAAATGAACCAAAACAAATTATTGTTAAAAGCACTAGTTAAAAAAACATAAAATACCCTGCTTACAAAAAGGAAAAACAAATACAACTCACAGAACAATGTTCATAAAACCATAAAGACCATTGATGTGAAATAAATTAATAAGAAATAATTATAAAGAGTAAAGAACACAGGAATAAACTTAGCTTGAACACTAGTTAGAAATATAAATGAATAATAAACAACAAACAATGCTATAAAAATGTATGTTTAAATTATTTAACAAAAAGATAAAGTAAAGGTTAAAATGTAAAGAATACAGAAAAAATGGAAATTGAACATAATTGGAATACATTAGCACAATGACCTAAGCCCGGAGATTGTAAGTGGAGTCAGTCATCACAAATAAATCGACAGCTCAACCGTTAAAATCACCACATCAAATACGATTTATTTCCAGATCTATATAGGTTTCCATCTTTTCATCTGGCAGTCAATCCTTGCATCTTCATGTTACCGGATCAAATCCAAAATACCTATTCAAGCCAAGTTTTTCTTGTTTCTATATACCCTAAATACAGTATCTTCTTGATGCTATTTGGTACAAACATTTTTAGTGAAGTTTGAAAGAACCGCCTTCTATTTTTCCTTCAAAAAATGTCCAGGATCTTGGTTCAGGATCTCGTCAGAAGCTTGGTACCATTCTTTTGTGTTTTCATTTTCTTCTGAACAATTTAAGTGTCAAATTTATCCCACAAATGAAAAAAACTGCGCTGTTTTCACTACCTTCCAACTGTTTCGCCTCCCTAAAAGTAAAGGGATAAGGAAGGGACACTGGGGCTTTCTATTGTTTTGCAGTCATGTCCCTCTTCCAGCCTGGGCTGACGGATGAGGGGGAGAAGGTCTTAAAGCCTTTGAAAAGTGATTAATAATGACACTGGAGAAGGCCCCCGATAGCCAGGGCTGTTTGTTTTGATTGCATTTTCATCGGCTGCTGTGCCCAACCTGCCGAGAGACAATGGCCGTCCCTGTTTAGCGCTGACCTCTGGCCCTGTCTCGTCTGGAGGGGCTGCGCTGTGTTTAAGTGGATGCTGAACAGCCTTTGCCTCTGGCTACCTGAAAAACTCTCAGTAACCAGACACCCGGACGCAGAGAAACATCAGCGAGAAAAGGCATAAAACCCTCCGAGCAAGTCCAGCAAACCTAAAATGTTGCATGAAATAAAGATAGAACATTTTATCAAAATTAACCCTAAATAACAAAGGTGAAATTAGTTTATGGCATGTATGTCTGAGTGAAACGACATTGTGCTTTATAACATTTTATTTCAAGTTCAATGATTTTCCATCTAACTGGCTGTTGTTTTGTAATTTAAAAGCACTTTTATTGATTTAAGTGTTGAAACGCGGATAAAATCAGACTCCCATAATGGGCTGAAGTAAGGCATAATTGCACTGGAAGTACTATACTGTCTATTATTATAAAGAAAATTAGAAACTAGATTGCAAGAAATGAGTGAGTCAAACGTCAGTAGGGTTGGGCTTCTGCTGCATTATTTGAATAATTTAAAACTTTATTCACTGGCTTTCTTTTCACTACAAACCTGATGTACAGGTTTTATTATTATACTCTGGACAGCCGTACACAATGCTGTGGGAAAAAGTGTTATAGACAGAAAAACGAGCTGTCTGTTAAACTAGTTTAACTTAACAAATCGAGGATTAAAGTTTAAATTAAAAGGAGCTGAGCGGTGATTAAAGCCCTGGGATAAACACACCTTAATCTGCTGTCCTTGTTTAATAGGCCCAGCACATGTTCTCTGTCAGCCTTGCACTTTATGTGAATTTCCGGTCACTGTGTACCTTTTGCGCTTATACATGTAAGTGCGTGTATTATTGCTCATACATAAACATTGGCCTGTATGTAAGTGCGCCACTTATCATCCCGCGATATTTGGATTTATCTGACATCAGCGAGGAGCAGCAGGCCTCGAGGACAGCTACTGGCTGTTACCTTCCAGGTAATTTGATAACCGCAGTCTCTGAGAGGACTTGACCGATACGTAGCTTTTATTTGTTGTGCAGTGAAGGGTTAAATGCAAAATATATTTGTAAGATATATGCGAGCGGTTTCTGAGAAGAGTGTGCTAGCCCGGTCACAGGCTACTAGCTTAGTGGTTTCAGAGCAGGTGAGCGACTTCTAATAATAATAAATCTGGTAGTCATAAAATAAGCCTTTTTTGCACCCAATTCACTAAAAATAAAATTATTTGCGTCGTTTGTTTAAAAAAAAGAACGTAATATACCGAGTCGAATATTTTTGGGCACGTTTTCTTGTATGTCAAAGAAACATTGCTTTAAACTTCTTCATTGCAAAACTCGCAAAACATGTCGCCCGATTTTCAAAGGAGCAAGTAAATGACGTATTTTTTACTTTAAAAGTACAATATATTATATATATTTTTTTTATTCCCACTGAATGACTCCACACTTAATTTACAAGATACAATATTGGAAGTAATCCTTTCTCAAGATGTAAATAATACAATTCTCCATACTGTGATACTTATTGCTTTTTTGTACAGTTTCTATAAAACTCAGTTTGAAATTAGTTAAACTTGTATTCTGTCAAACCCTCAGCGGGAACGCGCATATGAGGGGCACATGGGTGCAAGTACGTGTATTGGGACAGGGCCCAATTTGGTCTTTTCCTGCTCCTACACACCTGACTTATATAAATGGATAGTTAACAGGCATCTGCAGCTGATTAACCTTGCCTGCAAGATGAATTCTCGCGATATTTATGGGTTCACAGACAAGCTAGAGTGCTACCCGTTATGAATCTGGCTGGCCAGGTTTGTCCTTGATGGCTGAGGAGGTCATGCAATCATTTGATTCAGGTGTGCTGGAGCAGAGACACATCTGAAACATGCAGGACAGGGAGTCCTGAGGACCAGGGTCAAAGACCCCCTGTTTATTCCTTTAGTAATGAGTCTGTTTTTTATTTTCAAATCAGGATCACTATCCAGTCTCTGTAATCTCGTACACTATAGATGGGTGTCACAAATGTGGTTAAAGTTTCATGAAAGACACGGGATTAAGGGAATGAAAGAACTAAATGACTCTTAATTACATTTTTGTTATTAAACTGGAAAGTGTTAAAGCTCAAGTCCCAAGATTCCCTTCTAAATGCAAACCCATTCAACTTATGCAGACTTCTTTTGACACTCACAATATGGGGTTTCCTGCTTCCCATGGAGAATAACCAAAATATTGAATGGAAAGATCCTTTATTATCCCACAGTTTGGACATTCAGGTGTTCCAGCTGCAAAGAGCAAATTTGTACAAACTGTACAGTTGTTAAAAATAGCATGCTCAATAAACTAAAAAAGGGTGGAAGTGTCTAGGGTCTTTTGAAAAATGTGCAAATGTGCAAAAACTTATATATATATATATATAATCAGTGTGTGTGTGTGTATGTATCTATGCATAAAAACAGTAAAAATGAAAACACTGCTACAACAGCAGGGATGTAAACACGCATTGAGTTTGCCGCCTGATGTGATGTTTAGAAAATTAAGTGTACAAGCGGCTCTGAGTTGAGATATCCAAGCTGGATTTGGTGTCCATTAAACATGGGGAAAAATAGGTGGACTAAGCTATTTATTTGCAGTTCTGCTTTGTCTCGTTAAAACCGTGGAACACATAGTGTTCTCCATTGTATTCTGTTCTAAATCTAGTCCCACAACTAGATACACAAACCACAATTCAAGACATCATTACATCAGAACCACTTATCTTAGGAACAACAATACTTTGGTCAAATTGTTTAAAACGTAATTTTTGAAATGGGACGCATGGTCAATGAAATCAGTTTGTGAAATGAGAAGCGCAGCTTTGGTCACTTTTGGGACATTTGGACCAGCTCTGTTCAAACCATGAAAAAAAACCCACAATAGTTAAAAACATCAAAAACTGACTCACATCCCAGGTTTCGGCAACATCTGGCCTAGATGCTCTAAATATCAGCTCATAATAATGCATATTCAGTATAGAATATGTTGTGTTAGACTTTGGTTTAGACTAGGTTTATTTTGATCTTGTGTGACTGGTTTTAGAGATGAGCTTGAATTTAGTTTAGATCGATATCAAAAATACTGTTGAAATTGCTCCTTTTTGAACTTTTACAAGTAGATTTAAGTTTTTACTGATTACAAAACCATATTTTACAGAATCTTTATTCAGTGTAGCACTATCTGGCTCACAATAGGCCTTTGCAAGTATTGTAGTTTTGATACGTTACATGATTTTATAAAACACTAAATCTGAAGAAATATGTCACAGATTGCAGTTTTGTAAAGGATTATTATCCAACACATAATATTCCAGTCCACGTGTTAACGGCACATGTATGTGGTTCAGATTCCTAAATAAAAGCAGTGAAATTGACCTTTACCTTGGTGCAAAAACAAAAGTGTACAATATGAAGCAAACTTCAACGTTGTCCATCCAGTCAAAGTAGAGTTTATCTTTGTCAGTGGTGCATTTAATCAACTCAACCTTCAAACTTATTCTGGAATTTCAAAAGTATTATATTTAAAGGATTTGTCATCTGTAGGAGAAAACATGCCACTCTTGGTATTTTTTTGTCATTGCAAACTGAAATGTAATCTCTTATCTGAAACTCTACAGTCCCCTGTGGGCGTCTCGTGCGTAATTAGAATTTTTTGCTTCATTAGTTATGCCAGTGTTTCTAAGTCCGGTATTAATATCCTTCATCACACACCGTTGGGGAATTCCAAAAGCTAAAATAGTGCCAGCTTCAGATTATGGCTGCCCCATCGGCCCTCCTCCCAGGCTCCTCCAGCTGTACACATACCAGAAGTGGTGGCAGCGCTATCATATAGACAGTGGGGGAATTCCGCTGGTCTCAGACGGCAGCGTGCGCCACTTCAGCGGGAACAATGGCGGGCTGAGCTCTGATGCAGGTGTAATGTTTCAAGGGAGCAGGTCAAAGTGCCTCTGTCTGAATGGTGCATAATCACCATTATGTGTAGTACAAATATTCAGTATTATGCAGGCTGACTTCTTCACAATGGATGTGCTCTTCATGAATGGCTGCCAGCAGGACTCCTCCTCCTTTGTTCCACTGGCTGGGTGGCCAAATCCCAGCATCTCACATCAACTCTTACACTGTTTGCTGACAGTGCACCTTTTAAAACTACCAATTAAAAAGTGATGTATTTCTGCAAAAACCTAATTACAGAAATGACCTTTGTTTACTGGAAGTTGTTGGAGTAAAAATAACCCTGACTGCTGATGCCTCCTCGCAGACTCAGGGACCCTTCAACCCTCCTGTCCTGGAGTGAAAGCTCTTTCCTCACCACGATGAGTCAGAACCAGTCCGCACAGACAACTGACTTCTTTAGTCAGGATGTATTCAACCAGTTGTTTGATATGCTGGACCAGTGAGTGCATACTACAAAAAAACCCATCTAAATTATTCATGGAAAAACGGTGACCCGCGGTGACCTAAAAAAGTTCATGTGAACTCTCTTCTTGTTTTTGTCTTGTTCAGGTCTGCCATTCACTCAGTTCAGCCCATTGAGCTTAACTTCACTGACAGTCCAACCGCTGGATCAGCAGGAAACACCATTCAGATCAGCATGGACTGCATAACTATGCATGAGCAAGACGATTTGGTTTCCGTAAGTATGTCGATATGACAGAAACCAGTTTTACTGTACAGTACAGTACTGTATTTTTGGGACTACAAGTCACACTTTTTTTCATAGGTTGGCCCATCCTGCGACTTAAAGTCCTAAAAATACAATGTGTTTTTTATTATTTATTTTTTTATTCTAGTTAGCTGCTTCCTGAGATGTACCATTATTTGACAGGGGAATGTAGAGAATCACAAAAACACCATAACAATACCATCATGTATGTGTTCAGCTTGTGAGCTGCTTTTTACAATCACTAGCGGTATAATTTCTACTCATTTTTGTATACTGTAGAATACAAAAACAACATACAACAATAAGAACTGTATACAACATGGAGTGTCAGTAATTTTAGGGGCTTATCCACCCTCAGAGGCCACTTTCAAAATGACTTGCTGGGACTATTGATGCTAAAGCGCTTTCTACTTTCAATTTTCCTATTAGCATTGGAATTTGTTTATGGGCTAGTTGTGCAAATGTGGAGATCAGCAGAGTTGTGAGCAAAGCTGGTTTATCTGTTGCTGTCTGAGATGTTGTCAGTAAGGATTTTATCTCATTTAGACTGAGCTGTGTTTAACCTGGGTGGCCCTCGGCTCCTGAGAACAGTAGATCCCAAATGCCGGGATGCAAACTTAGATTGTCACATGATCCCTTCCATTCGGAAAACAAAACCAACTTAAGCTTTATTAGAGAGTTCGCCTCTTTTGACAACCCCCCATGAAAAGAAGATAGAATATTTAAAAGATGTGAATATCTTAGATTTTCATTTCTTTTTCTTCTTCTATTCTTCCTAGACTGAAACCTTAATATACTTTTTCACATTTTGTCAAGTTACAAACACAAGCTTCAATGTACCATGATAAAAATGTACTTCATAACTGTAAAGGAGAAGGAACAGGAAACTTTGTAACAAATAAACCTGACAAGCGTCGTGTTCTTGTGTATTCAGAGGCCTTTTACTGTGATAATCCACAATAAACAACTAGTACCACAATTTAAAAGTCACATATTTAGCACATAGAGTCCACCTGTGTGTACATTCATCTCACTATAAATTCAGCTATTCTGTGAAGTCCTTGAGGTTTGTAGAGCAGTGAACCAACAGCATCACAAAGACCAGCTGACAGATCAAGTTGCAGAGAAGTTTAAAGCAGGGTATTGCATTGAGAACTGTTCAATCCATCGTGTGAAAATACACCATGGCACAACAGCAGATGTACCCAAACATGGCCGTCCACCTTAAGGAAAGAAGAGCATTCATCAGTGAAGCAGCCAGGAGAACTCTGGTAGCTTTGGAGGAGCTACAGAGACTCACTGTTCTTAGGACACCTGTGAGTTTTACACACCACAAACCTGGCCTTTAAGAGGAGCAACAAGAAAACTGGAGTGGAAAGAAATCCTCTTTTTGTGAATGAAACCAAAACTAAAGCTAAATAAGAAGTCAGAATGAAAGTGACTATGATGAAAATTATTAACTTTTTCGTGAATGAAATAAAAGCAAGGGTAAAATATTGCAGGAGGATACAATCCAGTCAGGTTTTAGCTGTGTAAAAAGTTGAGAATACATAAGGTTTCCCTTTTAATCTGTATCAATACACAACCAGACATTCCTCTATATGAAATCCTATTTCTGTGAGTTAAAGATGGCAAAGAATTTTGTTGCTTAAATTATATTAAGATTTATTTTACCAAAAGTAAGATGACTACAGATGTCTAAAATGCAACTAAGGATAAATTACATTTTAAGCAAAAGACTGACAAGAACTAAATGAAAGTATTATATCAAAATGAATCCTGACAGGTGGTTTGCTCAAAGGAGACTGACCTGCATGGAAAACACAAAGTGCGAGGTGAAAACTAAAACCTCACATCACACTGAACACAATCTGCACAGTGAAACATGGCGGTGGCAACGTCATGCTGTAGAGATACTTCTGCTGTGGCAAGGAAGCTGGTCAGCCTTAATAGGAAGAAGAATATAGAGAAATGCTTTAAGAAAACCGGTCGGTAAGAGCTTATGGGTTCACCTTCCAATAGAACAAGCTTAATTAAGTAGCCTGGAGTTTTTTTCCACTGCTTACTTTTGAAGAATTTTAAAAACGATGAATAATTTTCCTCTCAGTTTATGCTTTTCACTACGCAGTGCTTTGTGCTAGTCTGTCACCTAAAATTCCAATAAAATCCATTAAAAATGAGTATGGATGCTTCTTCAAGCCCCAAGAACTTGGTAGAAAAACAAATATCTCCCCCACATTGTGATTAGAAATAATATCGTGCACACAGGATCGTTTCTAGAAAAGTTTTCATCCACACAAGCCTGCACCAATACGCCGCTGAACATTGTTTTAAACATGCCAAACACAGGGGGCAGTGTAGCGCTAAGCTAAAATCTGTCAGCCAATCAGAATCCTTCTAAATAATGGCGATGTTGAAGAGCATTGTGGCTCCGTATTGGGAGGGAGAGTTTATGTAAAACAGCTGACCTCCAAGTTTATCTTTCGCACCTCAACGCATCGGAGAAGCTGGGTTTGTAGAAACAAACAAGCAAAAAGCGTCTGAACCAACTGTAATGTTTATAATGTTCCATTTATGCTTTTACTTTGAAGTCCCGATACTGAGGTGAAGACAGGAAATGCTGTGTGGTTGCCCGGGTAACGTCAGTTGGAAATAAACCACCAGAGATGCCGTTGATTTTGTAGCAGGGAATTTATCCAGATTAACTTTAGACACATGTTGTAAACAGACGATCACAACACCAACGTAGAAATCAGCTCCTCTCTGACAGCGTTCATTTTCCCCCCCACTGCATGGCCAGGTCTATCTATAAGAATGGCCGCACATGTGGCGTCAGTGTAGCATTATTTGTCACAGACTGTGATGCGCCGGTCCCTAAAACATTTTGTCAATCTTCTCTTTGGCAGGAGTTTTCAGAATTAATTGTTTTTAGTTTTGGTGTGGATTTAAACCCAAAATGCATAAAAATGTATTTGTCTTGCCAGACATCCGGCTACGGATGGACTAGGCCTTCGCCATTCTATTCTATTATTTCCAGTAAAAAAAATAAAAAAAAATATTACTAACAGGTTTTGTTTTAGGTTTAAATCAATGAAAATGTGATTTTTCTTAGTCTACGTTTCGATTTTATATCTTTTTTTGTCCCTTAACTCAACATGTGCTCTATGATCTCCCCTGTGGTTGACCTGTAAGGAGGGACATTTACTTGTCGGGTGTGCTACTCGGGGATGATGTGTATTTTCCCCTCCCTGTGTTGGAATGTCGTTGTCCAGCCAGGGAGAGAGAGAGAGAAAAAAAAAGCAAATAAAAATTTTCTTTAAGGAGCTGAGTGATGTTACCCCCATGCATCCCCCAAGGGGGCGTGTGCTCTCTTGAACTGGTGATTAATGGCCCCACCACCCACTTTCCTCTGCACCAAAAGAGGGGCGTGGTTCAGTGATTGGCACGCCAGCAACTTGGGGAGCATCCATGTTGGGCTGGGAGCTCTCTGCCATGGCGGCTTGCCAGTCACCAAGCCATGGTTGTTATTATCAAGTCTGCTTTAATTAAAAGCTGCGGTGGGCAAACCCAGCCTCACCTTCTCCTCTTCTTCTTCCGAAAAAGTGTACCCTTTTCTCCACTCAGTATGTAGCTCGCTGCTCAAAGCCCCGGGGGACCTATTTGTATTGTGAAGGGTTTATGTTTAATCTGAAATTCCTTTTTATTCTGGATTTTCTTTTCTATAGCTTCGGGGCAACAATTTAACACAGCACCTGCCTCTCCTGCAGAGGTCCCTGCTCCCATCTATCAGTATGCGTCTTCTCCAGGTAAAGGTGGGGGGTGGAACAAGGGGAAAGGAGCAGATTGAATAACATGAGGAATGTAGCAGGAATAGTGGCTGGAGAGAACTATATCCTAGCCCAAACAGCTGATTTTACACCGAGATAAAGCTGTGATCAGCTGTGCGTGGAAGATGCAGTGGTTAAGCTGACAGAATGAGGTCCTCTTCAGTCACAGGTCAGAGTTTAAACAGCTTCGCCGTGGAGTAGCTCAGTCGACACACGGCGTCCCTGGGATCTAATTACATGTTTGTGTTGGGGTTTGTAGTGTTTCACCACACCTCTGCAGTGTAACTCCACCCCCACCCCTCACCGGCGCTCACTCAGCGAGCAGCAGCCTTTTCTCTACTATTTATAAAGCTGAACAAAGCGCTCGCCTGATCCAAATAATGTATACGAAATGGTGCATCATACGGTGCAGTCATTCATCTGTTAATGGCTTTTTTCCCTCCATTTTACCTGGAAAACAAAAAACAAAAAAATCAGGTTACACACCTCAGTTCTTCTAGTTCTTCAAAGCAACATTGAGCACCGCTTGGGTTTTAACTGGTATTATAAGCAAAACATCATGTAGAGTTTTAATGCTCCGCCAATTTGCCTCCAGCGTTTGAAGAGGTGTTTTTAAGGTGCAGCAGTTTGTAATATGAGCCTCTTGAGGTCCAACACAACATATGGAGGCTGTTTTCTGTGACTTTTTTAAAACGTAGAGGGAAACGGAGGGAATATTTTAACACATTATTTTCTCAATTTGTAACCGGCATGTGTTTCTTCTGCTTGTATTTAGATTTACTAATCGATTCAAAACATAAATCGGGCTTTAAGTTGCTTTCAGATCTGTTCTCTTTTAGAGTAGCCTGTTTTCTGATTCTAATATGAAGTGAGGCAATGTACTGCTGCTATTTATTATTTCACCAAGTGTTTGACTTGGATGAGATGTTTCTTGACTTATAATAATGTTTGATTCTCTCAGGTCTGATTTGCCAATTCCAGTTTTCACCATTGCCAATTTGCTAAACAGAAAAGAAGAGACAAAGAAGTGCTGCCAGCTTGTTTGGTAATAGTAGTCTGCCAAAAGAGAGAAGAAATTACCACATAATCCCCATTTATTGGTCAAAGTAAATGTCATTACCTTTACCACAAAATATGTCAAAGTACATGCTTGTGGTTGATCTGTTTAGAGAGTAGTTGTTAGTTTTGATGGAGTGATTGATTAGAAAAAGAAACCAGATTTTTCAGGACTTGACCTGCCCATCACAATCACTTCAGCCAGTTGATTGGTGCATCTTAGCCATATTTTTATCCACACAGCTTTTTCCCTTTCATTGTTCCTTAATGTCGTGAAGCTTTAAAAGCATCAGCATAGTGGGAGCGGTTTGTACTTTTTTGTTTGCGATTTTGCATTTTAGTTTATAATTATCCTTGAGCCTTTAGGCAGCACAGACTGATGCTTCAGGTTTTTGGTAACTTTGTCCAGTTTTTCAGGGATTTACGGTAACAATCACACCAAATACCAATAACTGCTACATTTGGTCCAACAAATGCTGGTTTTACACTCAGACAAACCAAAACAAAGGTGTACAAAGGTGAGATTACTATTTTATTTTTTAATGGGGATATTGCAGGGAAATTACTGCTTTAAAGCAGATTTAAAGGGAAGAACTTATTTGAAGGATTTTAGAAACTGCCACCCAAGTGATGCTCCATTGACCGCTTGCGTCTGTCAGTTTGGATGAGAGCTTACTGTGTGTTTAGGTCAGGTGTCTGTGCCTACCCAGACACTGCAGCTCGACACCTGATACTAAACTAATCTGGCCGACTTTAGGAACAGGCTCTTAAAAAGGAAAAAAACTTTAGAAAAGCCTCTTTTGTCTGAGCCCCTGGATTTGCGGATCCCCCTGCAGATCCTATATAGCAATACATCATTTCACACTGTTGCGTTTCATTTTACACAGTTTACATGGATGCTTCCTCTCTTACAGACAGTACTTCAGGGGGTGTATGTAAAATGTATCATTTCAGTGTTTTATTGAATAGTTTATAAGATGGTTTTATTTCAGTAGAATAGGGTTTTTTTTCTGCAAGAGTGTAGTAAGATTAAATTAAAGTATTTCTTGTGGTTCATTAGGCAGAACAAGGTATCTTTATAGATTAACTCAGACATCTAAAGGTCCAGCAGCACGAATGAACCTACCGGGAAGGTCATTGGACTGAGCTCTTTAAAGTGTTGATTTGCCTTTTGTAGCAGGCTGACCTGCAGGCTTGTAGCCCCTGGGTTTGAACAGGGTGTGGCTGGTGATTGGAGACGCTAAATTCACATCATAGCTGCGCTTAAGTTTTCAGATAGTGTCAAATCTCTCTGACCACAGGACAGGAGTTTCTGCCCTCTGGCTGTGTGGTAATGCATGTGATTTGTGTCCTACTGACCGCAGCAGTGCAACACGTACTGCTCACTCACTACGTCTGCTGTGTGAATCCACTGCACATTTCTTACACAGTCTACATCTTGTTACATCATGTTTTTATGTTCACAGTGGTCCTGCTGTAAGGTGGCCCTACGCCCCAGTCTGAGGTTTTCCTCAGCTTTTGACGGGTCCTTCCAGGATTTCCCTGGATTTATTTTCATTCATCTTCCTTGAACTGTGACCAGGTTCCCTGTACCTGCTAAAGAAACACACTTGCACAGCATGATACTGCCACCACCATGTTTTACGGTGAGGATGGCGTATTCCAGGTGTTGTGCTCTGCTAGTTTTCCACCTCACATGTTTAGCATGGGAGCCAAAAAGTTCAATTTTGGTCTTATCAGAACAGATCACCTTCTGCCACAGTGAATCTTGCAAACTTTAAGCAACAATTCTGTATTTTCTTTCAACAACGGCTTTTTGATGCATCTCCTCTATGAAGGGCAGATTTGTGGAGTATTTGTCTGTTGATAGGACAACATATAGATGTCCTATCAACATATTCTCTCATCTGGGCTGTGGAACTCTGCAGCTCCTCCAGAGTTATCATGGGTCTCCTGGCTGCTTCTCTGATTAGTGATTCCCCATGTATTGGTAGGTAGGTCTGTAGTTGTGCCACTCTGTCCATTATCAGATGATTGATTGAACAAAGCTCTACGATATGTTCAAAGCAAAAAAAAATGTTTTATTGTTGTAGTGGTACCGTAGTGAAAGGGAATCCAAATGCACAATTTTAAGATTTTAATTTCCCTCCACTTCTCAGTTCTGCACTAATCTTTGTTGGTCTTTCTGACAAAATCCTGAGACAAATATGGTGAGGTTTGCGCAACAGTAAAAAAGTGGAAATGTTCAACTTGTGAATTATTTTGTGACACACTCTATAAGAAAATTATTCCTGCAAAAGTTTCTTTTCCTAGTAAAGTTTATGAAAATGAAATCCTAACCAAGACAGTTTGATTATCAGAGATACGAGGAAGCTGGTGTCTCAGTGCCATCCTTACAACATGCATTGTCTGAGAGACAATACATGTTTCCAAAACAGATCTACAACAGTCCTCTCTGGTAGATACAAGCAATCTACAGGAGCCGCATTGTTTTTCCAAAGACCCTTCACCCCCAGCCCCATTGATTACAGGATGCAGAGACGAGTAATTCATATGCAAACTCTACTCTTCCAGACTGCAGCTGTCACTCTGACACCCAGTGTCTCACTCTCATTGCCACTTATTGTCACTTATATTACCCCCCCCCCCATTCAAATTGATCTGATTAAAAATTCTGAGTAAAAACTGTAATAAACCTTTGTAATGGGTTTTATCTTTACAAAAGACTAGAACAGCTTTTTAAATAATATTTAAATATATTTAGTCTGCTGCAGCATCAAGAAAAGTCCTACAAGCATGGTACAACACATAGATCTTTTATCATTTTCTCTTTATTAAGAACTTCAGCATCTCAACTTTCAATGTTTCTACTGAATTTGGCGTTACTAAATCCAAATAATTTCCTCCTTAACGTTTACCTGCGAGCAGCTCAAGGAAGCCTCACAAGATAGACGAAGGAGAAGATCCTTCTTTTGGGGATGGGTGTGGAGGCAGGTATTGGACAGGTAGCTCTAAACCACTCCCCTCTCCTCCAGAACTTATATACGAACTACCCATAGATTCCTCAAGAAGCTTTTGCTCATCCACTTTGCATCCGTAGTCCATATCACTCCTTTAGAGTGAGAAAAAGAGATTTGTGGAATCCTGGAGCCAGTGGAGCAAACAGCAGCAGCTCTGCTCAATCTCAGCGCCAACATGTTGTACCTGGAGACGGGGACCACGAATTCTTATAATGAGGTAAGATCAGCCAGTCGGGCCCTAGTTTTCGCTCCAGCTTCATATGTTGGATCCGCACATCTCTGTGGTGTTGAAAACACATCAAGGTGTAGGCCTTTGTTTTTTATTTATTTATTATTATTTTCATTCTGACTGGTTATCAAATCCTTATAGATGTTTATCCTTCTGGGTACCTGTTAACCAAACCAAAGCGTTCAAAGTACATGAAAAATAAACTAAAGACTTATAATCAGGTAACGGCAGAAAAACAATTACCATTGTAATTATTTTCCCGTTTTTTTTTTTTCTCTATCAGTGTAAATTTGTGGACATCTTTGTGTGAGAGACAGAGCAGAAGAATGTAAACACCTGGAAATCACATTCAGTTCTTCACTCTTGTGAAATGGCTGCTGTCTGGCTGGGCACAGCCTTAGTCAGTGGCTGTGATTTGCTCTCTCGGGTTGTTGTTAAGCGGGCATTTTACGCGCCATGAAAACTTGTTTCTGACACGGTTCAGTGGCGCAGGATCTTTATGTGGACAAAGATTTCAGTGTAGATGGCGCCCATTGACATGGAAAAACTTAGGAAGTGTCCAAAATAGATCACCACAATCATCAAGATTGAAAAGGTTTTATTTGCATTTGGACATTTTTCAAAGTGTCTGCACATCTGCTCAGTACTTTTGTTCTGTTAAAAATATAAAAGTGTAATTAATGTAAACAGGATCAATGAAGCGAATGAATGATTATGAAGCGGTTTGAAAATAACGCTTGGTTTCCTTTTTATTCCTGATAAACATATTTTTTAATAGTTTCATGTTTACAAAATGTTGGAGCAAAAAACAGACAAACAGTTGTATTAATGATCATTTGAAAAAAATCTCTGTAAGCAAAACAAGATCCTTATTCAAATTTTTATTTAAAGGTGTCATTTAAAATCAGTTACTTTTAACTATTATGATCTGTACCAAACAAGATAAATTGGCCTTTAACACCTAAATACTGTACAATTGAAAAGTCTACCAGTTGAAAAACAAATTTAGGCTGACATCATTTCTGTTTTAGTCAAGTACTGCGTTGATCTCTTTCACCAGCCTAATTCTCCATCCAGTCCAGGAGCTGACTGGTTGATAGATTCTCAGATTGCAGGTTGCAGATAGCAGGTGTGTCACATCCTTGTCTTTTAAGTCATAGAGTGGAGGGGCTTCTTTAAGTGGTGTCCAGCTCAATGCCTCCAGTGCACGGCGTATCAGGTTGCCCTGTCTCCAGTCTCCAGGGAGCCGCTGCAATCATTAGAATAGGGCTGGTCAGGCGTTGCTGTTTGGTCCAGGGTCCTAATTGCTTTAATGGTATGTTGATGTAGATACAATCACCTGCTCTGCCCACCCCAGCAGGTATGAGGTGCAGATAGACCCGCACCCAGTCCCACCTCAACCCCCCCAGCCCCCGTTGAGCCTTTAATGCCTCCCACCCCTGTGGTCACTCATCACAGTTCCCCAGATGCTCTCAGACACTGAGATCCCCAAGGATCGTGGAGGGTCACCACAGAGTCTGGAATGGGAGTTATTCTCCCCCTCAGGCCAGGTCTGCTCTGGCTCCTGTTGTCTCCTAGGCCCTTAGTCTATTGTATAATCGGTGTTGGCCCAATAAATGTAGCAGCAAGAGGAGTGGTTGCTGGAAGTTTATGCAGAAATATTAGTTTTCACAGGCAATGTACCCATCAGTCAGCCAGTTAATCAGCTCTGGTTGGTGATCTGCCAGTCAAATATTAAAAAATCGGAACTTTTCCCCTGGTCATTAAACACATTAAAACCAACACCTTCCAGCCAATCGACTAACATTAACGTTGATGCAGTTTTATTATTTGTATGTTTTATTGCGGATATATGTTGTTTTTTTCCCAAATGTAACACAATGAATAATACATAGTTTACATAAGATTTTATGTTGTCCTTAAAAAATCCGAATCAATATTTCAGACCTGAAGGAAAAGTAAAACTCGGTATTAGTCAGGAAAACGGATCACTGCGTCTCTTGGTTTTCCAAGAAAGGCCATAAATACATGATGGCTTCTGTTGAACTCAAATATTTGGCTTATCAATAAATACAGAGCAAGGAGTAATTTAATGTGTTAGTATGCCATACCAAATACCAATGTGTTGGCCCTATCAGTACCATCTAAATTAGTGCTGCCAAGTGTATTTCAGGTATTCGTGATATGTGTTTTGCATAATTCAGATTCCAACATCGCAGTGAACAGGCAATCACAGTAAAGGTCAGCGGCCCTTTTTTCTCCTGCTGGCCTGAAACAGTTTCTCTCACTCAGCATTCATCACAGACAGAGAAATAGACCTAAAACAGACAACAAAAACTGTATTAAAGGCTTGTGAGCAGTCCCAGGCTGCTGATTTACTGTACTGCTGCTTAGGAGCACAACATCCTTAAGGCCTAAACACAGTGTCAGCCATAAACGGCAGGAATTTTTAAGAGCTGCTAAAGTGGTTATTAACCAGTTGCTGTATTATAGTGGAATGAGATCTTATTAAAGGACCCAAAGACAGGCCTTACACTACCCCATTTTGAAAAGCTGATATCCCGCTTCCAGCCAATTAAACATAAAACGATGAGCTGAGGCGAGACTCCGTTAACTAGCCAATCACGGCTTTGTCCTCCGATTCTCATCTTTGATCCTTGTATTCAGTTGGACCATGACGAGCATTATTTGGGAGCGTGCCAGACGCTCTGCTTTGTGTCCTAGAGTTTATCTGTGTTTGGTCTCAGACCAGCATCAGCCTTTTCTTTAGAATGATAATTTAGCATTGGTAATTGGTGCCTGTCACATCCCCCACGGCAGCTCCCTGCATCAGGTGCTAGGGGTGGCTGTGTCATCTTACTGCCTTTGCGCCTCAATGGGATTACACCACAGTTCAAAGGAACCGCTCTGATATAATCATCAGTCACTCTCACATACGGGAAAACGCCGCCCAAACAAGAAATTAAGCCACTCTGGGACCTCCCTTTTAATTTTTATGCAGAGTGCAAAAGCTAGAACACTAATAAAGTTTCTAACTTTGAAACAGAACCAATAGAGAAGTCTGTTTTTCTCCTGCTGTAGGATCACAGGCACGAAACCTCTGCAGCTCATCGAGTTGAAACCCTTCTAATACATGTGTGTAATTAGTCCTTTGTGGGAGAGCTTGTGTTTGTAGAAGCCTTCCTCTGCAAAAAGCTGGAGGATGTCCAACAGAAGGAGTTTTTCTTTTGGTCTTAGAGTATGTGCGCTCCGTTCACAAAACACTTGTCTCCTAACACCTGCATGACCGCCATAATTGTCCTGCAGAAAAGCTCCCGTGATCTCTGTTGTCATTGTTTCCGGGGGGGAGGTGGAGGCTAAGTGACCCTCATCCAAGCAGCGAGCTCCCCCTCGATGCCCCTGTTGCACAAATACATCAAGGTTTACTCAGATGACCTTTTCCAGGTGTGTCTGTCTGACTCTTTTCTTTGACTCAGCCTGAGTCATAATGTGTGGATCTGGGAATAATGAAGATGGATTACTCATTTCCATTGATTATTGATTCACCTCCTTGACTATTTGTTATATAAACCTCGTCCTTTCGCCGTGTTTTGCTGGTCACCTGGCACAACACTAACACCTGGCAACACGGTGGGTGTGAGTCGGACAGCTGTGGTCAGCCGTGCTTGAAATAAACAAGGGGCCCCTGAGAGATTAATGACCGTCCGAAGAGCGAGAGACATGGCACCTCGTCCAGGAATGTGTCGTTTATAAATGGAAAGGAATGGAGTGAATGGCAAGCAGAGCTGGCAGGAAGGGCCTGGCTCTGACCCAGACGTACTCTCCATCCTGTCCGAAGGCTGACATTTGAATTCCTCTTGTCGGACCATGGATAAAAGAATATTTAATAGATTCTTTTTCTCAGGTTTACACAACATGCTAAATTAATGATACTTGTTTATAACTATATTCTGTTAATGTATGTAGGGTTTAAATGAAGTCCATTCCTGTAATATTTTTCCTAATGATCACTTTATTCTGATTTAAAAAGTCTATTTACAAACAGTTCCTACTGCCTCAAAACCCCGCTTCTGTGTCAGATCTCCTGTTTGTGCGGTCAGGAGCCATCAGTCCCACCTTTTTATTGTTAAATGTACAAAAATAAAATCTCCCATGTAATAACTTTGTTTTTCTCTGTCTTTCTCTTCATTTTGTAGCCTCCGTATACCAACCTGGGGCTCCTGAACAGCATGGAGCAAAACAACGGCTCCACCTCCACCAGCCCATACAATAACGACCACGCTCAGAACAGCGTGACGGCGCCATCCCCATACGCCCAGCCCAGCTCCACCTTTGACGCCCTCTCTCCGTCACCGGCCATCCCATCCAACACAGATTATGCCGGGCCGCACACCTTCGACGTGTCCTTCCAGCAGTCCAGCACAGCAAAGTCTGCCACCTGGACGGTAAGAGTCCCATCCACCCATGGTTAGCTCTATCGTTTCCTTTTTACTGAGGGGGTAGACTCCTGTCTCCTGGGGGTTTCTGCATGCATCCCCAGACGCTGCATTGCTACCCACTAGGCATGGGCCAGTGTGAAATACACCATGGTTTTATAACGTTACAGTTCCCAAACCACTGCAGTTTAACATCGTACGATTCCAGAAGCTCTTTCTGGCTGTTTTAAGCGTGGAGCAGTGCAGCGTTCTCCCTCCCCCACATGTTGCTGCACACTGCCAGTCAGCCAGCTGAAAGAAGGCACTTTACACATTTACCCTTGCACACAAGAAAGACAGATTTGGTTTCTGTCATGAAGACGGTTGTGGGGTGAAAGGTTTTATTAAGGTACCACTGTTTTAAAACTACAAACTAGCTGCATGTTTTAGCCAGCTGACCAAAGGCTGCCTACCTGAGCGGATACCCTGACTAATTAACTATCTGATTTGGATAAGTTTGTTACTCTATAAAGAGCAGAACAAGAAGTGACAAAATTCAGCACAATAAGCAATAGAAAACGACTGCATTTAGCACATGGTTTTTCTAATTTATGGTTTAGCCAGTGTATCAAAATAGCAATAAATGTTAGATATTTACTGTAAAATTAAATGTGTTGCATTATTTTTTGTCAGCGTTAGGATTAATTATTATTTTCTGTTTTAAATAACAGATATTGGTTCTACATTTTAGAAGTTTTTGTGTAAATACTGCAATAAAGCTGGGATTTTATTGGAGTTCATCAAATCAGGACAATCTCTCACTGGTCCTGGTTCCTAGAATGTATCGCTGATGAAGTACTCTTCTACTGTAGTACGGTTTGCATCTAAGGGAAAGAGCTTTCTGGTTTGCAGCAACAAAGAAAAGTTGCTAAACGGTTTCTTGTGTATTGCCAAGCTGTCAAGGTCAGTCTGAGGCAACTCCAGGTAAGTTACTGATTACTGCTTGCTGGCTGAGCTGTTACGACTCCCTGTGGATGTAGTTTGTACATTTAACAGGGTTTCCGCGAGGCATTAAAAGTCATTAAAAGTCATTAAACGAAATTTCTTAAAATTAAGGCCTTAATTGGCATTAAAAGTCATTAAATGTGATTATCTGTGGCATTAAAAATGCCTTATTTTTTTCTAAAAAAATACGGTCATAAAACAGTTTCGTCAGATATATTATATCAGATATAACTGCTTCCGGTTGATCGTAAAGCCGTATGTTTTTACAATGTTCGGAAAAGGGACTCGAGAAAGAGCTAGAGAATGGGGAAAATGCTAATTTCAACAAAAGCGGATGGAAAACGAGGAATTCGGGACATGGCTGCAGCCTGTCGACAGTAAAGATGACGAAGGATTTTGCTTCATGTGTCGGTCCGGGAGTGATGTGTTTGTAAAAAAAATTAAACTTTGCACAATGGGTGTCAATGCTTTCCGGTCTCACATGAAGTCGGACAGTGTAGTCTAGGGTGTACGCGGGTATACGGCATATACCAACTTATTTCTCAGTCAGCATTGCCTATATCAACTTCTGGAGCGATATTTGTGTATTTTGTTTGAGCGCGCAATGAGACAGTTATTCAGCGTTTAAACATCACACGCGCGCTCAAAACTGATAAACTCTTTTCAATCCACTTTGCTCGCCTTCGGTTCCGTGTCTGCTCGTGACCTGCTACTTCCACGCTCAACACCAGCTGTGCGCGGCTCGCTGGATTCTTCGCTCGTGACTTCAAAAACTGTCTTAAAAAAAAAACAAAAAAAACTGTCCACCTCACCAGCCAATCACAGACAGGTTTCTTTCCATCCAATCAGAGTAGGGCAAATACTGCATTCAGATGGATTAAATGAAAATGCTGCAGCTTTTGGCAGAAATTACTATTATCATCATTGTCATCATTATTTAAAGAGCACTTTAACAGGAGGTAAAACAAAATAACATCTAATAAAATGACTTGGGTAAAGACTCAACAATAAAAAAAAACAACAATAATAATAAGCTGTTTAAATCCTTATAAACAAACAGAAGTTCTTTAAACTGAAGTCTAAGATAAACAGGCAACCAGTGAAGGGAGGCCAGGATGGGCTAATGTGCTTTATTTATATTTTTCCATTAAAAGGTGTGCAGCAGCATTTGAACCAGCTGCAGACATCTTAGTGAGGACTGACCGATTCAGAGATAAAGAGAATTACACAAATCCAGCCATGATGAAATGAAGGCTTAGAGTAGTGGTTCCATATTTTTGCCTTGAAAGAATAGGTTTTACCTTTGCTTTGTTCCTTAAATGATAAAAATGACTTAACTGAGGTCCTTTTTTGACTGTCAAGTTTAAAATCACCGTCCAATTTTAAAATCGAGGGGCTAAACATTCATTGTCAGGGTGTCTAAATCAACAGGATCAACAGTTGTTTGGGTGTTTCAACTGGTATATTTGACAATTCCTCATTTGCAAAGACAAAGAGATTTGAGTTTTGATGTTCTCCTCGTTATTAACTTTATCTCTTTCTATAGATTCTCTTTCTCATTCAATTTAGGACTTTCCATATGCCTTATAATCTAGGTCTATATTGAAAAACCTACAGTAAAGTAATGAAATGTTGATTCTGGATGTAGTGTAGGAATTCCTTCAATATAAACCAAAGAACATTTTACATTACCTGCCAGAAGCTGGATAAAATCTTTAAAAAAGAGACAACAGTATTTTCACAGCTCACGTAGTAGCTCAAGGAAATATTGTAATCTAAATGTTTTAGGCTAAATATGGCATTAAATTTATTTCCACGAGCATTAAAACAGCATTAAATTAGGGTTACTCATTCCTGTATAAACCCTGTTTAAGCTTTCTTCACTCTTTACCTTTTTAACCTTTTTATTGGCTTTAATATTTTGTAGCGCATCCTTCAGTTTTTTTAAGCTTTAAGTATAACCCGGGCAGTGACTTAAAAAAAAAAATCAAGCCACACAATTTCTCAGGTTAGAGGTTAAAGGAGCTCTCTTACATTTCAACTCCTTATCTGACTGCCAGTGCTCTAGGCAAATTCTGGTGTACGTTAAAGGTCCTGAATTGCACAATTACATTTGGGAAGGGAGGAATGTCACTTTAGATGTATAGCTTCAAATCATGTCTAAACCTCAGGCATTTCTGGTTAACTTGCTGACAGAAAAGGAGGGGGAAGCATCACTCACCACAGACCCCATCACCACCCAAGACATTTACTGCCCTGCCGTCAGACGTAAAACCTAACAGGTTGAAATTAATTAGCTTAAGGTCAAATTCACTTTTGCCCAATGTGGCATTTTCATTTTAGTCCAAGTAGACAGCCTTTCCTATTTGTTTGTTTAATGTTTTGCTTTGTCTGCTTATCATTCTAACAGAACAATGGGACCTAAGGAATGAGTCCTTATTGTGTCTACACATTACAGATCATCTAAATAAGAGCTTTCCTACAATGAGCCTTTCGAAATGACCCAGAAAACTCATAATGAAAGGCCCTAAAGAAACTATTTAGATTAGTTTGTTTCTTTGTCTTAATTGGCTGTTATGTGTTGACACACCAGTGGTGGGTTTGGAGGGCTTCAGTGACTCATAGGTCTCTGATCAATGACTTAAAGGCTCCTTGCATAATCTTGAAGTCTGGAATCATTTTCCAAATCTGAAGAAGTATGAAAGAAATATGATTTTATCCTTATTCTTTTGTCAAACAGATAAAAAAGTCAGGATTCAGAAACAAAAAGTCTTTTTTTTTTTGCACCAATTCATATCTGAGTGATCTGAAAGTCACGTGTTTATCTAATCTATTGTCGTGGTTTAGATTTACTGACTCACTAATGTTTGAGCCTGTAGACTATCTTTAAAAAAGGGTTTTGCAAACTATGTATGGCGTTGAAACTTTTGGGAAAATAAGGTTAACGTAATACAGATCAATTTAAAGATTTAAGAATCTATTAACTGGAAGATAATCCAGCCCAGATAGGACAAGTCTATGTTTTATAGATTTTAAACATAGATTATCAGATTCTTTATGATTTGTGGAAAATACAGATACAGTCTGGGGGAAACATGGTTCAGTAGGACTGGACTAAAGATGAGTGAAAAGGCATCTAATGAACCCCGTCAGAAAGGTTGGAGAACAATTGATAGTGTGGCCTCATTTCACCTTCAAGTCGGCCAAAGTTCACCAGCGTCATGTTGACAAAAGAAGTAAACAAGTTGAATCGTTGCTCCAGGTGTGGTGATGCTCTGCAGAGTTAGATGTCACCGAGTGGCGCTAAGTAAAGCTACACAACCAGCTCCTCCTGCTCTCTGATCATGTGTGACAGGTCTGAAGGACAGCTGTTGCATCAGTGCTCCACCTGCTTGGTTGTTTATGTGTCTGATCTGCACCTCTCTGTCGACGCTGTGACAGGCTGACTGCTTGGTTTACCGATGCTCTCTAGCGGACAACATAGCAAACAACTCTCCTACAGTAGAAATCGCCGCTTCGGGCGGTTTATTGGGAAGAGCCACCAGGAAAGATGGCCGAGGGGGCCAACAGCTGCAACCTAGAGAATTAGGATGTCAAAACTTCATTGAGTGCATCATGGGCCCAGTGAGACATGCTGATGATCACATAAATCCTAAATCACCAGCCTTAATTTACCAACCCCAGCTTGAATGAGACGGCTCAAGTCCTCGTGTCAAACACAGTCAGCTCTGATTTTAGCACACTCTGCCTTCCATATAAACTCAGGGAGTGCTCTCTTTGCTCACTTGCCACACCAACTGTGGGATTGCAGCATTCACCTAATTCCCACACCGCCTCACTCATCCCTCTCATTTTCACAGCCCAAAAACAAAAGTGTTTGTCTCATGCAGAGCCATAAGGTGGTTGAGAGTTGGTTCATGAGGGACACGCCCCAGAGCCTGCTTTACTACACATCCCATAATACACATATGTATTCAAACAGACTGTGTCCCAGAGTCACAACACATGATGAAAGACCGGTTGGTTCGGTCTTGCTTAAAATGGAAAACCGGTGGATAATCATCTTAATGTTGTTACACTGAATATCCCCAACAAACACCTTCCTCTATTGTTGACTGACTTAGAAATAAAGCTAAAGGTTTCTAGTTATTTGGAAAACAGAGAAACACTGGGGACTTAGTTCTTGTTTCCAGTTTGGTTGAGTCTTCAGCCTTTAACTTTTCTGATAGTCCAGCCTTGTAAAAGATAAAAGGACAACAGACTCTAAAATATAACAAAGCTGTTATAACTTTGTTGCATAAATGTGCAGATCCTTAAAGGTAATACTTTGTTGAAGCATTTCTGATTCAGTTTATGCATCCAGGCATCTAGTGTTCATATCTTCCGTCGATTGTAGTGAAACAGATTGACCCAAAATAAAGTTCCGCTGTAATATTTGCAACTTTTAGCTAAAGTCACATTTAGCATTTTCTAAATGCTATTCTTCAAATGTCTCACTTAAGAGTAGGTCTCAAAGCCTCGTGGCAGAATTTGTAATTGGGGTAAACCATACTTGAACTTTTGGGTCACGGTTCCAAAAGATGATTGTCACAAAAACAACACAGAGCATTACCAAAGGCAAACCTTATCTATAGTGAAACATGGCAGTGGCAGCATCATGCTATGGGCTTAGTTTTCTATGGCTGGAACAGGGGTGAATGAAGTTATACATGGTTCCTGGCTCCTGTCAAGTTTTGCTCAGAAGCTTCAGGTGTCTACTAGAAAGCTGACAATCAATATGGATTTTATGTTTTAGCAATACCCTGAGTCAAAACGGGTATCAAAATGAACAAGAGAATGACTGCATTGGAGGAGAATTTGTTTTAGAACAGCCAAGTTCAGAAATAAATCTCAGATTATATCTGATCACTCACCTGAAGAGGAATGTTGACAAGAAATATCCTCGCAATCTGAGAGATTTGTTGAACCTCTGCAAGGTGGAGTGGGTCAAGATGGGGGCAGCCTCTTATCAAAGAAAACTGAACCGCTTAAATGAAAAGATGCTTCAACAAAGGCTTTATTTACGAATGTGTGCATTTATTACTTTACACCTCTTACTTTTTCCTTCCAACAGATTTTCTTATTTTTTATTCATTTTTCAGTTGAATAGTAGGATAAATCTCATAAATGTGGAAAACGTTTTGAAATTATTTGTGCTCTATTTTTCATTCCAACAGAGGTGTGTGCGTGTGCTACCCAGGTTAAACTCATGTTGTTTCCTTATTTTTTTTCATCACAAATCCTTGGGCTTTTAACCTGAAACTTTGAAGATTAATGGGACTGAAAACTTTCATCAGGCGTGACAGCTTTGCATCGCTTTAGTATATTTTTTGTCCTGGCCTCACAGGGAGTCCTCTTCAGCGCGCCTCTGGAGCGGCCCACCTCAGTCTAAAGACGAGTGATTATAGTGTCGGTTCTCTTCTTAAAGGAGACTACCTCACCTGATCTCAGGAGATCTTTCTCAAAGCTTTCCTAATCTCAGCCCAATAGCTCAATTGCTGGACTGATGGACAGATGGCAGAGAGCCACCGAAGATGTCACCAGCACAGCTTTGCTAGGTGCATAGATCTGCTAATGCTCCCTTTTTGAAGGCCTGTGGGATCTTCCACAGGACTTAATGGACTGTGTACTGTACTTTTTGATGACTATTCTTATGGAGACACACCTAATCCCTAACCCACACCTTAACCTCTTCCTGTCTAGAATGACTGTGACACACACATGCACACAACCTGCCAACCCTTCCCAGAATTTCTCCCACACGGTTTCCTTGTTGGCACTGCCTCAGCCTCCACAGTGTTCCCACCTTCAGCCATTGGTCAGAAGAAAGCAGAAGGTCAAACGAATAAGCTCCCTGGAGATATTTTATCTCCTTTTGTGAGTTAATGGAGTGTTGCAAATGAGGCGGCCATTCTTGGCTACTGATTCAGCCATTGTCAGGCTGACGATTGGTTGTGTTTGCCATGTGTATTAACTGCCACCACGCACAGTCAAAGAGGAGGAATGTCATGGTCTGGGCTATCACTGGGATGCTGCGGAGCTCAGAGGGATTACAGTAATGGATTGAGGGCCTGTAGGTAATACTTGGGTAAATACTGCGTGCCTCTTTCCTGAACCCTATGCTCTAGCAGAGAGCTCTGTCTTTTTGAGGAGAGTTAAGCTTGATGGCTGCATCTCACATTGCGCCGGAGGAGGAGGAGGAGAGCCTGTGAATGCTCAAAGAGAAGAGTGTTCCAGCGAAAGGCAGCAAGACGCAGCTTGCCCCTGGAACATCTGCGGGCCCGTCCCACGCCTCACGAAATTGGGCTGAGACTTGTTTGTGTCAATGAGCTTGTCACGACTCGCCCATCACAGAGAGACAAGCCCTGAGAGCTGCAGATGGGAAAAGGTGGAGGGGAATTTTTTTTTAAAGGCAGAGTTGGAAAGGTTTTATGACAGCTTTGGGATCTCTCCATGATCGTCATGGAAAAGCACATTCTTCTACAGCTGCAATTACCTGATTTTTTTTCTCCCTTTGGCTCAGTGCTAAGAAACTTTGTTTAGCTGTTTTTACTTTGCATATACGTCTTTTGCATAATTATAAAATCAAACTGATCTTCAACTTTTTTCATTATGATTACACTTTGTTTTTTTTTAACTGATTCCTGTCATCTATTTTTCTTCTTTGTCAGTAATTTTTATCTTTCTGTAGTTGTTGTGGCCTGTCCACTTAGCTGCCTGAACCTGACACGACTTGTCCTGCTATTGATTCAGTAAAGCCAATCAAGGAATATTTCTATAAAAAACAAAAAAACATTGAGCTAAAAAAACTGATTTTGGAAATAATGCTATGCAAGATTAACAGTTTAACAGCCCGCTGTTTTCTTCAAAATTAATCCCTGCTGGTTTTTAAAATGTACGTATATGGCAGCTTGTATCTCTCACCACAAAGGGTGGAGGGGGCAGTGAGTTTAACAAGACAGTGATGTTTGTTGGATCGTCAGACTACGAGAGGCCACAGGGCAGCGTTAGCCTCAGGACGTGTGTCATCACTGTGATCGGGTGGTCGAGATAAGTGCTGCCGACACTGGGCAAACATTTTTCTATGTGGAGGAAGGAACCTTTTCATTATCTTTTTAAAATGTTTCATTTCTTCACATTTTGGCTCCAAGAATAAGTTTATTTCCTTTTACGGCTTAAAATGGTTAAAAAAAAAAAAAAAAAGAGGAAAGAGGGGGAAAAAACTTCTCTTGGATTATTGTTGATTTAAACAGGTTTGGGAGAAGCTCCAGGCATGACATGACTTGTCAGGTATGAAGAAGACAAGACCAGAGGCGCCAAACGCTGCTTGTTTAAGGCCTGATGTTTGTCGGGACTTGAGTCCTGCATGCGCCCGCAGCGGCTGTCAGCGAGAAAAGAACGCTACAGCTGTGGGCCTGCCTCAACCTGCGCTGCAAAGGAAGTGTCTTTCTCTTTTTTGGGGGGAGTTCAGCAGGATTTAGAAAGTAATGGCCCACATACACAATGGTTTGAACATCAGTGCTAACCCCCCTTTGCAGTTTTCTGCTGATACTGGTTCAGCAGCGGCAGTGCTGTTGTGTCCGTGCAGAAGCAACCGACACCTTTAGGTTAGTTATACTCTGGCTCGCTGCCATGTGTGGATATGTCCAGTGGCAAATCACGTGTGATTCTGGCAAACAGTTTTCTTTCAAATGCTTGTGATTAAGCAGCTCTGCACTGCGCGCCGTGTTGTTTCTCGGCTCTGTAACTCACATTGTGACCAATGAAAGGCCCATAATTACATGTTAACACCTGAGCACCGCACCCAGTGTGAGCCACTGGATCCCATCAGTCAACCAGCCGCCCTCCACCCTAAGCGCTGCGTGCCGCTCTCAGCAGCGGCTCCTGTGCTCGTTCACTGCTCAGCAAACACAGCACCAGCAGCACATAGTTGGGCTCTTAAAGTTTGTAGCTCCAGGGCTGGGATGGTGTTCTGCTCTTTGTTGTGTGTTTGGATGTGATTGAGTGTAGCTGCTGTGGTTAAAGACAGCGGGATATCATCAGAACAAACTTGGGTTTTTTAGCTTCAAACATCGCTGATTAGATCATTGTGGATTAACTCGTGTTGCTTTTGTCCTCAGCTGCATAAATCCAGCTCAGTGTGATTCCTCCAGACACCATAAAATGACCCTTTTTCAGACGGCACTTCTGTCTTTCTTTTCGCCTCCTAATCCTTGGCTCTCTTTTTCTCTTTCCCCACGCCTGTGCTTGGCTTCTCCACCTCATTTAGCTGATTGACAGAGGCGTACGGGGAGTATCAGGTTAGAAGCGAGGGGACAAGCACCCCTATTTATCTTAAACTCTTCTTTTTTCTTCTTAAGAAGAAGAGGCTTTGGAAAGGAGCTTTGACTTTAAGGAAGAGTCAGTTCAGCCGTTTTGTTGACACATGTCACAGAGATTGAACCGTTTATAGAAATCCTCATTCCTTTGCTGTAGCGTTTCGCTTTATCTTGGTAACCTATGCGGAGGGAAGTTGAGCAGCATCACAGCTTGCAAAACTTGTATTATGTTTTGTATTAATATCTAAAAGTGTGGTGTACATTTATTATTTACCCCTCTACACTGGAATATATCTAAATAAAATCAGATCGTCCAGGGAGAAGGTTGGGCTGAAGTTAAAAGTCCAGTCATGCTAAGTATTCAGCCCACTTTACTCTGACACCGCTAAATAAAGCCCACTGAAACCAGTGCAGAAATCACCCATATATGCCGCAGCAGCAAAACTACCAAGATGTTGCTCTGCACCTAAACTGACAGCCCGGACGGCGAGAGTAGCCTGGAGGTCCATGGTAACTCTGGCGGAGCTGCAGAGTTTCACAACTCCTGCAAAATCCTGGAGGAAACCGTGCTGGAGACTGTAATAGACCCTGAGACTGAGGTCCCACATGTTAGCCAGACCAGCAGGAAACCAACCAGGAGCATGTCAGAGTCCCATAGGAGTGATTTAGAGCAAAGGGGTTCGATTAAATCCAATCCAATATGTGGCAAGACTGAAAATTGCTGTTCTGTTAAATCTTAATTACCTTGAGTTATTTTGCATGTGAGAAAAGCGCTGACTAAGGGAGGCTGAATACGAATACAAGTTTTAAAACCACGTTTCCTTTTCACTTCAGTTACGTACATGTTGGTCGTTCCCATAGGCTACAGTGAAGTTCACAGTTGCAATGTGACAAAAGGTGAAAATGGGAAATTTCTGCTAGGCAGCGCTTCTTAAGAAGAGATAAACAAACTGCTGGTTGGGTTGGTCTTAATGAAAACAGGTTTTGCTTGGAGAGAAGAGTCAGATATGTCTGTGCCAAGTTTGTGTTACATTAAAAATCAACACATCCTTGTGCTGGCAAGAATTCCCCGATTCATTGTAAATACACTCCGAGGAGGAATGTTATGTTGCATTATTACCAAACAGCCCCTGGTGTTTTCCTTTTTTTATGAGCACTTTCTTTCTCTCACAAATGAAGCTGACAAGAAAATATTCACCTCCACCCCCAGCCTGTGTCTTCTGCACACAGAGGATTTCAAGCCTTGCTTACACAGCAGTGATTTGAATGGTTTGTTTACACAGTTGGGTTGTGCCTATTAGTAACAATTCAGTCTTTCTGATGGCTTACTGCTTATCAATCCCCGCAGTGCCAGGGATCAAGGCACATCCATTATTTATGACTCTTGGCTCGCAAACTTGAACGTGAGCCAGTTTGTGTTTGAGCAACCATCACATTTCGGCATCAGTCACGGCTCGATCTCGCGATTAGTCCTCCACTCCTGCACTCAGACCTAAGAGTGATTCATTTCCATCCAAGCGCACAAGTAAAATCTGCACCCAGCCTAATATGTAGCTGGAGCTCGCCAGCCGCTTCAGAAGCTCGGCTCTGTATGATGAGTAGCCATCAGATGCTTCAGCCGAGCACTCCCTCCTCGGAGATGAAAGCCAGGACCCCGTTTAATTGCTCCTGGAGGGGTCCATTTTATGGCGGAAGTCCCAGAGGGTCTCTGTATGACATCTTTGAGGTTGCCAATACACACTTGTTGCCCCAAACCTCCTGTGTGTGTGTGTTTCTTTAAGTGGGTCATAATCACAGTGTTGCATTTAGTGCCTTTTGCTCGAGGGCAACCAGAAGCGTTCAGTCAGGGCAACAGGTGTTACAGAGATAAATCTGTGAAAAGTAATACAAGCAAACGGCAAAATCGAAAGCGGCATCAGAGCAGTTTGTTTAGAGACCGTCTCCTGTTTGTTTCACTGCATGCATGTTTCAAGTTCTAATGTTTTTCCATTTCATCTTTTAGTACTCCACAGACTTGAAGAAGCTCTACTGCCAGATCGCCAAGACCTGTCCGATTCAGATCAAAGTGCTGACCCCCCCTCCGCAGGGAGCCGTGATCAGAGCCATGCCCGTATACAAGAAAGCTGAGCATGTGACCGAGGTGGTGAAACGCTGCCCGAACCACGAGCTGAGCCGCGAGTTCAACGATGGTCAGTCTGACATCTCACCTCAGTCATTGTTGTCTGTCGGGGGGACGTTTAATGACACTGATCCTGCCGCTCCCAGGTCAGATTGCGCCACCGAGCCATCTGATCCGCGTGGAGGGAAACAACCACGCCCAGTACTTGGAGGACACCATCACTGGACGACAGAGCGTACTAGTTCCATACGAGCCGCCCCAGGTGAGGGTTTCACCACCATCCAGCTGAAATGATCAGTTGAGCCTGGACTCCTTTCTCTAGTTCTGACAAGTTAGCCCCTTTACAAACAATACGTCCAGTACCTTGTAGAAGTTTACACTCCCCATTTTATTTATTACTTATTCCCATTTTGCCCAACTATAACCATCAGTGTATTTTATTGGGATTTTATGTGATAGACGACATAACTATGAAGGAAAGCGATAAATAGGTTTAAAGACATTTCCAAAAAAATCAGAAAACTGTTTTAGGGCATTTTTAACTCCTTTTACCTTATTAACCCTGAATAACATCAGGTGTAACCAATTACCTTCAGATATCCCCTAATTAATAAATACTAATTTAGTCCACCTGCCTAATTTAATGCCAGTGTGAATACTGCTGATCTCTGAAGGCCTCAGAGGTTTACCTCTGGAGGAGTTGCAGAGATCCACAAAACCTGTTTACAGGACAGCTATCAGTCTCGAGCACCACAGATCTGTCCTTTATGGAAAAGTAGCACGAAAAAAGACATTAGAACTCATTTCATTAGAACTCATTTTCAAGTTTGCCACAAGCCATGTCAGAGTCAGAGCCGTGTCAGAGCAAACATGGGGATGAAGGTATGCTCAGGGAAGACCACATTTAACCTTTGTTGGTCTACATTTAAAACTCTGTTTGGTGGGAATCTAGAACCACATCAAGTCCAAATTCACACCATCATCACAGCTGCAAAACATGGTGGCGGCAGCATCGTGCTGTGGAGATGCTTTGCCTCAGCAGGGTCAGGGAAGCCGCTAAACACGGGCCAATCAAAAAAGACCTGAGACTGGGGTGAACGTTCACCTTCCAGCAGGACTACAACTAAAAATACAGCAAAAGCTACCGTGGAGTAGTCACAGGATGCTTGTATGTTCGAATGGCCCAGTCAAAGACCGGACCCAGATCCATTTCACAATCTGGCAAGGCTTGAAACGAGCTGTTCACGGAAGCTCTCCATCCTATCGGTTCAACTGGAGCTATTATGCAAAGAAGAATGGGCAGAAATGTCATTCTTTGTGATAGAACGCTGCTAAAGACATAACCCCAACATACCCGCTGCTGTAATTGCAGCAAAAGTGGCTTCTACATAGTATAGACTCAGGAGGGGTGCATTTCAAAAGTACTCTGCACCTAACAATGTGAAAATCATTTTCCAGCCACTTCACTATTATGAACTACTTTGTGTTGGTCTGGCATATAAAGTCGCAATCAATGGTATTTCTGGTTGTATGGAAAAAGTTCAAGGGGTGTGAACACTTATGCGAAGTGTCATCAGCTTTTCTAAGGAAATACCAAATGTAAAAGTATGTAGCAGCAGGTTTTAAAAGCCTTTCTGTCCAGAACAGTTAGAAGACCAAAGCTCAGTCTGACTTCAGAATAAATCTGTTTTCCTGTCTGCCAGAGGCGTGACTCTTCGTTGTTGTTCTCCTCTTTAGGTTGGGACAGAATTCACAACAATTTTGTATAATTTTATGTGCAACTCGAGCTGCGTGGGTGGAATGAACAGGCGCCCGATCCTCATTATCGTCACTCTGGAGACCAGAGAGTAAGGCTCACTTCATCGTCCTCCTCAGTAGCCTGAAATGTTCACTTAGCTGGTGTCTGACCGACTCCTCTGTGTCCCTGTCCTCTCCCAGTGGCCAGGTGTTGGGCCGCCGCTGCTTCGAAGCCAGGATCTGCGCCTGCCCGGGCCGAGACCGGAAGGCAGACGAGGACAGCATCCGCAAGCAGCACGTAACTGACAACTCAAAGAGCAGTGAGGGTACGAAACGCCGTAAGTAGGGCTGGGGTTGGTGACGGGCTGATGAGCTTTGGCTTTACGTGGCATGCTGACGGTGTCAAGGAGCCTCAACCACTAACACTCAGGGAATGTAAGCAACCCTTGACTGGACCCTCTGCCTGCTGCCCTGCTTGTTTTCCTCCTGTCGTAGCTCAGGCTAACTGCTCTACACACCAGCACCTTTTATTCACTCGGTTTTATTCTCCTCTTTTCAGCTTACCGCCAAATTTCCCAAAGCATCCAAATGTCCACCATCAAGAAGAGAAGATCTACAGATGAGGAAGTTTTTTGTTTACCCGTAAGTTTGACTTGTTGTATCTCGTGGTGAAACCTTGTTCTGAGCTCACCGCTGATCCCTACCTCTGTTCTCTCCATCCGCTGTAGATCAAAGGTCGTGAAATCTATGAGATGCTGGTGAAAATCAAAGAGTCTCTGGAGCTAATGCAGTTCCTGCCACAACACACAATAGAGTCCTACAGACAGCAGCAGCAGAACCTCCTTCAGAAGCAGTGAGTCCCGGCTCCAACCAGAATGTTCTCCAGCAAGAGTAGAAATGCACCCATCAGCTTTGTGGCCGACTTCCCTCTCTGGTTTTTGAATAGCGCTTACTAGCCAGAATCAGTTTCAGCCAATCCTGATTTCTGTATAGGGACCAGAATTAAAAGTGCTCAACATATGGTCCTGAACAGTTCCCATTAGAAGCAGAGGCGATGTCACACTGGGTGAGGGAGCATTCACCTTAAAATAGGGTTTTATCGTTTAAAACAACAATAAAAGGAGTGCTATTGTGAGCCATTACTCTTTAGCCTCCTCTGTTACTGATTAGCACTGCTGCCACAGTTCCTGTGTGTATTCACTACAAACTGAACGCTAAGATTTCAGAAACATTGCTAAAGCCAACATGTTCCACACCAGAGGCTGAATGCGCCAAAGGATAACAGAGAAACGTGCTGCTTATTGTTCAGCTTCCTGTTATCTGCTGAAGTCTAGCCCCCTGTTTAGGTTGTAGGTCGATGGAACCGCAGTCATGCCATCGTAGAAGCTGCTTAAAATCTCTGTTCCTCCCTTGATGTCCAACACCTCAGTGAAAATAGCTGACTTTGAGTCTTCCCTCAGTAACCAAACAGTGTTTTTGTCTGACTCGTTAGCACTTAGTTATGGTGCGTTCACGGATCAGAAAAAGGTTTGAGCTCCCAACGGGCCGCTCACCAGTCAGGGCGGGTCAGGCTGAAAACCCCCTGATCCAATCCCCAGCTGATGTCTTGGTGCATTTCTACCTGCTAGGTTCAGCTTTTAGCTCAGATGCTTCCTTGTCTTCTGCCTCAGCTTCCTAAACTGCATGTTTTGCTGTCTGACTGCAGCTAAATGTGACTAACTTCCTTTACGTGAGTGATCTGTTGCCACTGATAAAGGCCGTGGGTGACGTGTTGACGGTGCGGCTGATGAAGCATTGCAGTTGTCTAGAAAAGATGACAGATGCTGTAACGATGTTCTGCAGCTGCAGAGAAATAACCCAGAGGTTCTCAGTGCTGCCAGCTTTACAGGGCGAGCCTCGCATTAAGCAGAGCTTCGCCCTCTCACTCTCTCATGGGACGCCAGCCCAGCTGATGAATGGTGGCAACAAGTCTACCTGGCTGCGCTTTAAGTGAGAGGTTTTCAGCAGTTTGCGGGAACACCTTTGGGTGCTTTAACAGCGCCAGCCTCAGCCCACTTAGAAAACGTGTCAGATGCTCATGTGTGCCTCCACTTTGCTGCTCCTGCCCTTTTTTACTTAAAGCCATGGAAAGCAGGAGACAGGCCTGTGATGGTAATTACTGCTTATGTTCTGGTTTCACATTGAGGGGCTGACAGCCTCACTGTGAGGTCATGCTTACATTGTCTTGGGTTTTGCTACCTGGCAGGCTCTGCAGCTCCTTCAGTAAACAGGCGTTTAACAGCTAGAGGATTTGTTGATTCCAGCCCAGAACACCAGAGATCAACATTTCTCTCAGGATCTTGGTGGATTTGTTTCCTGTGGTGTTTCACTTGTTTGGACTTTGTGGTTTTGCTTGTTTCTGCTCACAGAATCCCGGTAGCAGCTCCATCTCCCTCGCAGCTTCTCCAATTAATAGTTTTGTGGATAGTGTTTTACTCATACTAAGCCTCCCTGTACGGCCCTGTGGTGAATGCTGTGATGTGTGTGTGTATACTGCCACCTTCTGGCCTGTAGAGGTACTGCTCTGCTCTCGTTGTAAATTAGTTGACTGCAAGTGAAAAGTTTGTGATCCAACAGTGTGTTTATTTTCCTGTAACTCAAGTTGTGCAGCTTTCTTCACCTCCAGACCTCTCCAGGGTCTCTAACTCTTTTCTCCTCCAGCAGTGAGCCCTTATTTCTGCTCTCTCTCTTGTCTCTGGTTCCTCCCTGCAGCCTGATAAAAAGCCGTCTGGGCAGCCAGCTCCTGGAGTCTGCAGGAGAGCAGAGGCGGCGCTGCAGCTCCTCCTGAAACTCTGCACCACATTCCTCCTCCTCCTCCTTCTGCTCATCTTCCTCCGACCTACACGGACCTCCTCTCTGTCTCCTTTTTACCATTTTTTTCCTGATCTGTCCTTTCTTCATCCTGTCCTGGGTTTCTGCTTTGAGGATATGAACTGTCTAGGATGTCCCCTCCTCCTTTTGCTGGACAGACTTGTTTGACTGCCTTGCATGCTGTTTGTGAAGCGTTCCCATCTTTCAGCCTGTGGGCTGAGGTTTGTACAGGAACATTGCCTGATTGATTCTTTTTTATTGTACTTGATTACAGAGACTACTTAAGTAAACATTTTGAGCCTTTGCATTGTCATGAGAGCTGGACTCAAACGTTTTTTTGGGGTTTTGAGGGTAAAGACACAAGTAAACTATTTGCTAGTGCAGGTCATGTCTTCTTAAGTCACTGCAGGGCAGTTTGTGTGTTGAAGTTTTCCTTAAAGTTGGCTTCTTATAGATCAATCTTGAGATGTGCACTATGTGACCTCTCTGTTTGAAACGGACCCTTTTATCCTGCTGGCTTCTGCACTTTCATCTGTCATATAATGGAATAAATTGCTTTTCTTGCTGAAGTTTGATTCTTTTTTCTGCCATAAAGAAAATACAATAAGTATGAGCTAATAAGGAATATGTAGGAGGATGATCGTATTCACACTTGAATATTTCCGGGACTGAGTCTTGGAAGATGCTGCTAACAGCCCGTCACCTCTTCTCTCCTGCTCCAGAACCTCCATGCAGTCTCCGACCTCCTTCGGCTCCAGCTCCCCAACTCACGGAAAAGTCAACAAGCTACCATCCGTGAGCCAGCTCATCAACCCCCAGCAGCGCAACACGCTCACCCCATCCAGCATGTCTGGAGGCCTCACTGACCGTAAGTCTATCCTCTCTTTTCTCCTGCCGTCTGTCCCCTGACATATCCTCCAGAACCCACACGCCTTTTCCCAAAACCCTCTGGGCTTACTGCATGTCCTTCCACCCCCAAATAAGGCTAAAGAAAGCTTCAGATGTTTCCGCTGAATCTGGTACGAATCATGTTAAAAGTAGAGGTGCTCCGATCAGAAGGTTTGTGGCCAAAAAACAGTTGCAGAGCAGACCCACTGAAATGTCCAAACAGTAATACCCCCCAGGTTATGGGCATCTGCAAATAAGAGACAAGTAAAGAAGTAACAGCTGTATCCAGCCTACTTTTTTTGACAGGAAAAGTCTCTTGATTTGTTAAATAATTAATATACTTATTGTAACTATACAGGAGTCTTTAAAAATATCAGCTAATTTATTATCAAGAGCAGGGGCGACGTCACACTGTGTGAGAGTCTGTGCTACAAGTCAGTGTGATAACAAAGTTGACATTTAAACCGTGATTGGGTTACGTTCACACTGCAGGGAAATGCAACCTACATCCGTCTTTTTCATGGCAATGTCAACGGCCCCAAAAAAAATCTGATCTGTGCCACTTCCATATGGTAATAATTCGGATACGTATTGGATTTTTTTCAAACCGTCCGCTGTCTGAACGGTCATGTTGCATTTCATTCATCTTTCACATCACTTTTCTGTCTCACCACACATCAGCACACAGCAGCAGTTAGAGCTCCATAAAAGACCATTAATAGCTGTGCTGCTTTCTTCTTGCCTTACTTGGTCTTGCTATGATGTGGTCTTAATATTGTCGTCTCTCATTGCTCAACAGCTTTCTAATAATTACAAGGAGAGATGCCGGCCGGTATCTGTTTGTTTTATTTCGGTTCTGCTGTGTGACGTCTCCTTCCGTTATCTGCACATGCGTGTCGCTTTGTGTTCTTGAACTGTTCAGACAAAACAAAAGTATGATGGTGGTCGCATTTAATAGTAGTATGAACGGCCACCTCAAAAAAATCTGACTCCAGTAGAAAAATCGGAATTGAGCATCAAGACCTGCAGTGTGAACGTAGCCTTATATTGGTCAGAACGGTTAGCACTGTTAGCATTACTCAGGGCCCTCACCAGGATTTTTTTGCGTGCAAGCGCGCGCATGTTTGTGTGTTGGGGGGGGGGGGGGGCTGTTGTGTCATTCTGCTACTTTTCTAGATGCGTTCCCACAGTAGAGCGTTGCGTAGTGGGGGGTGACGTTCGCCAAGCTAATAGCCACTAACGTTAGCTCATGTTGTTCAGGAGGTTTATAGCTGCGCTGACGCACGTTTAAGAGCTGTACTGACTTTTCTATGTTGCTCTCAGCATAGAGCAACATAGTTGTGTTGTACTGTTCCAGGTCGTACTGACCCTTACGCTCATTAAAAATTAGCAAACTGTCTAATTTCTGTGTAACTTTGACAACATTCAGCGTCCATGACGCTAAAATGCACTGATGAGAACCCTGTTACTCTGTTTTCCTTATCTGTGAGATTTCTAAACGACCGCCACTTCTCCTAGTGCGTCGTACGTAGCAGGAAGCTGAAGATGATGCAGTAAAGGCGCTATGGTTTTGATCCTTTTGAAGAATCCAACCAAATACCGGCTTCCTGTTATCTGCTGAAGTCTCACTCTCTGGTGGGGCAGCCTCATTGAGCAGCTGCAGTAGAGCCGTAGAACACGGTTTCCTGTGTGGCAGGTTCTTCAGTACGTCCTCTGACTTCATTTAGAACAGCTCACAGATGGGGAAAATACTTTCCTTTGAGTGTTGTTGTCAACGTGACCACACGGTGCTTCTGTATGGTGGGTTTTCTGATTGGGTAAAACCTGCCGCTTTCCGTCCACCAGCATCTTAAGTCATTAAAAGTAACTTCTGCGCGTCCCGTTCCTGGATTTCAGCTGACTATACATCACCTGTCCACCCAGAGCAGTGAGAGAAGGCTCACGTTAGCTCCCTTTGTCTCTGCAGTGACTCCCATTATGGGCTCCCACCTCCCCATGAGTGCTGACATGAGTTCACTGAGCCCCACACACCCACTGCAGCAACAGCTGCCCCTGGTGCCCTCCTCCCACTGTACCCCCCCTCCTCCATACCCCATGGACAGCAGCATCTCCAGGTATCTAAGCAACGCTTGACGCCACACATCCTTGCTGCTTCTTTGACTTGTCCTGTTTGGTTTTACCTTTTGCAGCCTTTAATGTTGCAGGAACAACACCCACTAAATGGATAATTCAGCTAGTTTACCCTGATAGTTGCTAGGAATCACACCTTATCTGACAGCATCACACTTTAATAAAAACCTTTGGCATGCTTGGTTTCAGATTTCTTATGTGGTCACATCATGAGCTAAAGAGTTTTGAATACTAAAGGACATTTATGGAAGCAGAAGCAGACGCTAAATGTTTTTACATATATCAGTGGTCTGATGACAAAGTAGATGAACACCTCTCCTCCTCCTCCTCCTCCTCCTCCTGCAGCTTCCTCCTACGGCTGGGCTGTGCAGGCTGCTTGGATTACTTCACAGCACAAGGCCTAAGCAACATGTACCAGATTGAGAACTATAACTTGGAGGTGAGCCCTTGCCTATCCAACACGAGTCATATGATGGGTTAGAGAGAAGAGTGGCGCCGCCTGCGAATACTAACGCTCCCCTGTGTAATGACCATTAGGACCTGTCCAGGCTGAAGATCCCTGCAGAGTTCCAGCACATCATCTGGAAGGGCATCATGGAGCACCGACAGGCCATTGATTTCCCCCCCCCTCCACACATAGTGCGCACCTCCAGCGGAGCCTCCACCGTCAGCGTGGGCTCCTCTGAGGCCCGGAGCGAGCGCGTCATTGACGCCGTACGTTTCACCCTTCGCCAGACAATCTCCTTCCCGCCGCGCGACGAGTGGTCCGACTTTTCTTTTGATCTGGATTCTCGCCGCAACAAACAGCAGCGCATCAAGGAAGAGGGGGAGTAGGACGACAACCCCACCCTCCATACTCCCATATTCTCATTTCACGCCAGACGATGGAACATTTCAGAAAAAAAAAAAACGTTCTTGGTGCAAAAAGGCTCTATCCTGGAATCCTGTATACCGATTGCCGAAGTGCACTTATTTTCATTTTGTATCGCTTATTTTTTTCAGCAGAGGAGATTTTTGTTAACGAGTAACAGCTTTTTTTTATGTTATTTCTTGAGAGCACTTAAGAAATGCTGAGTATTTCAATGTTGTTGCCAAGCGTTTGTGTTTTGTTTTGTTTGAAAAGGATGTAAAGGATGACTGGAAGCTGGTGTGCTTGTCTGGGTTGTTGTTTCACCTTCGCAAGGTCTCACGTCTCAGTGGGACGACCCGTATAAATAAACGTTTAATAGTGGGTCATCACTGTTCTCTGTGACACGGTTCTGTAAGTTAGTCCGGTACACTGGTAAGCATTTGTGGCACAAGTCGCAATAGATTGTAAACATTTCATGCGTTCTTCTATAAGAAGTATTAAGTGACAGGAGGGACAACTTGTTTTCCACTGTAGCTGTAGTTCTTTGTGTGTCACCTTATTCAGCCAGCTTTGAAGTATGCGTTTCATCGACAGGTCATTCATTTGATGTAGCCAAGTATAGGCCTAATGCTCTTGACCCAGTGTTTTACGTTATGTTTTATTATGACTGATGTCTTTTAGTTTTGTTTACTGCGACACATCGCTTCCTTTTTCTTTCATGCTGGGATTTGTTTTAAACCATGCAGACCTGTTTTGGTATTCTTTCATTGAATAAGTGACCAGAACCCAAAATGTTTGTACATACCTTTGTATAGTCTTCCAAGAGGAACCAAGTATTACCAGGGGTTCATATGCAGGAACCGTCCAAGAGTCGGTTCTGCTTAGATCAGTGATTTATGATGGTGAGCAAGCAGGAAGTACATGCTGTTTCATATTTTTGTATCTTATGTAAATACATCAAGGTTATTTTGATATAAATCCAAAATAAACTTCCATACTTGCTGTATTGCATGTTAATACCTTGTCATTTCTTTTGTCTTCTTGAGGAAAGTACATGTTGATTGTTTTTGAATGTTTTCAGGGTTCCTACAGGCTTCAAACATCTGCAATCACGTCAAGGTTTGCTCAATTACAGTAGGGGATAAGGCACTGGGCTATAAAGCCAAAGCTCCACCACGTCATTTAAAAAAGATTTTTAGGGGAGTGCTGGCCTAGTGATTAGAGCATTGTGTTTGTGTCCCGGAGGTTCTGGGTTCAACTCCCACAGACTGCCACTCTGGGTCCCTGAGCAAGACCCTTAACCCCAGATTACTCCCTGGGTGCCGCACAGTGGCAGCCCACTGCTCCCCAAGGGGATGGGTTAAATGCAGAGGACACATTTTATAGGAATGTACGTTGCAGCGATAAAGATGATTAAAACATCTAAAGGAGTCAAGAAAATAGAAGTCAGTGTGGAAAAATGTTGGACAATACACTTTCATTATTTAAAAGATTAAAAAATGACTTCCAGAAAGTTTTTTTTTTTTAAATTGCTTACATACACTATATTGCCAAAAGTATTCGCTCCCCTGCCCTGACTCACATGACCTTCAGTGACCTCCCATTCTTGACCCGAGTTCAATCTGCCGTTGGTCCTTTGCAGCTGTAACAGCTTCAGCTGTGTGCAGGTCAGTCGAGGTCATCCACACCAAGCGCTCCTCCATGTCTCTGGACCTTCATGGAGCTTCGTGCTCAGGTGCAGGCAGGTTGGAAGAGGAAGGGGCCATCCCCAAACGGTCCCCGCAAAGTTGGCGACCTTTGCACTATGACCTCATGTTTGCTGCTCCATCAGTTGATGTGGCATACTGCTTTGTTTGAATACCACTGACAGCTAAGGACTATTTGGGAGAGGGTTTTCCATTTGGTCTGTGAGCAAATACCGTGGACAATAAAGTGTATAAATTACTTTTCTTCCAACTCAGTTTGATGGTTTCTGTGTCTGACAGATAAACACAAACTACAGAACCTGGTTCTAAGTGGACCTGATTAAGCAACCTGCTCTATGGGCATTGTGTTTACCACTTTCTTTTTTTGCAGTGGTGGGGTGGGGGTTGTTCAACAGAGAAAGCTTTCTACAGCTGAGAAAGCCAGCTGAGCTCTAATAAAAAAAAGACCAAATAATAAAATGTTTGTTGTTTCTGCTTTTATTTCTCCTGATTTTGTACACGTTACTGGTCAGGTCTTGCTTCAGTTAAATTATTTACAGAAAACCACAAAGCTGTGCGCTGACACGTCTCTCAAGTCGCAAAGACAGATTCATTTACATTAATGTACATTGACACAAAAATAGGCCTCTTTTACATCAAGTCAGAGAATCGTACTGGTTTATGCATTCATACAGACTGTAAAAAAGTCTGCCCAAGTTTGGAGGGGAGTCCAGAGCCCGGCTCCGAGGGCCAGCGGGCTCATCACTCTACCTCGGCCACATGGGCCACCTCCACCTCCATGGTCTGGATCTCCTCGGGGGTCTCCTCCGATTTGACCCCGGACAGGGCCTGTTGGGCCAGGACGTAGTTCACGACCTGCATGATGCCCTGATCAGAAAGCGTCGCCACCGACCCTTCGGTTGTGGCCTGAACAGCCTCCACGGCTTCCACCGTCTCCTCCGTGATCAGCACCGTCTCCAGCTCATCCGTGGACGCCTGGTGGGCGGGCCTGAGCTCGGGGGGCAGGTCGGAGGACAGGATGCTGACGGCGTGCTCCACCTGGGTGCCCTGGTTGTGGAACTGGAGGGTGTCCTTCTCCAACATGATCTTGCCAGGCAGGCTGTCTTCGTGGAACTTGGTCATGTGTTTGCGCAGCGTGCGTGCGTCGATGTGGGCCTCCTGGCACATGGGGCACACGTACGGCCGCTCCCCCGTGTGAGTCCGGACGTGACGTTTGAGAGAGCGGGCGTCGGCCCAGGCTACCCCGCAGGTCAGACATTCAAAAGGCTTCACTCCTAAAAAAATAATAATAGTGTAAAAACAGAGGACGTTCACAGACACACGGGTTGTTCACGAATGAATGTGCCACACTGGGGGCTCACCCTGGTGGTTGTTGATGTGGCGCCGGTACTCTCGGAGCTGAGTGAACTTCCTGCCGCACTGCTGACACTGCCGCTCCAGGTTCTGCTTCACTCGGCCCTTCTTGCCGTGCGTGGCTTTCTTCACGTGCCTCCTGAACAGAGCCTTCTCAAAGAACTCCTTCCCGCAGACGTTACACCTGCCGACACAGAGATGCTCACTGCCGCTGGGCACGCTCCCATCGGCCAATCGCTGGCAACCTGACAAAAGGCCGGGATCTGGGTGGGGGATGACCCGCTGGACGGGTTTGCGCTCCGACAGAAGCATCAACACCCACGGCAACAGAAAGTAGGTGAAAAGTGGAAGGAAAGTGATTTTGCATCAGTCTATTCAGTAATGAGAGACTCTGCACTTGCATTTAGAGGCACGATCATGGGGGTTACGCCTCTGGCTCACATCCACTCCTTGTTAGAAAGCACGCCACACCTGGCGTTGCAGAAGTGAAGGTAAGAAACCATGATTAAAGATGGTGATGGTGGTGATGATGTGTACACCAGCTAACCACCAGCACCTTTCAGACAGCGCTGCTCGTTTAAAAACAGATGAGAAGCCGCAGTCTTCTCATCTCTTTTCTCAGAGAAAAACTCTTGAAAGCTAACATTGTGTGTGTTGTTCCTAATAATAGGAGAAGCATTTTGCTGCGGAGTTACTGAATGGGTGTCGGGCTCATCTGCAGCCTGCCAGGTTTCATTGTTTCTGGAAGCTGTAAGTCAGGACTAGTCAGACGGGACCTGCTCGTCTAACGTAGTTGTTAAATCAAGGTAACTAATTAGTTATCATCAGGTGCACGGATCATTTCTTTTGCTTTTCTTTCTGTCATCGAATCATCAAAACTGAACCACATTCCACTTTGTTTAGCCTCACGGATCGCGCTGTTTTTCTAAAATAAATCCCATCCTTTGCAGTGCATCTCGGTCAACTTTATATTGGCCACAGAGCAGAGACCCTGGTTTAGACAGACGAGCACAGATGGGTCTGAACAGAACCGCAGTGCGCTGGAAACTACAGTTGGATCCAGACTGTAAAACCATGAGAACAGGATTACAGGATTTTGGACCGGGGCGAATTAAAGTGTTGCCTGGAGGGGTAAGAGGAGAACGAGGTCAGTCATCACAGAAAAACAAGACTAAGATCAGCTTGAAAGGTGCTGGAGGAATATTCCAGCAGGGCTGTGACCCTCAGGCCTCTTATGACCGAGCAGGATTTCCTGGGTTCTCTGTGGCCCAACACAGAACAGCCCCAGAACTATAGTAATAAACTAATAAATAAAAGTATAGGCTGTGGAGTAAAACGGCAACATTACACAGATTGTTTTATATTCTTTGTCATTTGTTGGTCAATTAACTTTTAGCAGGGAAGATGAAGTAAGACAGCTTTTTAAAGCGTTATTCAGCTTCCTCTTGTTAAGAGTCAAAATGTCTCCCCCTGGTGGTTCTGGGAGGTATTGGACTCCTGGTGCTGCTAATAGTTTTTATCAGTTTAGTGGGTTGGGAGGTGAACCTCTGCTCAGGGATTAGTCACAGGACGTCTGACGGTGATTGGTCAAAAGCTCTGGATTTTATCCACTGGTTGGAGAGTAAAGGGGCAGAATAAACTTTTCCAGAGCGCCTCTTCTTGGACAGATTTTGCATAAAACGTATCATTTTCCTTCCACTTCACAATTATGTGTGTTCTGTCTCATTCACAGGGGCTGTAAGCGGTAGGTTGCAGGTTCAAACCCCTGCTCTCTCCGTGCCAACTGTCTCCTTGGACAAAAGTCGGGGGTTAGACACTTCACCCCATTGCCTGCTGACGGTGGTCAGAGCGCCAAGTGGCGGCCTCACTCCTGTAGTCTGTCCAGGGCAGCTGTGGCTACGATGGAGCTCACCACCGTCAGCGGGTGAATGTGGGAGTGTAGCGGGAAGCCATTTGCACTAGGGCTGGGGGAATTGGCCTAAAGCAATGTTTTCATATATTGAGCAGTTTATGATAACGATAAATGGACGTCATGGTGCAACTGAACCAGAGATCAGACGTGGCCAGAACATAATGAACAGCTGCTCCTCTTCCTCTTCCAGCTCTTACCATTTCAAACCCCATTAAAACACATTCTGACACAACCTAACATCGAGGTGGGAATACTTCTGTAATATCTAGATTGGCTCCTAACGAGGAGGAGAGCAGGAGAATGTTCAATCTACTGCGGCGTTCCTGCTGTGAAGCTGCCAGCCTGTGCTCAGACGTACCTGAAGGGCTCTGCCACGCTGTGGGACTTGACGTGCGAGTACCAGTCCTTCTTCCAGCTGTAGCACTTGCCGCACACCTGGCACTGGAAGGGCTTCAGGCCCATGTGCTTGTTCATGTGCTGCTGCAGATCCTTTGCTTCATAAAAACTCTTGTCGCAGCTGCGGGGGAGGAGAGGCGGGGTCAGTGAGTCCTGCTGCTGCGTCAGCTCCCACATGCCCACGCCACCGGCTACTCACTGAGAACAGGAGAACGGCCGCACTTCGGGTTTGGGCTGGTGCTTCTTCAGGTGCTTGCTCAGGGCGGAGGCTCGGTGGAAGGTGGCGCCACACGTGTTGCAGAGGTACTTTGACTCGCCTGTAAAGGGGTTTTAGAGGAAAAGAAGAAACACCGTCACCATGGCTGCTGCGTGTCTAACCTCCAGGCGCTTGGAGCCGGGGGGCGCGGCGACCTGTGTGCAGGCTGGTGTGCTCCTCCATGCTCCTCTTGCTCACAAACGTCTTCTTGCAGTACTCGCACTGGAACTGCTTGGTGACGTCGTGCAGCACGCGGTGCATCTTCAGGCTGTGCTTGTGGGCGAACGTCTTGCCGCACGCCTTGCAGGAGTGGGGCCGCACGCCCGTGTGGGTCAGCATGTGGATCCTCAGCGAGTAGAGCTTGGGCAAAGTCTTCCCGCAGATGTCGCACACGAACTCCCTCTTGGTGTACGACGACGGCGACTTGTTGAGCACCTCGTTCTCTGCCCTGTCCCCGGGGCCCTGCTCGGCCGGCGCTTTGAGGACGGGCCCTCGCTGGCTCCTCTGCTGCTTATGCCGGGCCAGGTGAGCTTGGAGCGAGGCGGCGTACTGGAACTCCTTGCTGCAGAGCTGAACACACAGAGGATCGTTGCTGGAGTTGAATTGAGAAAAGCAAACTCATAAACCCCCTCAGCAGCACCACAGGCGGACCGCTGCCGCCCTGACCCTGACAGAGCAGAGCTACTGGACATGGAGACAGTTCCAGCAGGCCCGCATCTCTGTACTAACAATCCTGTTTATTGTTATCAGCTGTAAGTCACATGACCAGAAATAAACGGTTGAAGTAAATCCCTCTGTGTGTAATGAATCATGTCAGGCTGAATCTGTGAAATGAAGCATGCGGCGACGCTCTGCCGTGAACTCAGCAACACTCACGCTGCACTTGTAGCCGCGCGCCTTCTCGTGTTTCAGCGTGTGCATGATGAGAGAGTAGCGCCTCTGGAAGGACATGCCGCACTCGGAGCAGGTGTGTTCTCCGTCCACGGCGCTCTCTGATGGGGGTCCTTGCTGCCTGGCTCCGGCCTCTGGCTCCGCCCCCTTAGCTGCCGGCTCCTCCGCTTGCAGCTCTGTGGCTGCCACGCTCTCCACGGCGCCGTCCTCCACCACGATGACAGCCTCGCCCTCGCATCTCGCCTCCGTCGGTCTCTTTGGCGGTCTTCCTCTTTTCCTTGGACCCACCTAGAAAATACATTTTTTAAGACAGATTATTTTAAATGTGTTTCTAATTTCAATTTAAATAAGATTCCTTAAGTCAATATGCAAACTTCAACGCAACAGACTAATAATGATCTCTGGTCATTTTGATTTCAGAAAGACATCCCCTGCCTCTTCTTGACAGTTTTAACTTCCTGATTTCAGATTGTTTCAGCGGAGCGTAGTGCAGCTAGAGCGGGGCTGTTCGTCCAGCTGATAACAGCTAACGTTGGCTCATGTTGTCCAGGAGGTTTATAGCCGCTCAAGAGCTTTACTGGCCTTTCTATTTTGCTCTCAAACATCCGGGCTACACTGTTCCATGTTGTACTGACCGTTACGCTTAATTTCAGCGTAATTTTGACAACTTTCAGCGTAAAATCCCGTTATTCTGAGATGCACTGATGAGAACCCAGCACGTCCTCCAAACCAACCAAACAAATATCTGAATTCTGATGCTTTTAAGGTACATAGCCACATTATATGCTTATAAAAAAAGAAGACCAAAACCGTTTGATCATGATAAAATAAGGCTATATACACCAAGCCTGCATCTTGATCGTGTTTTCAGCCTAAATAGAATCCCAGCAATGTCACGTTGAGCAACTATAAACAGACGTGGCGCCATCTACTGGCAGTATCACAGAACTATTAGAAATCCAGATGGTGACTAATAAATCACTAATAAATAATGCCAGAAGGAGTCTGACCCTCTGCAGTGCCTCGTGGTAAAGCAGCAGCTCCGGGTGATTGAAGATCAACCGTTATTAATTAAATCAACTAAAATCTAAGAGCCTCATATCAGAACATCACGGAGAAACAAAATTCTCGTTCATAAACAGAAACAGGGAAACGGCACCAAGGTAAGAACCAATCCATCATTCAATCTATTTATAATGTTGTTTGTAGTTAAGACTGTAGAGGAAGAAGATTATTGCTATTACTATTATCACAGTAGAAATAAGGGCGTTTACTCATGTCACATCTGAGCATCGGCAGCTTTAGCTTCCCTTCAGTGAAAACCAACGTTCATACTGTGTTCACCGCGCTTGGAATCATGTTTTTTGCGTTTTTTCACACTGGATCTTGGACCTTTCTTCATTGTTTCCACATGTCGCTGGGAGATGCTAATAGCCGTTAGCCGCTTCCTGGTTTATCCCCTGCTGAGCGCAGTGTCGTACCTCCGCTGTTATTATAAATATACGCAATGGGTAATTTTTCATAAAAACTTTGTATGCAACCAGAGTGAGTTACTGACTTACAAATAAAAATAATAACATGGCTATGCACCTTTAATGAGCCAGATCCAGTTTCTTTAGAACCCATGAGCCCTTCTAGGTTATGCATTTATAATAAAACGGCCTGAGTATTCAGGAATTTAAATCTAATGAGGCTGAACTGAAGACAAATAAAGATGTCCTCATAAGTACAGCTGTATAGGAAGAGAAAACCCATCTTTATTACAGCCTTCCTTAAAACTAGGACTGCATGATTTCAGGAAAATAGGTCATTGCGATACTATTGCTAAAACATTACAGCATCGATTACAACTAACCCTCATTTTTCTTTTGTTACCATTACACAATGTAATGGTAACGAAAATATCAGGTGTGGTTGGGACGGAGCACTGGTTATAATCTGACATTATGTTCACTGATATACGTTGTCCCTTTACAAATAAATAAATACAAATGCAAACCTGGTCAAGTATAGCACATGCATGCAGATCGTGACTGCCTGATACTCCCAGTGGTCCTTTGTGATTGCAGTATTGCACCAGCTCATTCCATGTATTGTGCAGCTCTACTTAAAGAATGGAATAACGGGGATGTCATGTGGGAATGACCTTTGAAAGGGGAAACATAGGATGCCCCTGTTCTCATTTGTTAACAATAACTCCCTACAACGCCATCAGTAGTCGGGCTCCTCTACAGTCCGAGGTTACAAGGACTTTCACAGGTCTGAGCCGCAAAACCAGAGAAAACGTAGCGCGCAAACTGGCCTGGAGACCACTGAATATGATGGAAACCGCTGCAGGTGACAAGATGTCGGGGATATTAAGCTAGCAGAATGACGTGGCTAATGAACTACATGCATCATTAAAGCTATAGCTGGTAATCCTGTTCAGGAAGACTTTTTGTTATTCTGGGTGAAATGGTCCTTCCTTCCTGACGGTAGCTAACACATTATGTATTCAGAAAAGGGAGTTAAAAAAATAAATCTCTGTGGGAGCTGCAGGCCTGTAAAAACTGCCGTTTGGTCCGAAGAGCAGGGATCGGTCAGAGGATAGGTCCTGCTCTCACCCCCCTCTGTCCCTCAAGCTCCAGGGGTATCGTCATATCTATTGTTTGTACCACATGCCGATCATTCTGGCGCGCTCACGTAACTCCAGTGTACGTGCTCGTTCACTTCCTGGCTGCACATGCACACTTCTAGTGTTTATGTATCCGTTAGCTTAGCGGCTAGCTTCGGTGTTAGCCGTTCATTGTAGCTCCACTGCTCTCACCGTAGACTTTGAACATGGCTGCGAGTCATATGAAGCGACCAGCGTTCATGTTTCTGGAAAAACCGCTGACTCTACCTTTAGCGGGTTTGTCTGGATTCATTTGGTCCGCTTAGATGCAAAATTGATCCGTTCAGCAGCACAAAGCCTCTATATTCACCCAGCTGGCTAGTATTACGCAGAAACAGGCGGGGGAGGGGCCACACTGTATTTCTGTATGCTGCATAACACAAACGCATTCTTTAGCATCCCATTAAACTAACTTTAAACGTGTAAATCGGGACCTCGTACCTTCACCTGTACCTTTGGGAGAGTGGCAGGTGGTGGAGTTGTACTCTTCCCCTCCTCTTCTTCCTCCAGCCCCATATGAAGACGGGCATAGCCGCCCTCGGCCATAGAGCGCTGCCGGAGTCGTCTTTTGCTTCGGTCATCGGCGGTCCCCTCCTGCTTGTCGGCATGCTCGTCATCTGCAGAAGGATCTTCTTCTGGTGTTATCAGCCCCTCCTCCTCCACCACCTTTTTCACCTTGGGCGGACGGCCCCGCTTGCGTTTTGGAGGAACGGGTACAGCTTCCTCTTTCTGAGCCTCTGTCATTTCTACCTGGGGAGCAGCCACCTCAGATTCCAGCACGACTTCCTCTGAAGGGCCTTCCTTGTCCGAGTCCACATCTATCACAAAAGCCTCGGCCTCAGCAGCCTGTGGCTGCTCCATGGCCAAACAGGCCGACACCACAGCGAGGGACTCGCGGGCCCCAGCCTGCCCGCTGTGGGTAACCACAGTCATGGTGTCGCCCTCCAGCCCCTCGGCACATCCCGAAATGAGCGTGAGGGTCTCGCCGGGCTCAACCTCCCCGCTGTGAGCGATCAGCGCCACAGTCCCACCCTGTCCAGCCTCTGCGGCATGTACTGCGTCGTCCTCCACTACGTGAGTGAGAACTGTCACTGGCTGCTGGATGCAGGCTTCACTGGGCTGCTCGATGAAAGCCAAGGTGTCACCTGAAACAGCCATGGTGCTCTGTGTGACCACGGCGCTCTCGTCGCCCTGGACGGTCACCATGTAGGCATCGGGCTCCTCCTTGGTGACCATCGGTCCCGCCACCACGGTGTGCACGTCTCCTTTCTGATACACCGTCAGCTTCTGCTCCTCCACCTGCCTGTGCACAGACTCGCATATCTGCAGGACTTCTGTCATGAGCAAGTGTCGGGCGAGGTTGGCGATGTCGGCCATCACACAGAAATTAAACGTGAGCACAGAGGTGTACGCAAAATCCAGTAGCGGCAGAAAGCTGGTCTTGGCAAAACCTGGAGAGAACGGTGGAAGATGAATCCCTTTCAGCAATATTTTCATTTAAACATTACAGACAAATAATTAAACATGAATTTTTATAATAGACGTTTCTAAAGTGGATGATCATATATCAGATCTGATTACCCCATATGTTCCTAACAGAGCACCTCGCTCCCAGACTGCAGATCTACTTAAACTTTCCTTTTTGACAAAGCTTATAGTTAGAGTGGCTCATGTTACCCCGAGCTACCTCTATAGTTATGCTGCTATAGGCTTAGGCTACTGGAGGACATCAGGGCCTATTTTTCTCACTCTACTGATTTCTACTGTTCTCCAGTTTTGCATTGCTTGTTGTCATTTCAGCTTTTAACTTTTTGCTCTCTCTCTTTTTTCTTCATAGTAGGTACACCTGGTCTGGCGTTCTGTTAGCTGTGACATCATCCAGGGAAGACAGATCACCTCCTATTACCATCTAATGTAGAACAGATTACTGGATCAATGTGTGCTTCTGTGCTTGTTTGTCTGTCTTGTTGTGTCTCTGCTCTGTCTTCTGTAACCCCCAGTCGGTCGAGGCACATGACCATTCATACTGAGCCTGGTTCTGCTGGAGGTTTTCCTCCCTGTTAAAAGGGGAGTTTTCCTCTCCACTGTCGCTTCATGCTTGCTCAGTATGAGGGATTGCTGCAAAACCATCGAACGTGCAGACGACTCTCCCTGTGGTTCTACGCTCTTTCAGGAGGAGTGAATGCTGCGTGTCAAGACTTGATGCAACCTGCTGGGTTTCCTTAGATAGGAAATTTTTTTACCAATCTGTATAATTTGATTGAATTTGATTTTGTAAAGTGCCTTGAGATGACATGTGTTGTGAATTGGTGATATAAAAATAAAATAAAATTGAATTGATAGGAGGAAGAACGAAGGAGGAAGAATTGAAGGAAGGAAGGAAGGAAGGAAGGAAGGAAGGAAGGAAGGAAGGAAGGAAGGAAGGAAGGAAGGAAGGAAGGAAGGAAGGAAGGAAGGAAGGAAGGAAGGAAGGAAGGAAGGATTTAAGTCTGGCAACACAAACATTTTACTTATTCAGACCTGAAAAACCCTGAAGTCCCAATCCATGCTAGCCCCACAGGTACCCTGGCCCAGAGAAGCAGAATGCTCACCAGACAGGTCCACCACAGCTTCGTGGGTGGCCATAGCCCCCTTCTCAAAAAAGAGCTCGTTGAAGTATTCGCTGCAAGCGGCCAGTACGGCTTTGTGGGCGCGGTGTTCCTCCCCTTCGATTAGCAGCGTGATGTCGCAGAACTGGTTACTGAGGCGCTGCTGGTTGAGTTTGTCCAACATAGTCTGGCTGTGTTTGGGCAGGAACTGATTCACCTCCCCCTTGCTGTCAACCTAAAATGACGCAAAGCAGACCACTGAAACAACGTCCTCTCTGGGATTACGCGCTCAAACGACCGCAGGTCCACGTTCATGACACATTAGAAGCCACGTACAAACACCACTTCATGCTTGGCCATCCCCTTGGCCAACTTGGGTCTCTGGGAAGACACGTCAGTCATGAACAAAAAGTCCTCTTCATCCTCCTCCTCCTCGTCATCCTCTTCCTCCATTGGCCCGAGTTTCCGCCTCCCTTGCCGTGAGAAGGGCCGAGGTCCGGAGCCCTCGTCGACGCTGCGCTTGCTCTGACACTGGGCGCACTCCCTGATGTGGTCTTTGACATTCTTCAGGATACCTGCAGGTTTCAGAGAGACAACATGACACCAACAACAGCTCATCTTGCCGCTGCCGTTCGTCCTGCTGCAAAGGAGCACCAAACACTTCTGAGGCAATCCTTTTGCAAATACTGTAAATCAATGCAACAATATTTTATCAGAATGTATAGTAAAAAACATGAAAACTTGACAGAGTAATCAACTATCAATCATCTGTGTCACCTTTGTGACATAAAGTCATATTTAGGGTATGACGAGAGGACCACTGTAACTTGATGCCCATTTTCGTAACTTAAGCTGATTTATTTCTAAAATTCTATAAATTTATGCAAAAGTCAAATTGATTGCAATAGATTGGACTTCAAGTACAGAGATTTGTGCAAAAAAAGTACAACATTGTGCATAGCTGTATGGCAACACATTGACCCACATCGATATATCAATTAAATGATTAATAATCCAATTAAATCAGTTCAAAATGAAAATATCGATCCATAATCGTCATTTTTAAGATGCGCTTTTTTACATTCAGGCATGAGACTATAATGATCAGGTGATCTATTATCATCATTATTATTATTTTTAAATGAGAAGAATGCTGTTTTTGATTGTTGTTTTAGAAGAAACAGCTTAGAAATAAAATAGTCAAATGATGTTTATCTTTTTCTTTGTGATTTGACCTCGATGTAAATAATAATAGATGGGCAGATAATATCGCATCATTATTGGTCGATTGCTTGAAAATCGTAACAGACTTTCTGAAATATCGCCATCCAAACCAATCCATGTAACACTGTAATGTGATAACGCTGGTGATTTACATGCATACATGCATAGTAGAGCCTGCTGGTAACACACCAGCAGGATCAAGGTGCATCCGCTCTGCCCGTCTTCTGCGGGGGCAAAGCGGGCTTAATGGGTCGAGGGAGTGTTGTAGCGATGACGTAGGCGCTCATCTGACAGCCAGCGGCAGGATTTACAAATATAAACAACACTCAGAAATCATTTGAGACGAGAGGAATGACAAGGTGAGAAATGCAATTTAAGGTTGAAGCCTTTGTTCGGATGGCAGCAGGATGTCTACGTGAAATCAATCCGCTGTTGTTGTGTTGAAAAGACCCGTACGGGGAGAGGCGAGGGACATATCTATATAAGTTGCATGATACAGGCGCTTGAGGATTTGCGCTTGAGGTCACTGCTTTAGGGCTACAGGTTTGATTGTGCCGGGTGGTCAAGCCTAGTGACCCTTTGGCCACGCCCCCCGAGGAATTAAAGTACACCTGAGAACGTTTTCTTCCCCCCCAAAACGACCCTTGCGTCAGTTCGGCGCTAGTGGGCAGCACAGAGTAGCTCGGCGCCTGGAAGCAGCTAACCAGCGACGTCCGCTTATTCCTAATATTTACACGGGCTGACCGAGCCCGCTCAGTCTGCGTCCAGGCGGTCTGCTGGGGAGGCTAGCCCCGGCTCTTACCTCTCCACCAGTACTTCTGGGAGATGATTTCCCAGGTGAGCTGCTGGTTGAGGTGCTCCCCTCCCTCTGTAACGTGCGCCTGGTGGATGAGTTCCCTCCTCCGGCTGTCCTGCAGCACCACCTCCAGCTCGGTGAACTCATTCTGGCCTTTCTGCCGACGCTGGTAGAACAGAGTCCCGCTCCTCACCACGTAGCACGCCGCCGCTTTGCGGATTTTTCTCTTGGTGTTACCCGGCGTCCCCGGCGCATATGGTTCCCGTTCATCCGTCAGATAGCGTATGATAGCCAAGTAGCTTTCTTCACACGACATGGCTCGGCTTACCCGCGTGTTTCCCGCAGAAACGCGGCCTTATCTCGAGTTAGAGAGGCCTCCTCGGTCCTCGGGGGAGATGTGCGATTTTTATGAGACTCCTAGATTATAGTTGACGTGAAACAAACGCGCCAAAACAACATTTTAATTTGTTTGCTAAGGTGGAACTGCAGTTCGCAACGGTCAGGGGTAGACTTGCCCGAACAGACAAAATGGCTGCTGCACAGCCGGATTTTGCGTAGCCAGAAGCGGAAGTAAGCGATGCGCGCAGTCCGCCACAAGGGGGCGCCAGATCTCTTCACAAGGACTCGATGGGCGATCGTGAAGTTCTTTTCTCGTTTCGTCTTTGAATGAGAAAACACACACAAAAAAATATAGTAACTCATAAAAACAAAGATCCCGAAAATGCCACCCAAAACGCAAAAAACACAATAACGTAATCGTTATTTTCCGGTCTTGGGAGGAATAAACGGGTAATAATAAATTATTTAAGTTACACTTAAATAGAAATTAAAGTTTTCTTAATCCCCCTAAAAAGAAAAAAAGTTATTTAGAGGGAGCTACACCACAGAAGTGAGCTGCACACGTGTAACATTAAGTTGTTCTTATTTTCCGTGGGGATTCTTCTTGCATGAATGACAGGGGAATCTTCAAATTTCCTTCAAGCTAAGGTAGTTCCAAGGCTGAACATGTATTGATATTTGTTTGTTGCATGGTTTTTCTACAAATAAAATAAAGGCAATCTATGTACAGGTCAAATTTAAAAAGGTCTTTTGAATTTTAAGTTATAAGTAAGTATACAAGTAAGTATATAAGTATACATAAGAAAACCTGTAAATCTGATTTAACTTCAGCTTCATTTGGCAGCCGTGATGAGCGTGCACAACATTTGGGGAGGAGGGGCTCCCAATTATCTGGAAAAGCAAATAAGAATTAGGAAATGCTTGACTGTTAATAGATGAACCCTTTAACATTGAAAATATGTAAGTTTAGATATGCAAGAAGTCATGATGTACTTGATTTATTTGTAGAAGATCCACTGCTCTCATATCACCAGGTGGGGGCCGCAGGGAAAAAAACTACCTGCCTTCTGAAAAGTACGAGTATCATCCTCACTTTAGCTGCAGCGCTGATACGGTGCTGCAGCCATGGTGTTTTTGCAGAGTTATCAGACCTGATGAATACACACATGTACAAACGGGTACTGGTTTGGGTGGAGATTTTGCAACATAAGAGATGTAAAAACCAGTCTGTTTAAAAACCAGATGCTTCAGAAGCGCTATCCAAGCAGAGTGTAAACATGACAATATTTTTACAAGCAGAACATGTTACCAAGATCTTCCCCTTACAGGACTGTCTCAGAAAATTAGAATATTGTGATAAAGTTCTTTATTTTCTGTAATGCAATTAAAAAACATGAAATGTCATACATTTTGGATTCATTACAAATCAACTGAAATATCGCAAGCCTTTTATTGTTTTAATATTGCTGATTATGGCGTACAGCTGAAGAAAACTCAAAAATCCTATCTCAAAATATTAGAATATTTCCTCAGACCAAGTAAAAAAAAATTATAACAGCAAAACAAAATCAAACATTTGAAAATGTCCATTAATGCACTCAGTACTTGGTTGGGAATCCTTTTGCACAGATTACTGCATCAATGCGGTGTGGCATGGAGGCAATCAGCCTATGGCATTGCTGAGGTGTTATGGATGCCCAGGATGCTTCAATAGCGGCCTTTAGCTCATTTGCATTGTTGGGTCTGGTGTCTTTCAGCTTCTTCTTCACAATACCCCACAAATTCTCGATGGGGTTCAGGTCAGGGGAATTGGCAGGCCAATCAAGGACAGTAATGCCATGGTCAGTACACCAGTTACTGGTGGTTTTGGCACTGTGGGCAGGTGCCAGATCTTGGTTGTGCAGCGTTTCCTGCCACATTTCCCGCTTCCAACACACTTTTTGTGAATGTGCTTTGAAACTGAACTCTGTGAACAGCCTGCTCTTTGAGAAATTTCTTTTTGTGTCTTACCCTCCTGATGGAGGGTGTCAATGATGGTCTTCTGGACAGCAGTCAGATCAGCAGTCTTCCCCATACTTGTGATTTAGTTTACTGAACCAAGCTGAGTGTTTTTCAAGGCTCAGGAAACCCTTGCAGGTGTTTCGAGTTAATTAGACGATTCAAGTGATTAGTTGAATAGCCTACTAGTATACCTTTTCACGATATTCTAATTTTCTGAGACAGTCCTGTATTGTTATTTTATACTGTGAAGTCCCATTGTAATAACAGGTTTTCTGCACTTTAAAGGGACACATTGTGCTGAATAAGTAGTCTTTACCATTTTTTTCATGGTATTACCCCAAACTTCAATGCAATTTATGCATTTGTATCCAGCCGCTTATGTGAAAACATTGTAGAACCTCCATTCCTTGCAGAGATGTAAGTCTTTAGGGGTATGTTTTTACCAGTTTTACACATCCACATGCCGAAATCTGTCCATTCTTCTTTGCAAAATACCTCAAAGCCTCTGTATCTCCTCCCAAAGTTACCAAACGTCTCTTGGCTGCCTCTCTGATTAATGCACTCCTTCCCCAGAGTGTAATTTGAGGTGGATGGCCATCCATGCCTTAGTCGATTTGCAGTTGTAGCGTACTCTTCCTTTTTTCAGATGATGAACTGAACAGTGCTGTGGGAGCTTAGTTTGTGATTGAACTGGCTCTGTGACGGGAAAAAACACTGAAATAGAGCAAAGTAGAAAGAGCAAGACTGGATCCTGCACATGCCTGGGTTTGTTGGGATTCTGTCAACACAACTCCACAGTAGACTCCTTGTCTGGTGACATTAAGCGAAATCATTCGCTACTTGTCTGTTTTTTCAGAAATAAAACAAATTCTTGCGCTCTGTCTGGATATAACCCATAGATGAATAGGAATTAGTTCTCTGTGCTTCGCCATGCTCACATGGCTTATGTTGTGGATGTTACATTAACAGGCCTTGAGGGACGCACTGCAGAATGCGTTGGCTTTAGGACGTAGGCATTACTCATTTCAGCACCTCAACACTGATTCAGACTTTCACAGAATCACGCAACCTCTGAACGGAGGAGCAAAACCACAGTTTGTTGGACATTCATGCGCTAAATACCAACCTGGCTTCAAACACTGTGTCGGTACTGTGCTTCTTCGTCACGGCTGAAGCTTGACCCTTGAAATTTGTCTTTTCATCTCCAAAGCCTCACTGCTTTTCTGTGCACTTAAGCCAACCTACTGAATGTAATTATTCAGACAAAATGAAGAATGTTTCTCAAAACTTCAAGCTAGTCTCATAAAATGAGGTTTGTCATATGATTTTGATTATGATAATCCAAAATTAACCATCATAAGGTCAGACACTGAATGTTTATTCTTGTAAAACCTTCTGAACAGTAGAAATGATTGAATGTATGAAAGTATCTTGAATGTAGAAACAACCCTTAGCAGATAGTTTGTTAACCAGACTAAGAAGAAGACTAAAATAGTCTTCTTCTTTACATCTGGGAATTAAACTGATGTCTGATAACTTTTAGATTTTTAATCTTTTTTTTAAAAGAAGTAAAAGCTACTGTTCTATTTTCACCACGCTGCAGTCCACAAAAAGTCAACCCCAGGTTATCACGCTTTGAAATATTTTTTTCAGGTTGGCTTGATTTATGTTCTATTTTTATATGATTCAGTTGCACCATAACAAAAACTCTCATCTTTCTAAATATTTGACTCCTTCGTGAAGTGCTGCTTCCCCTCTTTAACTTCCCGTACTGACCTAATTTGAAAGAACGGATTTCTAATGAGTCAGAATTATTAAATTTTTTGGTTGCTCAACATGTGGTAATGTGCGTCCTTTCTGTGGTTTCTCCATATTGTCACCACTCAGGAGTTAATGCTACATCTTAACTGGTGTGATGTCCAGCAGATGTTCTGTGTTTCGGACCAAAAGGGCTCTGAACACAATTGGACAAACCTATAGCCCATCAAAGCCACAGTTTGTGACGTAATGTCGAACGGCATAACTCACTGGTGCTCTTCTGCAAACTCTTACCGTATCAAACCGCTAACCTGTGACTGGCTGGCCTGACTGAAGCTGGGAGTTTGAACTGGAGGGAGGCCAGTCATCGTCTGCCAGAGCAAACGAAACACAACCCCTCAGGTTTGTCTGGTTCCCATGCTAGCTTGCTCAAATGCTGAATATGATCTGTGAAAGCATCACAGATGCGCTTCAGAACTGTTTTGTTTTCCTTTTTCTTCATCTATTTCATCACCTACCAGCCTAATGGCTGCTCAGCACATCTTGCAGCTGCATCCTGCACAGATACGTCAGTGATTTCAAACAAGAAGGGATTCCGTGTGGCTAAAAATGTAATGTTTCAGAAATGCAACTTAGTGAGCAAAAATGTTCTCCATGCAAGCTGCAAATCCATCACTGGCCAAAAATATGGAAACCCTTTTTACCAAGAGTTGTAAGTCAGTTGTTTTTGGATGTAGGAAAATCAGCTCAACTAAGCTTTTCACTAATTTCTGCAGGAACCTGCATTTAACTACACCACATGAGAAAACTGACCCCCTTAGAACTAGAGTTCCTCACCTGAGTCTGCAGTTAAGGGAGAGCTTGCAGACCCAGTGACCTGGAGCACCTTGCTGATTGACGCCTGGCAAAAGAGCCAGGACATCCCCTCTCTGGGCACCGCATCACAGGTCATGTTTTACCATTTTACATACATTTCTTACACATGTTTGAAAATAATATATTTTGACTTTATATTATGATTTGTATTGTTAATGTGTTTCATTTATTACAAGAATAAATAATTGAAAATCAAGATAATAGAGACTTAGACTTAGACAACTTTATTTGTCATTTTGTATGCACAGAGTGTGTACAGAACGAAATTTCGTTTGCATACAGCTTGAAAATTACAGTAAATTACAGGATAAGGTGCAGCAGTGATTTAACAGTAAAACAATTGAAATTTAAACAATGCAGGAGAAAGAGACAGTGTGCGATCACAGTGTACAGGTGAGTATTTTTAGAAACCATTTGTATGTGCAGAAATGATTGTGCAAAGGGCATTTGTGCAAGAATGCATTTTAGGAACTGAGAGTTCGGCAGCAGTTGTAATGCTAGATAAGGATCATGCAATTATGCAAACGTGCAAATATGCGAATGTGGTACAGAGTCCAGTTTATAGCTTCAGCAGTTCAACAGTCTGATGGCAACAAGGAAAAAGCTTTTGCAGAACCTAGTGGACCTGCAACGGATGCTGCAGAGCCTCTTCCCAGAGGGCAGCAGGGAGAACAGTCCATGGTGGGGGCGTGAGGGGTCTCTGATGATGTTTCGGGCTCGGGACACACAGCGCTGCGATGAAATGTCCTTAATGGAGGGCAGAGGAGCCCCGATGATCCCTTCTGCTGTCCTCACCACTCTCCTCACGTTCTTCCAGTCGGAGGTACTGCAGCCTCCAAACCACACAGAGAGACAGCTGGTCAGAATGCTCTCTATGGTGCTTCTGTAGAAAGTCGTGAGGATGGGCGGGGGCAGGTGGACTCTCCTCATCCTCCGCAGGAAGTACAGTCGCTTCTGTGCCCTCTTTACCAGTGACGTGGTGTTCACAGACCAGGTGAGGTTGTCCTTGATGTGCACCCCCAGGAATTTGGTGCTGCTGACCACCTCCACAGCTGAGCTGTGGATGAGCAGTGGAGCATGGTGAGGCTGGTTCTTCCTGAAGTCGACGATGATCTCCTTTGTCTTCTCCATGTTCAGGATCAGGCTGTTGTCTCTGCACCAGCCCACCAGCTGCTCAACCTCCTCTCTGTAGTCCTGATCGTTGTCGTCTCCGATCAGGCCCACCCCCGTTGTGTCATCTGCAAACTTCACAATGTGATTGGTGGTGAACCTGGGGACACAGTCATGAGTCATCAGGGTGAACAGCAGGGGGCTCAGGACGCAGCCCTGAGGGGAGCCCGTGCTGAGGGTGATGACATCAGAGGTGTTCTGTCCGACCCGGACTGACTGAGGTCTGTTGGTGAGGAAGTCTAGCAGCCAGTTGCGAAGAGGTGTGCTGAAGCCCAGATGTTCCAGTTTTTCTACCAGATGCTGTGGGATGATGGTGTTAAACGCTGAACTGAAGTCCAGGAACAGCATCCACACGTGCGTGTTCTTCTCCTCCAGGTGTGCCAGGCTCAGATGAAGAGCGGAGGAGATGGCGTCCTCAGTGGAGCGGTTCCGTCGGTAGGCAAACGGGTCTAGTGTTGGGGGGAGACTGGAGACGATGTGTTCTTTTACCAATCTTTCAAAGCACTTCATCATGATGGGAGTCAGTGCAACAGGCTGGTAGTCGTTGAAACAGGTGACTTGAGGTTTCTTTTGCACCGGAATGATGGAGGCAGACTTGAAGCATGCTGGCACTGTGGCTTGGTCCAGCGAGGTGTTAAAAATGTCTGTGAGAACACCAGCCAGCTGACCTGCACACTCCTTGAGCACCCGCCCAGGTATGTTGTCGGGACCTGGGGCCTTCCGTGGGTTGACTCTCCTTAGAGTCTTCCACACGTTGGCAGTGTCAAGGCAGAGCACCTTTTCATCCTGATGGGGGAAAGCTTTCACTGCTGGAGTGCTGTTTAGTGTCTCAAACCTCCCAAAGAAGTTATTTAGTCCATTGAGGAAGTCAGCATCAACTTCACCCACCGGGGGGGAGGGCGTGTTGTATTCTGTTATTGCCCGTATGCCTTTCCACATGCTCCTGGTGTTGCTTGCGTCATGAAAAAGCTCCTGGATTTTCTGACTGTGTTTTCGCTTCGCTAGCCTGATGGCACGATTCAAGTTGACTCTCGCTGTCCTCAGTGCCTCCTTGTCACCAGACGTGAAGGCTGAGTTCCTTGCTTTTAGAGCTTGACGGACCTCCACAGTAATCCAGGGTCGTTGGTTGGCTCGGGTGATGATGGTCTTGGTGGTGCTGACGTCTTCAATGCATTTGTTGATGTAGGCTGACACAGTCATGGCGTATTCATCATTGCTGCAGCTTTGAACATGTTCCAGTCAGAGCACTCAAAACAGTCCTGGAGCGCCTCCATTGCTCCCTCAGTCCACACCCTCACCTGCCTCGTTGTAGGTTTAGCTCTGATCAGCAGGGGCCTGTATGCAGGGAATAGCATCACAGAAAGATGATCTGAAGAGCCGAGGTGGGGGCGGGGGGCTGCTCTGAATGTGCCTTTTATGTTTGTGTAAACCAGGTCTAGAGTGTTCTCTCCCCGAGTTGCAAAATCCACATGTTGGTAGAAATGAGGGAGAACAGTTTTCATATTTGCCTGGTTAAAATCCCCAGCAATGATGAAAACCCCCTTTGTGTGTGCAGATTGCAGCTCAGAGATAGTCCGATACAGAAAACTCATAGCCTCTTTTGTGTTTGCGCGGGGGGGGCATGTAAACCGCTGTGATGATAACAACAGTAAACTCTCTAGGCAAGTAAAAAGGTCTGCAGCTAATAATCATGAGCTCGATGTCCGGAGAGCAAAAACTTGTGACTATTCTAGCATTTTTACACCAGTTGTTATTGATGTAAATGCAGAGTTTACCGCTGAGTTGTTTATTTCTGTCAGCGCGGAAAGTAGCTAGCCCCTCCAGGCTAACGGCGTTGTCCGGGATTGATGAGGTAAGCCATGTCTCCGTCAGGATGAGAGCGCAGCAGTCTCTGAACTCTGTCTTTGCAGAGCGCTCGAGTTGTAAATGATCTATTTTGTTGTCCAGTGAGCGGACGTTGGAAAGCAAGATGGTTGGGAGCGGCGATCTGAATGGGTTAGCCTTTAGCTTAGCTGCTAAGCCTCCGCGGCAGACGCGTTTCTTCGGCCGGCTACAACGCTTCCGCTTCGCTCTCGACCGGCGTGAGCTGCTCGTCGAGTCCGCCGCCTCACAGGCCCCCGGGACTGGTACCCGTAGTACCCCGAAGCCGCGTAAACAGTCGAGCGTAGTATTTGTTACAAGTCCAAAAACACTGCATGACCGTAAGTCCAGCAGGCGCTGGTGGTCAAGCATTGATCGGCTGGGTATGACCTCCTCCTTAAAGCAAGGAGGTAATAACGGACTACAAGAGGTCCAGGAAGACGGAACACACTCCTTCCTGCATACAGGGGGAGGTGGTGGAGTGTGTGGACAGCATAAATCTCCTGGGCATTCACATCTACTCCGACCTCACCTGGTCTGTGAACACCTCCCACCTTGTGAATTCAAATTCAGATATACTTGATATTGACCCCAAAGGGAAATGATATGTTGTTGTAACTCCTACTGACCCAAATTCTTCAGAGTTATTGTAGATAGTGAGGGCTGTGGGCAGGAAAGATATCTTGTAGCGGTCTATATTGCAGCAAATTTGAAGAAGCCTCTGAGGAGGAGGAGTGGCAACTATCTTTCAGTCTGATTTATTAATTAGTCCCAGGCCAATTAATAATTACAGTTCTTTCGAACATTTAACCCTTAGTTTCCCTCATCCAAACTGCAAAGCAATAAAACCTCTTCTGTTTGTTGTTTTGTATCGTCCACCAGGCCCTTACACTCAGTTTTTGGATCAGTTGTCAGATTTCTTATCTGATTTGGTGTTATATACTGACAAGGTTATTATAGTGGGTGATTTTAACATCCATGTTGACACTGAATGTGATAACCTTAGTGTAGCCTTTAAAGCTATCCTAGATTCAATTGGTTTTGCTCAAAATGTGCATAAGCCAACGCACTCTCGGCTCCATACTTTGGACCTTGTGCTGACATATGGCATTGATTGTGAAGAATTAACAGTATTCTCTCACAACCCTGTTCTGTCTGATCATTTTTTAATAACATTTGAGTTTAATCTAACTGAGTTCTCCACCCCCAAAAGAGGGTTCCATTATAGTAGATCTTTATCGGATAATGCTGTATCAAAACTTAAAGAGTCTGTCCCCTTTTTAATATCCTCAGTATTGCAGAAATGCCCTGTAGATGGCAGCAATGCTGTTTCTTCCCATTCACAAATCGATACCTTTGCTAACAGTGTGACTTCCTCATTGCGTTCTGCATTAGACAGTGTAGCTCCCTTGAAAAAGAAGGTGATTATTCACAGGAAGCTGGCTCCCTGGTTTAATTCAGAGCTGCGTTCCTTGAAGCACAGTGTTAGGAAATTGGAGAGAAAATGGCGCTCTACACACCAAGAGGGATCCTACTTAATCTGGAGGGACAGTCTATTGTTGTATAACAAGACCCTTCACAGAGTTAGAGCAGCATATTTTTCATCATTAATTGAAGAGAATAAAAATAATCCTAGATTTCTCTTTAGTACAGTTGCCAAACTTACCCAGAGCCGCAGCTCTGTTGATCCATCCATTCCCTTAGCTCTTAGTAGTAACGATTTTATGGGATTCTTCATAAATAAAATTGATGCCATTAAAAATAAAATAATTGGCATCCTCCCAAACATGATTACCTCATCCTCAGTAAGTAAGGCAGCATTGGAGGAATCTTTAGAACCTGCACAGTGTTTGAACTGTTTAGAAGCAGTAGAGCTTTCTGAGCTATCTAAAATCTTAGCTTCATCTAAACCTTCTACCTGTATGTTAGACCCAATCCCAACCAAGTTGTTTAAGGAGGTATTCCCTTTGATCAGTGGCCCTATTTTGGACATGATTAATCTATCCTTAGTAAATGGATATGTACCACAGGTTTTTAAAGTAGCTGTTATTAAACCTTTACTTAAGAAACCTTCTCTTGATCAAGATGAGCTAGTAAACTACAGACCTATATCTAATCTTCTTTTCTTATCTAAAATTCTTGAGAAAGTAGTTGCTAATCAACTTTGTGAACATTTACAAAGCAATGACCTACTTGAGGAGTTTCAGTCAGGCTTCAGAGCTCATCATAGCACTGAAACAGCTCTGGTGAAGGTCACTAATGATATTCTCATGGCCTCAGATAATGGACTTGTGTCTGTACTTGTCCTGTTAGATCTCAGTGCTGCATTTGATACAGTTGATCACAATATTCTCCTACAAAGACTTGAACATACTGTAGGGATTAAGGGGAAAGCATTAGGCTGGTTTAAATCTTATCTGTCGGACAGATTCCAGTTTGTTCATGTTAATAATAAATCTTCCTCAAACTCTAGAGTCACCTGTGGAGTACCACAGGGTTCAGTCCTTGGACCAATTCTCTTTACTATATATATGCTTCCGATCTGCAAAATTATCAGACAGCATGGGATTAATTTCCACTGTTATGCTGATGACACTCAGCTATATTTATCCATAAATCCTGATGAATCCAATCAATTACTTCGACTGCAGTCATGTCTTGATGACATCAAAAGCTGGATGACTTTAAATTTCCTGCATCTAAATTCTGACAAGACCGAAGTTGTAATCTTTGGGCCAGAGTCCTCAAAAAATAAACTTCTTAACCAATCACTTAATCTGGGTGGCATTAACTTGGCCTCTGGTAATAAAGTAAAAAATCTTGGTATTATTTTTGACCAAGACATGTCATTTAAATCCCATATTAAACAGGTTTCCAGAGTTTCCTTTTTTCACCTCCGGAATATCTCCAAAATTAGAAACATTCTGTCCAGGAGTGATGCTGAAAAACTAGTCCATGCATTTGTTACTTCAAGGCTGGACTATTGTAATTCTTTACTATCAGGAAGTCCACAAAATGCAGTTCAAAGCCTTCAGCTGATCCAAAATGCTGCAGCAAGAGTTCTGATGAAAATCAACAAGCGGGATCATATTTCTCCAATTTTAGCTTCCCTTCATTGGCTTCCTGTTAAATCAAGAATAGAATTTAAAACTCTTCTTCTAACGTATAAAGCCCTTAATAATTAAGCTCCATCATATATCAGAGCTCTGATTACCCCGTATGTTCCTAACAGAGCACTTCGCTCTCAGACTGCAGGTCTGCTGGTGGTTCCTAGAGTCTCTAAAAGTAGAATGGGAGGCAGATCCTTTAGTTATCAGGCTCCTCTCCTGTGGAACCAACTCCCAGTTTTGGTCCGTGAGGCAGACACCCTGTCTACTTTTAAGACTAATCTTAAAACCTTCCTTTTTGACAAAGCTTATAACTAGAGTGGCTCATGTTACTCTGAGCTACCTATATAGGCTTAGGCTACTGGAGGACATCAGGATCTAATTTTCTCACTCTATAGAGTTCTACTGTTCTTCAATTATGCATTACGTGTTGTCATTTCTGCTTTAACTTTCTGTTCTCTCTCTTTTATCTTCATAGTAGGTACACCTGGTCTGGCATTCTGTTTACTGAGACATCATCCAGAGAAGACGGCTCACCCGCTATTACCATCTAATGTAGAACAGATTACTGGATCAATGTGTGCTTCTGTGCTTTTTTGTCTCTCTTGTTGTGTCTCTGCTCTGTCTTCTGTAACCCCCAGTCGGTCGAGGCAGATGACCGTTCATACTGAGCCCGGTTCTGCTAGAGGTTTTCCTTCCCGTTAATGGGGAGTTTTTCTTCCCACTGTCGCTTCATGCTTGCTCAGTATGAGGGATTGCAGCAAAGCCATGGACAATGCAGACGACTCTCCCTGTAGCTCTACGCTCTTTCAGGAGGAGTGAATGCTGCTTGTCGGGACTTTGATGCAATCAACTGGTTTCCTTATATAGGAACATTTTTGACCAATCTGTATAATCTGACCCAATCTGTATAATATGATTGAACTTGACTTTGTAAAGTGCCTTGAGATGACATGTTTCATGAATTGGCGCTATATAAATAAAATTTAATTGAATTGAATTGAACGAAGACACTCTGTTTTCCCAAAATAGTCTCATGAAGAGGATGGTCAGGGTTGTCCATAATATTCTTGGTTTTATAAAGAATCCTTCTTTGCATTATCATCTCCAGAGGTTCCACAGTCGTCCCCAGAACAGAACCAGCCTTCTTTATCAGGTTGTTGAGCCTTTTTAGGTCTATGGCTCTGATGCTGCTGCCCCAACAGATGATGGCAGAGGAGATGATGCTCTCAACAGCAAACTTATAAAAGATCTGCAGCATCTTGCTGCAAACATTGAACGACCTAAGCTTCCTCAAGAAGTACAGTCTGCTCTGTCCCTTCTTAGACGGCTTTACTGTTGCGTCTCCAGTCCAGTCTGTTGTCTAGATGAACACCGAGGTATTTATAATCCTCAACAACCTCCACTTCCTCTCCCATGATGGAAGGGTTTGAGCTAACCCTGTTTCTCCTGAAATCTACAATCAACTCCTTTGTTTTGTTCACATTCAAGATGAGTTGATTGTTCCCACACCATGCTACAAAGTGATGGCCCAATAACATCTCTTCTTCCACAGAAAACTGAAACGGACTGGACTTTCCACTACGCTGCTAAAAAACCTTTACATTGACCATAGAAGTTGTTTTATGTCTCAGCATAACTGTGTGGTGAACAAGACCCCAAGATAGATGGAGCAGGAGATCGACAGGCGGATTGGTGCAGCGTCTGCTGTGAAGAGAGAGCTGAGCCAAAAGGCGAAGCTCTCGATTTACCGGTCGATCTACGTTCCTACCCTCATCTATGGTCATGAGCTTTGGGTCGTGACCGAAAGAACGAGATCCCGGATACAAGCGGCTGAAATGAGTTTTCTCCGTAGTGTGTCTGGGCTCTCCCTTAGAGATAGGGTGAGGAGCTCAGTCATCCGGGGAGGACTCAGAGTAGAGCCACTGCTCCACGTCGAGAGGAGCCAGTTGAGGTGGCTCGGGCATCTGGTTAGGATGCCTCCTGGACGCCTCCCTGGTGAGGTGTTCCGGGCACGTCCCACCGGGAGGAGACCCAGAGGAAGACTCAGGACATGCTGGAGGGACTATGTCTCCCGGCTGGCCTGGGAACGCCTTGGGATTCCTCCGGAGGAGCTGGCCCAAGTGGCCGGGGAGAGGGACGTCTGGGCCTCCCTACTGAAGCTGCTGCCCCCGCGACCCGACCCCGGATAAGCGGAAGAAGACGGACGGACGGATAACTGTGTGGTATGGGACCTGCACAGTGAAGGAGAGGAGGGATTTAGCACGGGTGGTGAGGACAGCACAGGGAATTGTGGGATGCCATCTCCAAGATCTGGACACTTTTTCTGTTGCACAAGTCCAGAGAAGGGCCAGACGCATTGCCACTGATACCACCCACCTGGGCAATGCACTGTTTGCTCCTCTTCCATCAGGCTAATGTTTCAGGAACATTAAATCCAGAACTAACTGACTCAGAAACTGCTTCTTCACAAAAGCTGAGAGGGCAATTGCCCTCTGCTGAGAAGACTATGTCTGTTACATGTTACAATGACACTGCTGTGAACGCACATATTTGCACACTCCCACTTATCAGGTATGTTTGATTGCACAGTTCTGTATATGAACGTTTATGTTTACTGCACAGAATTTACTGCAGCCATGAATGTATCATCAAAGAAGCTTTGAGTGATTAATTCATGCAACACAGTAAATCACATAATTTAAAAAGGGAATGACTTTTGGACTTAGCAGACCCTAAAGACTATTTTGCATGCTTGTGCTTCTCAGGAAGTGTGTTTGGCCAGTGCAGCCAACCGACTTGATCTCTATATATATAAAAAAGGGGGGGCTGAAAATACTATGTTTCTGGTGTCTGCCTGTATATATTATTTGTGTGTATCCTGAGCCGATGTCTGTGTCAAAAAAAAGTGTCACCACGGTAACGCGTGGTGATAATAAAAGATTATTGGTTCTTGGTTCTTGATGTCTCGTTCTGGACTTTCAAAATTACTATTTCTCATCTAAATCACACCCTTCTAACTCATTCCTTACAATAATTTTACGTACCAATAGAGTTATCCCAAGCTGACTTCATAGATAAAATAAAGAAAAAATAAATAAGATAAAAATGAGCTTTTGTTTGTACAGCTCTGAGCCAAAAATCCCATGTCTGACCTATCCCACGTCTCAGACAGACAGCAAGGAAATAAGAAGTCTAACTGCTTAAGTAAAATACATCCTCCATGCATGTGAACAAATAGAAAAATGTCACTTCATCCGTTGTCCTCATGAGCATATGTCCTGGAAATTTAAAGATGAGCAAAGGTATGATCAAATTCATGGTTTGTGGTCTGAATGTGCAATCTTTCTGCTCCGAACCTCTGTTCTACTACAGTGGTGAACTAGAGTTTTTTTTAGTTAAGTGTTAGACAAGATTAAAGTGTCTCTGTCTGTGTGGACAAGCACAGCTGGAGAAGTGAACAAGTTTAAGCTACCTTATCTATCATTGTTTCCCCTTTGTTATAGCCAAGGCTAGGCACAGATAAGGAGCTGGCTGCAGCCTTTTTTGGCAGTCGAGTACTTTTCCATTGCACACTTCGTTTAGAGAATCTTACCACAGAGAGGAAGGAATACCGTAGAGACACCTGCAGAGGGGAATCTGGCTCTTTGCTGTATCCAGAAGAGAAGGAGATGCATGTGGGTTTAGCATGATTTGTGGTTTTCTCTAATCGTTTTATGTGTTAACTTCAGAAAAACAAAGTACAGGATGTCCAAGAGCAAGAAGATTATATTTTGAGGGAACTCAGCTTGATGGAACAAAGGATGGATCAAGATTGTGTAAGAGATTGTAATTGGCGGCCTGTTTATGCCAGGCTCTAAAAGCCCTCTTATGCTCTTTAATGGTTTTGTTTAGTTGATCTGATGTTTAGATTGTAGAACTACTTATAACTACTTCCTTGATTTCATTCCAGTCAACAACCTCTGAGCTGAACTTAATTTTAATAATCTGTTGTTTGAAAAACAAATTCCCCAACAAAATCAAGATGCTTCATTTATCGAAAAAAAAAAAAAAACAAGCAAAATCAAGTCCTGAAAATTAGCAGTGATTCAGAATAAAATAATATAGTAGAAGAATCCTTTTGTTTGTCCAGCAGTGGGGATGTTTCAGTGCATCGACTGTAAAGAGGCAAATAGAAGCACACCGCACTGATACTCACAAAAAATAAGCAATGATAACAAGTCTGGTGCTGTGTTATGAAGTTCGAGGGATCTACTTGAAAGACTGATAAAGGTCGCATAATTTTAGTATAGAATGGCATCAGATTTGCAGAAAATGTCCCTAATAAAAGTATTCCCACCCTTTCCCATCCCAAAGTAGTGCATAACTGTAGAGGTAAAGAATTTTTTTTACAAACAATAGCATGAAGCTTGGCATATATATATATATATATATATATATATATATATATATATATATATATATATATATATATATATATATATAGTGTCCATTTTTTAAAATATTGTTTTTTCTCTTCTGTTCTTTTAATTCCAATTACCAGTAGTCAAATTATTTAAAATATTATTTCTTAAACTTTTTTCATCTAAAAAATTGTTGGCTACCAAGAGCCTACAAAAACTGTAATATATCAAGAACAACGCCGCTAGTGTCCTGATGAGGGTGCATAAATATGACCATGACACCCATCTTTCACTCACTCCACTGGCTTCCTGTTTCATCCAGGATCAACTACTAAATGGAAGTACTAACTCATTAGTGCATCATGGAAAGGCCCTGCTCTACCTCAAAGACCCCCTCACACCACAAACGGGCTTCTGCTCAGCCGCTCCTCACCTCTGGAATTCCCTCCCAGACCACCTGAGGATTCCTCAAACACCAGACGTTTTTAAGAAAGGCCTAAAAACCTATCTTTTTTTAAAAGCCCTTTCTTTAATGCTTTGCTCTAAACCTGTTTTTAATCTTGTTGTACTCTGTAGCATCTTGGGATTGCTTTTAAAAATGAAAACTGCTTTACAAATAAAATTTATTATTATTATTATTATATGAAGTAAAAGACTCTGGTCAGATAGATCTTCTTTTAGTTGTTTCTGATGAGTAACATAATAAACTCTGCCGTTTTCTGTAGAACAGGCTTGTTTGAGGTACGTGTGGGAGGTTACCAACCAATGGGCTTGCCCGGGGCCCCAGTTATGCAAGAACCACCACTGCTGATAATTGATTCTTTACCGAAGGATACCCCAGGTAGAAAAAAATGACGCTGTATTTTAAATGACGTTGGGCAGAAGTGTTAATTGATGTTATGTCATTATGACGTGACAAACTGCAACTCCCAGCATGCAACACAGTTGGGACTACAACCGATGGAAACATCCCCATCTCCAGTTACAACAGGAGGTGTGCACCGCCCAGAGATCAATTTACACCTGGGGATAAAAACGACAGTGCACAACCACATCTTCCTTCTTCTGTGCAGCGCCGCTGTGTTCTGAAGACGTTCAGCTGAATTTCTGCGTGCTGTCTGCACGTGGTGGGCCTTTGATCGGATTGCTTGGCAAAACCAAGTTTTCCCCGTATCACCTGTTTTCCCCTGCATCTCACCAGTGTCATGGTCATGACTTAAAATTAATGTTAATTCATCTTTAATTCAACTGGAAGATCCATCATCTTTCAGGGACCGACAGAATCCGTTCGATTTGTTTCGGCCAGACAGATCGTCGGAGGCGCGCCCAGAGGATTGACGTTTTCGGCCCCTCAGCAGTGAACTTTGTCGCTTCCCCACACCAGATCGCGGCTGAGATCCACAGATGCTGAGCACTGCAACACCAATCTCCTTTGTTTGGCGCAAAATCACGTAAAAGATTTTCTTTTCTCGGTTTTTCACCCATAAGGTGATGTTTTGTGCCTGGGCTAACTGTGCACGAACTAACACTGTTAGCGGCTAGTTTTGTCAGAAGCTTTCAGTTCCCCATCTTAGCCTCAGGCCTGTTTGGGTATACCAGCTTTACTACCTCAGAGCTAGTCAGTGTTGAAACCAATAGTTTTCCTAATCAACTGTGAATTGATTACAAATTGCTTCCTCTCAATTAATCCATTTTGACTTTTATTTTCATTTGTTTTCTTTTCCTTGTTTTATTTAGTAGCGAGTAGTGTTTCATATATATTCATTAAACAGAATAATTACTATCAGTTTAATAAATAACAACTAGCTAAATCGTAGGTGTTTGTGGTTATTTTGAATCAGAAATTGAATGGTCTCTAAGAGTTACCGAATCATCTCCTTTTGAATTAATGACTGAATAAACTGAGACATTTTCATTTGCTTGTGGTGAGTGAGTAATGGTTAAAACTCCAATTGCAATTATAATTAAAGTTGTCAACATTTGCTGGACAAGTCTAATTCAGTCAACAACTAGTTGGACACCCTTTTTCCGGGCCAAATAAGTTAAAAACTGTTAATTAATAAGCCAATTGTTAGTGCTAATCATTACAGGCTCATAGCCCTTGATCACAATCATTTGAAATAAATTTCGTTATCAAAGCTATCCTTTGATTTTGAATGATATATTATAAATTATAATTGATAAAAATATTCATAATCAAATGGGTATAGTTGCATAACAGTGATATCTGAAATTTTAACCACATATTTAAGTGAAACATCCTGAGTGACATCAAGTAGAGGTCAAAGTGACAGAAAAGTCACTTTAAGCAGTAGATTTTCATTAAATATTGCAATTAGGTTTTCATTTTTAATCTATATATACTCTTCCCACAACAAACAAACAAAAAACACAACCCACTCCCACTCTATGTCCATGGTATGTTCTGGCAGAGTTAGTAGTGATGTGAATCATTTAGTTAAATAGAAAACCCACATGTGGATTATATCCGAACGCCCCGTTGTTGACACCACACTGGACTCATGGTAAAAATCCCTTTTCCTTCATCAGGCAAATGATTTTTTTCAGCTATTTCATTAAAACTGGGAGGAGGACTCCTCAGAGGAAAAAAACGTTCTTGTTCTTCCGTCTCTCTTTAATGTTTGTCTTGGACATAGGTAGGACAAGTCTTTGATTTCCTTATCACAAGGCCATTGTTCAAAGATCTTTGTCTCACTGTGTATGCTAGTGGACTCGCACCTGCCGGCAACAATTCAGAAAAGTTTTTCCCCCTCCCTTAATAATAAAAACCTTAATTTAAAAACAGTATTTTGTGTTTACTTGTGTTGCCTTTGACTAATATTAAAATTTATTTGATGATCTCAAACAACATGGAAAAAAAGGAAGGTGGCAGACACCTTTTCACTCATCTGAATGCCTAAAATATGAGTTACAAATATTTCCACTGTCCTGCTAGAGGCCAAAAAGAGACTGGAAAACAAGCTGGTGGCCCTAAAGGACTCACAGCTGTAATTCAGCTGAAAGCTAGTTCTACAAGGACTCGGTAGGCTAAATGCAAGTTCACACCACACTTTTCAGATCATTACTTGTAAAACTCCTTGAAACCCATGTACCCCGTTACTCCCACTTCACATTTATGCACTATTTGTGTTTGTCTATCACATAAAATTCCAATAAAATTAATTTGTGGTATTAACTTGAAAACATGTGGAAAAAGTTCACATGGCTTGAAAACTTCTGAAGGACCTTATGAAGCCAAAGTGAGTTTTTGATCTAACGAGATTCTTTCAAGTCAATTCTATACTACAGAGAATATCCATCCATCCATCCGTTATCAATGCACGCTTATCCCTCATGGGGTCGCGAGGGGTGATGGTGCCTATCTCCCGCTGTCAATGGGCAAGAGGCGGGGTACACCCTGGACAGGTCGCCAGTCTATCGCAGGGCACTACAGAGAATATAAATGATCTAAATCCTGCTAGAAACTGAGATGTTGTTCATGCTGCAACTTTGCATTGTGGCGCTAAGTCCTGAGAAAGAGGCTGGACATGACACGGTAGAGACCAGGTCCACGACACTGACGTGTGTGTAATGTGAGCGCAGATCCTAACCATGTGATGCATTTCCTGAATCATGAGAAACTCCTGGAGTGTGCCTAAACTCTGGATCCCAGTTTAGTTCCACGCAACAAACACAGGCACATGCTCAGTGGTGTGAGAAGACGCTGTCCTTTGGAAACGTATCACTCTCAGATTATCTTTGTGACCAACATCAGTTTAACATTTCCACCTAACTGTCTGACCTTTCACCTGCATGGACAGTTGTTAAAACGGTACCACAAACCTGATAGCTTTCATAAAGAAAGCCGTAGCTCTTTGGTCCTCCGGGCAATGCAAATAAAAGCGCAGCATCGCTAATGAGAGAGACAAAACCAAGCCAGGAAGTGTGGTGAAACATCAGGCTAACTCGTCTCAGATCCATTAAGCTTCGTCTTTCAGCCCATAAACAACCTGATTTCCTCTGTGCTGTTTCAAACCCGAGAAGTTACCGGAAAGGAATCCAAGAACAATAATGATGCTTTTGTCTGGAGGTGCGCTGCAAGCAGAGAAAATAAGAAAAGCAAAGGGAAGCCTGAGAACCAGTAATGTCCCTGAGCTCAGCTTACGCACCTCTTGTTCCCACAAACCTTTGGCTGCCTCCCCACGTCACGCACTTTCTGCCCCACGCATCCAGGGGGCGGGGGGGGGGGGGTACCTGTTATTCTTAACCAGCTTCTATAATCCACCGTCTTACTGTGAACACAGGATGAAGCCGTATTAGCACAACTCCACAGCTCCCTCCTTGGACCCTCACTGAAAAACAAGGGTTTGGGTAGAGCTCATAGTTTGAGGAAGGACAGGATTCCCATCCACCAATTGTGTTCACCAGAAAATCTATTAGCGGTTTGTTTTTCCTGCAGCTTTTCTCAAAGAGTGAATCTGAGAGCTGTGTCCACATTAGATCTGAAACATGACTCCAAAAACATTGTGGCAGACACTCCCAAACGTCCTGCTAGGCAGTTGGTGCGTGTTTACTCCTGCTTGAGTTGGCGCCGAGCCCCACCGTAGTCAATCCTTTCTGTGTGTGTAGCTTTCTCACGCCTGCAGAGCATGGTTCAGGAGTAAGGCGAGGTTATGGCACGGAGGACTCCAGATGCAGCTCTTTAAACTACACCAAAACCCAACCATTTTCTAAAATACCCAGAGCCGGACTTTATAAGCCCTCTTTTAGTTCAATCACTTGGTTTTTACCACAACAGCCGTATGTGGGTGTTACTCATGGTGTTTTAGTAGCATAATCAAAATGACCAGCAAGGTTTTTTCTTTTAATGAAATGGCTACATTTTCACAAAAACTAAGAAAACAGTGCAGATGTTATTTGCTTTATTTGTTTTTCCTTTGGTCCACGAGGGATAAGGATCATTGCTCCCCTGTCGCCATTTTGCACGTTTGCAGATTTTTCTTTTTTTTTTCTGATATGAGTTTTTGTGGCATGAAATGGTGCTGTCTTACACCAACCATACACCAGTTCATCGCCACCATGGTACCGTATCATACTTACTTACTTAAGGAAATGTTGTTCTATGCAGGTTAATTGGGGTTATTTTGGTTTGATCAGGGGTTACTCCGTCCTATTTCAAAGGGGTCAAAAAATCTTCACTACAAATGAAAATAAACTGATTTGCCTTGGCTGAAGTACATGGGTGCCATATGGAAGTGTGAATTAGCAAAGAGGTGAACAGATTCAGAGCTGTTCATACCTTCTGAACTGGGCTGCAGGCATCCTTTTCTTTAGGTCTTGGAAGGATTTTTTTGAACAGTTGTTCTGGAGGAGAAGTTGCACCAAACCTATCAAATCCTGTTTGAAAAGGATAAAATGAACTCAAGATGATGTTTTGGAATGGTCTCCATAGGAAATCGATGCTTAAAAATTGGGTCTATCTCAGGAAACCAACCAACCTAAATGGACTCTCCTGCTTCTGCCCAAAAGACGGATCAAATGTCCCGCCACAACTATGTCGTCAACTCGTTGATGGCGAAGTGTTTGGTTTCTCTACAACGTGCTAAGGAACGTTTCTGAAACATTTCTTGTGTATATATTTGGGCTTGCATGATTATTTTTGATACTGAGCAGAGAGAGAGAATCCATAATAAACTCAGAGCCATGCACCGAGTTTTTGTTTTTTAACAATCACCAAAGTTTTCATTATTCCAATCCCAAACAGATCAGTTGAGATTTATTGCTGTGATCTTTATGCAGATGATGGGTGGATGTAAATGTCTGAACGACACTGAACCGACTTTCCACATGGGTGCAGAGTACCAAGTGGGGTGATGTGAGACATTCTGAACATTTGTTATAATTAAAGACTGCTGTATCTCACTTTCATAGTAAAAGATGTGAATAAATCACTCTCATATCCTGAATAATATTCGTGCTCTTATTAAAGAAATTCCCTAATACAGCTTTATACCCCATAATACTCATAATATTAACGTTTTGGAGCCGTCCAGCCAGAGTCTGGACTTAAATCTAGAAGAGGATCAATGGTGGGAGCTAAAGATTAGGGCAAAGGCAAGGAGGCCTTCCAACCTCAAAGATTTGCAGCTCGTCACCAAAGAAAACAAAAAATTATACCCGTGGGAGCATGCAAAAAGCAGCTCAGCAGTGGTTTTGATTGCTGTAATGACAATAAAGATTATTCCATTGATTACTGAGAAAAGTAGCAATAATTTCCTGCATGTCAGTTTATAATAGAACCAAAATAGATTGGAAAATAAATTCACAACTGATTCTCCTTTTTAATAGTTTTATCTATTTATAAATCTCTTTATCTTTTCATTTTTTCTGGATTTAATTAAAAGGATTTTTAATCAAAATATTCCAGCCATATGAATAATTTTTAAATTCTTATTCAGTTATCAGCATCTGGTAACTGAAAAAGTTAGATAATTTAAGATATTCTTTTTCCCTATTTGTCGTACTAGTTGCTTTTTTTTTTTTTTAAGTGGATTGACAGGAAACAGGGTTGAGAGAGAGGGGGAAGATATGCAGCAACGGTCCACAGACCGGGAGTTGAACCAGGGATGGCCACGTTGAGGACCGTATGAAGATCTTGCACCCTGGTGGATTCATTGGCTGTCAGTTATAATCATCAACATTAAAAGAATTGAAATATATCTGACTTTGTGTAATGAATGAATATTATATACAAGTTTCACCATTTGAATGGAATTACTAAAAAAAATCTACTTTTTCATGATATTCTGATTACACGACCAGCACCTGTGTATTCCTGAGCATGTACCCTTATATTCCCTAACATTTTCCGTGGCTTTTGCTTAAATGTGACCAAATTCAATTTGACTCTCGTAATGCCTTGATTCAGACCAAAAAGAGCCAGAGCCATATGTTTTTACTAACCCAAACTGGGATCTGATCCTCCAACTGTGGCTGTTGTGGCCAAACGTTTTCACTTCAATGGCTTTCCCATGAAAGAAACAATCCCTATTAGAATTCCTGAGAGTGGATGCAGATTATCTACACTAACAAGAACGCTGTTTGTGGGGGGGGGTGGGGGGGGGGGGGGGTGGGGGGGGGGGTGGGGGGGGGGGGGGTGGGGGGGGGGAGGGCTCGCTGCCGAAATTTCCAGACATCAGTTGAAACTGAAATTCCACAATTATGACTAGTTCATTGCTTTTTTCCTGGTCAAACCAAATTCACAGAGAAAAATTGGAAACTTTACAGTCATATCCAACCCTTTTTGTTTTAGGTTTGTGTTTTTGATTATTGTGCAGGGTAATCAGCTTTGTATTAATTCACTTAGCTATATTAGCTTTACATTTATTTTATGACAAAACCCCATTTTCACTGCTTTTCTGTGCAGGAATAAAATGATAAGTTGACTCACTTTCAGTATCGTTATATCATAAGCACATAAAATGTTTAGTTATGGTCAAAATTCATCATACCCTTGGCAGATTTAGATTACGCTGTTTTATTCAATCAAAAGTTTGTTTCGGAGAGGAAATAAAACAGACATCTCTTAAAAATAAGAAAATGTAAAAGGAGTATACATTTAAAAGGATAATCAAAATGATAATTTTCCTTTCAATTTTGTTTGAAATCCTCAGGTGAAAAATGATTACCTCTATAATCAATGGTCAAATCTTTTTGGATTACAGCAGCAAAGCCCATTTTATAATTGCCATGCAGTCTTCTGCATGTTTCCACTGATATTTTTGAAAGTTTGGTGATGATGAGCTCCAGGTCTTTGAGGTTGGAAAACCTCCTACCTTTCCACGTTAATCCAGCTGTCCAGTTTTGTGTGACATCTGCAAAATGTTTGTCCAGAGAAGAAAAGTGCTGTGTCCTGCCAACAGTGACGAATCCTGATACATTCCACATGTGGGATTGCTTCCCCTGCAAGGCAATAGACTCACTCTTATTTCTCCCACAAACACATGAATGAAGAATCAAATCGTCCTCCATAAGCATCTCATTTCAACAATCTGGGCACAATATGACAGTAATCTGTTTATTTGCTTTCATGACGAACAAAGCAAAAGGGACAATGAAGTAATTTAAAGATCATAACATGGAAGTCTGGACCAACTGTCAAAGTCGGTGGATAAACAGAACCCAGTTTATCATCATTCTGAAGCAGATTTCCAGCATGTCGTAGTAAACTGAAGACGTTGTAGAGAAGAGTCAACGCTGAAACATGTAAAAGGTTAAATTGTTCTTCAGTGTACCATGGAAACATGCAAAGTTGAACAGGATGGCAGCCCATCACAAAGACACACAGGCAATTCAGAGTAACAAACTGACCTAACAATCATCTTTTTAAACTGTGGGAGGAAGCCTGAGTACCCAGAGAGAATCCATGCACATGAAGAACATACAAACCTCCACATGCACAAAGACCCTGGAACAGAATTTGAAACCAGAACCTTCTTCTTGCAAGGCAGCAGTGCTTCAGATTACACCACTATGCAGATGTTGAAGTCTGTGTCCATTTCAAAACCAGATTGGATGTATGTTTGGGCTCTTCGTCCTGTTGGAACATCAATTTTTATCCAAGTTTCAATTCCCCTGACCCAAACTGATGCCCTCAGATGAAAAGAACACTGGATAGGATAATCAACAAGCTAATCTCAGTGTTCACAGGTTGACGATCAACAAAGATGCCCCTACTTCATAATGGACACCCATAAACTCGGCTGAAACTTGCAGCTGCTCAGACGGAAAAGCTTCTGAAGAAATGGTTTATTTAAAAATGGGGGCAAATCATGAGCTGTTTGGTCAGAATGAAAAGAAACATATTTGAGGGAGTCAAGCCGAGACCTTTAAACCTAAACGTTCCAGCATGGTGGTGGGGTCATTATGCTGAGGGCCTCCTCTGCTGCCAGTGGGACCGGTTCATTGAAGAAAGTGGGTGGAATTATGAAGATGGAGAACTACCAACAAAAATCTTCAACTTCACCTCAAATGAACTTGGCAGAAGAAAGTAGCTGGTTTATCAAGGCTGCGACCCAAAACCCAGGAAAACTGGTTTTTGGAATAGATAAAGCAGACCAGCCTTAGGTTTCTGGAGGAACTCTGAACATCAAGCTAGGCGAAGGTTTTCTAAGAGTGGCCAAGTAGCCAATCTATGCCAGAAGGTTGGTGCTGGCTACTAAAATATCTTTGCATTTTGCAAGAGACATTAATCACAGTATAAGTATGGGATGTATGAACATATTTGGGATTGACTGCTGAACTTTAACCACATTTAAATGTAAGGATAATCCGCAGTATATTCTAATCTGTGCACCCAATTCTTGCTTTAAAATCCCCGCATGCTTTCAGTTTAGATCCTGTGTGTTTTGTCTCCTGTTTGAGAAGCGGTTCAGGTCAGCGAGGAAGACCGGCTTGAAGACTGACCCGCGTGGTGGGTTTGCGCTGCAGTGCGCCCCCATGCTGTCAGAAACAAAACAAGGCAGCTGTTTTTATCCACAAGTGAGAGCAGTGGTATTGAGTGCAGAGGCTCCCTAAAATAAACAGCCTATCTGTGCAGCCCTGGGGCTGGGTCAGGGTCACGCTGCACGGCGCTCACACATCCCAAACACAGCCCCTCACTTCTGCGCTGGCTGAGAACAGAGCCGTCTCTGTGATCAAAACTAACTGGGCTGGAGCTTCCTGTAGCATATTTTTCAATAGGTTCATGTTTTTTCTCTTATATTTGTTTATGGTTACAGAAGTTTGACATCAACCTGCAAATAATATTGATGGGTTCAAACTTAATCTTAAAAGACTTAGTGGCTTTTTTACATAAATGCTTTCAAAGTGTTCATATGTTTGAACCGTTTCACGTTTTGTCATGTTGTCGTTGCAAACCTCACTGCATTTCATTAAGATTTTATATTCTAAATCACCACCAAGTGGTAAATAATTGTGAAGTGGAGCGAGGCCACCTGTAATATCACCTTTTGCTGCAGTTGCAGCTGGAAGTCTTTTGGGTTGTGTCTCTTCACATCTAGAGGCCATCATTCTTTCCAGAATAGCTCATGCTCAAGCAGATAAGATGGAGAGGGTGTGTGAACATCATTGTTCACGTCTTGCCAAACGTTCTCTGTTGGATTTGGATATGGACTTTGACTGGACCATTCGACCATGTGAATTTGTTTCTGATTCAAACTATTTAAGTGTTGTTTTGGCTGTATGTTTAGGGTTGTTTTCCTGTTGAAAGGTGAACCTCAGCCTCAGTCTCAGGCAGTGGCGGCTGGCCCATAGGGGGCGCTCGGGCGCTGCCCTCCCTAGATGTGGAGGGGAAAAGTCAAAATATATATAGATTTTAAAAGTATTATTAATGTCAGTTTTTACTTAATAGTACATGGCTACATGTAATAAGAATTATTAAAACACTTCTACTAATTGACTCTACCAATTGACTCTCATTTAACAGTGCATTTCCACCAACAGAACGTATCATTTCTCTTCTTCTACGCTTGTGGGGCTGCCGCTCAAGGAGCCCTACAAGTGTAGCGAAATAACCAATCGTATACTGTTGCTAGGGAAGATTTATAAATATTTGGCCAATCAGCATCGCCAAAACGAATGGGTTTGGCCAGAGCCATAGAGAGAAAATCTATGGCGCTGGGTTTGGGGCTCCTGGAGTCGTAGCCCTAGCTGCACAGTGATAGGTGCACTTCACGCATGACGTCACGTGCTACATCCGCGCTACATCCGGGTCACGGTGGTCGGCAAAAACAGTACTGTTTTCGCTTACCAGCGTGACAAAACGGGTGATTTAGAGCGTACTGTTAGTTTATTTTTGGAATCTAAACAATGCCTACGACTTGTTGTGCTGCCAGTTGCACACAGAGGCATTCCAAATCATCGGATGTACGTTTCTTTCGTTTACCGAAGGACGAAGACAGAAGAAAGAAATGGATAATTTCAATGAAAAGGATCCAATCGTCTGTGGGAGCCATCATACCACGACAGAATTTGCAGTCTACACTTCATCTCCGGTAAATACAACTTAATTTTGCACTAGTCGTTGTTCTACTTAAATCATTATATAAATAAAAAATTAGGATATATATTTAAGTCAAGACGTAAACGTTCGTTTCGTAATAATATACGTACATGTACAATGTATGCAAACCCTCTGGCATGAGTCTGTGAAAAGGATTAATAAGACAAAACCACCAAAATAATCCTTGGTGAACAATGTTTTTTTATTAATTAAATGCTTATTGTAGTATCGTGATGCTGCCACCACCATGTCTCACCGTGGAGATGGTGCGTTCAAGGTGATGTGAGGTGTTAGTTTTCCACCACACAAAGTTCACTTATGGTTTCAGACCAGATCACCTTCTTGAACATGCAGATGAAATCCCAGTTTCAAGTGTTGCAAATTAGTTAAGGCTACAAATGCTGAGGTGTCTCACCAAAAGTCCCTATAAATATAAATTAAAATATAAAATGAGATGTTTGCTGTTCTGGCCGTTTGGCCTGTGGCCAACTGTAAACAGGACTTGTTACGAGTCTTTCTTTCACCAAAATGACTTTCTCGGCACTTTTCCACAAATACAAGATTTGTAAACTCAAAACAACTGTCCTGTTGAGAGATTTTCTCAATGGGAATTGGGATCTCTGCAGCTCCTCTCAATATACCACTGGCCTCTTGGGTATTTCTCTGATTAAAGCTCTCCTTGCCCAGGCTCTCAGTTTAGGTAGATGACCATGTCTTTGCTTGCACTTGTGCCATCCTCTTTCCATTTCCAGATGATGGAGTTAATAGAGCTCTGTTAAATGTTCGAAGCTTCGGATGCTGTTTTATGCTTAAAACTGCTCCACAGCTTTCTCCCTGATCTGTCTGCTATGTTCCTTGGTGCTCACAATGCTTTTTGTTCTCTAATGTTCTCTAACAAACTTCTGAGGCCTTTACAGAACAGTTGGATTTATCCTGAGTTTACATTAAAAACAAAGTGTCTCTGTTTACTAATAAGGTAGATTCTGAAGGTAATTGGTTTTCTTGGATTTTATTTAGGAGTATCAGAGTGAAGGACCTTAATAAATGTGCAAGCCACACTTTCCAGATTGGTTATTTGCAGAACACTTTGAAAATAAGGTCTAATTTCCGTTCTATTTTACAATTATTTGCCTCTTTGCAATGGTTTGTCATAAAAATTCCTATAAAATCAAATGAAATTTGCAGCTGTAATGTGACAAAATTGTGAAAAGTTCAAAGGGTATGAAAACATTTTCAAAACAATGCAGATAAAATGTGGGAGTTGGGTGTATTGTTTGCTCTTGTGGGGAGCAAATACCAAAGTTCTACTTGGGTCTTATTTAGCAAACCAGTGTCGGCATGCAATCACATAGTTCAGTAGATTACAACAACCAACCAGTAATCTCCAAGACAAAGTCCCTGCAATACAAGATGTGAAGAGTGAGAAAACACCACACAGGCACTCTGTGTAAAGGGTTTGCACAGCAGGCCAGCAGCGTTTTGTAAATTAAAAACTTACTACGACTGAACCCCATAGGCGGGACTAAATAGTTACTCCCATTGTATGATCTAGGACACATATAATGTGGCCAAACACATCCAAACCCACCTTGGTTCACAAGGGTTCTCAAAAGTCTGCAAACGCAAACCCCTGTTTAAATCGGCTGGTTTTGTAAAAAATAAATAAATAAAGTAAAACAAGACCATGATAAATCATTTTAATACTTGTAAAAAAAACATAATGCAACATTTTTTGTGTACTTTGCAAATGAGAATCAAAGAATCAAAGAAAGAAATGTAAAAAAGTCAAACAGCTGCAACCATCTGGTTGAAAACATTATTGCTGCCTCCTAGATACTCAAAGGAGCGCTTCCGCAGGTCCTTCATCCTGACTGTCCTGTTAGACGTTATAACCTCTGCTGTTTACAACAACCTCAATAACTATTTGCAGCATGCTAATGGTTGCAGGGGTTCTGATCCCATCATGAATCATCTACACTGTCTCTCAGATGCCGATGACCATTTGCTCACACTTTAGCTACTCTGGGTGTTGCTTGCATGATCATGCATATAGCATATTTTCCTTACATTGTTATGTGAATCGGCTGCTGTATTTTCTCTGTTTAACTTGAATATTTTATTTTTATCTGAACATCCCATATGATCAATAATTACTTTTACATTTAGTTACTTTTAATGTCTTTTTCGTTTTCGCCTTTCTGATAAGTTCATTCTCTGCTGTTTTAGAGCTCTAGTTCAGCTTGTTTTTCGTTACTGATCTACTGTGTACCTACTGTGTGCTTGCCACTGTTAAGCCTGAATTTCCCCAATGAGGAATAATAAAGGCATATCTTATCTTTTTTTTTCCTGTGATGCTTAAATTTTCCCTATTGTGCTTTAAATGCCAGTAGTGTTTTTGATGCGTACTGTCCTTTTCTCTTTGTTGTCATGTAAAACAACAAAGTACCACGTGGATGAATAGTGCTACACAAACAAACTTGGCTTGATAATCGTCATCTGCGATGCTGGAAGATCACTGTGTGTATTTCTCTTGATGATGACGTTAGAACCTAAGCATGTTTTTTGTGGTGTTCAGACTCCACCCTGGTTCTACACCTGCATTGAAGTGCATGATTATGCTCAACCTCCTACAACAAACCATGATCAGATTTAAGTTTAAGTAACAATACCACTCAGAGGTTTTTATTTTATTCATAGCTTCTTTGACAAAGCAGCTGAACATGCTGGTACACGTAATTAAAGCCAATTTCTTCAGGTTATCCTCGCCTCCTCACTTTCAAAGTGGAAGGTGTAGCTATGACCGTAGTATCATGATTGATGTCCATACATGTTGCTCTGCAAGGCATCCTTTGTTGTATGAATTCTGGTCCGGGTATCGCACTCTGAATTCACGCAAAGTACCGTTTGTTGTGAGAATACGGTGGTCAATAAACATCTCTGCCGATGTCTTTCTGCAAAGTCAATTTCTATAATGATAACACACATCTGAATGCAAACTTCAGCCTGTTTTAGAGACGCTCCCATTTGTTGATCTGCTATTTAATGCATCTGATTAGCAGGACTTGGCTTTTTAATGTCAAAGACCAAACTTATTTTTTTAAACTAGAATTTCCTGCTGTGGTAGTTATAATTGTGTCTGCATAGTAAACTGGTTTCTTTATTGTTAGTTAGTCGTGGATGTGCTGCTAGAGGCTCAACAACTCTGCTAGCTGCGTTAGGACAGTTCAATACAGAGTGGCAAGTCATGCCAAGATTTTTGTCAAAATTACGATTCTATTCTTTAAAAGACTTGCTATGTCTATAGATTAAATATGACAAGCCCACAAGAATGTGGTATATGGTTTTTCAGCTTTTATTATATAATGAAGCCATTTGCTTCTGGTTAAAAGGCAGGTCCTCATCAGAGCTTGGAATCCTGTTTTCCATGTTGCTTTGCCTCCATAAAAGTATACTTAGTAGTAAATTATATGGCAGCTAACTACAGATTCTAAAACTGATTGCAGTAAGGCAAGTTTAATTACAGCCAGAGTGGGTATTGTTTTGAAAGGATCATTCTTCATCTTGCTGTAATGAAAACTTGTAGGTGGGAGGAGAGGATAAAGTGGGGCTTTAAATCTTCCTAAGTCTTCAGATTCAGGAAGAGGCTTTCCCTCCCAGGGATAGGAGGTCTCTGAGGGCAGGAGGCCACTGCACGCGTGCGGCTCTCCACCGGCCACTGTTCCAAGGGACAGCTGTGTAATCCCAGCGGTGTTTGGCCCAGAGCCTGGAGACATATAAAGCCAGAAACAGAGCTGAAAGCTGCTGGCCCAGTCCCCTGTCTCTTTCAAGACAGCACAGGGAGCCCAGGGACCTTTAACCTGTCCACCCCATTAAGTTTGAATAGATTTTGAAAGTTAAGCGAAGGAAGAAAAAGACCAGAGCAAATGGACTAAGAATATGGACAAAGTGGCAACCAGACGTTTTGGCTCTGCTATTTGGGCTCTATTTGTTGCTGCTCTGAATTCAAAGCAGAAACAGAATAAAGGTTTCATAGAGTTTTGTAAGTCTTTAAGAAGTGTTACATTTTCCAGTCCGGTACATATATGTTTTTAGGCTTGTCTAATTTTAAAGCGGTCCCATACCTAAAAACAAACAGACAAAACATTGAAGGCCCTCCCTCTTGGTGGTTTCATGTTTAGATTAAGTTTTTAATTAAAATTGGTTACATGCAAATCAGACTAATTTAAAACCTTTGAAATAGCCCATTAGTTTATCGCCGATGAGAAGCTCCAAAGCAGATATAGCTTTAGCGTTTAGTCGGCAGCCGATAACGCAGTGCTTACAAATTGTCTTCTTTACACAGTCTATCAGTCTGTCAGTGTTTTTAAATGAGACTGCAAAAACGTTACAAGACAAACAATTTTAAAGTGGCCAAGGCTTTTTAATATACATTTGTAACTGACTATTGTCCTCCAGCCATATGAGAAGTCTTCATTAGCAGACCCTGTCAGGGCAACTGAGCAACTCAAAAAATACTTCCTTTCTAACTTCAGAATAAGAGTTTCAAACATTGATACAACAGGGCGATTAGCTTGAAGCAGAAACTTTCTTACCTGATCCTCGTTTTAATGGTGCGTTCTGTCTGTACACAGAAGTTACAATTTCTGAATCCCAAGTTAGAAAAATCAAAGCGACTTCCCTGTGAAGTTGGATTTCTGTTTTGAAGAGATGAAGGTCCCCGTCCACTGCTTTCAACATGGCTGCTGCACATACAAAAGAACTGAAAGCTGCAGAAATAGAACACCATCTGCCTCCTCTGATGTAGCGCTTATAGCACTGTGTGCCCTCTACTTGTTGAACTTTCTCGTGGGGATGCATATAATTGGGAGAAATACATTGGTTTGTGCTCATGTAACAAATCTTTGTTGGGGTTTTTTTTGTCATGTTGTTAACATCTATGTTTTTTCCACTTACAAGCCTTACAGTTATTTCCGCATGTTTGTTTGGAATTGTTTATCCTCATATAAAGATGTAGAGAATGTAAACTCCTTACTCCTTAGCCGCCTGCAAAGTGGTAGGAAACCTTGGTCAGACAAATATTTTGGAAGCCATCTTGCTCAGAAAAAAACGTCCATTCCTTCATACGGACAAGAGCAGGGTTTAAACTCTGGTTTATGTTTTCACAATGTAGTTTGACAACATGGTTTTGCGATAGTGCTTACGTTTTAGAAGCCTCAGTTTATACAGTGAAATGACTGATGTGGGCCGCGTCTTGCAGGGATTTTTACTGTCAGGAACAATTATAACATTGCTGAACCAGCGAAGAATGGCTGCACTACTGGGTAAAATATACTGCCCCTACTTCACACTAACTTAACAATTCTGTTTTGTTGCGACCTCCTTTGGTGGCTCAGAGGTGGCAAATTAACTTCAACCCTCTCATGCCAGCTCTAGCCTCATGAATATAAAATGAATGTAACATGTTAAAACTACACTACAAGCTGAAAGTTTGGATTCACCTTCTCATTCAGCGGTTTGGCTTTATTTTTATTACTGCCTCTGGGAACTGCTTTAAGACAGTTGGAAAACCATTTCCGGTGACTAACATGAAGTTCATCGAGAGAAAACCAAGATACATTCTTTTACATACTTTTTTAAGTCATAGTTTTCACTATGTATCTGAAATCTAGAAAGCCATAAAAATGAGGAAAAGCCATTGAACTACAAAGGTGAGTCCAATCTTTTGACTGATAATATATGCATAAGGTCCTTTGGCACAAAAACAATTTAAATGTAACATGCAGCGCTTGTCTTCAAGTCAATGTATTCTTTTTCCTAATATTTCACTATTATTGATTGATCAGGTGGGGAATCCAGTCACAGAAGTGATCAGCTGTGGTTATGCCCTTTTAAGATGAATGCAGGCATTCAAACACATTTCTCCTCCTTTGTTTTCTGTTATAGCAAATTCATTAGTTTAAAGCTTACCATTAGCCAAGTCAGGCCCAAAGGAGCTCATCAGGGCTCAGTTGTCCCCTCTGAACTTTTGGGAGGTTCATACTTTCTCATGGTTTCATTTATCATCTTCCCACCACTCCCGGGACCTCCCATTTTATGCTTTTGCACATCACATTCTGTTTTTTACCCTTTTTCCAAAGTTCCCTAAAGTGAACACCACAGTTTTCAACAATAAATATCTTTATTACAGTTTTTAAACAGACAAATATAGCAAACATAACATGCTATAAAAGAAAGAATTGATCCATTATAAGTAAGCGGAACACAGTTGGCTGCATGCAACACACTTAATGTACAGTAATCATTCCTCCTCATTAATCTAAACTATTGTTCCAATTTTGCTATCGAGAGAATATCCTGAGTCACGCAACTCACTGAGTGCCTTTGGTTAACTAGCTGCGAGATCTTAAAGCAGAGCCAGATGGCATTCTTTTCAAAGGCTATAAACATAATATGAAATGCTTGCCTCTGCTCTGGGAAACACTTGTAAAACATGCTGTTAACGGACTTGACGGTCCTCCTCAGGTGAAAAGCTGTGAAGCTCAAATATTCACTTGACTCCAGGTGTACTGTATTTATTTCAGTGTGTACAATTTTGCATTTTGTATCAGTTATTCATGCTAGACTAATAAAAATTGATTACAATTAGAGAACATTCCTTAAGTTGCTCTATTTATAAAGTGAAAAGACATAAACGAGAACCTTAATACTTTTATGCTTTATCATCAATATGGTGTGAATAAGTAATGGTTATGTATTTTACATGTTTGTGTGTAAGGTCCTTCTTACAGGTCTATAAATTCTCAAATTCACAGTCAAAGTCTGTCATCCTGCACAGAATGTACTTCCACTGCCGATCTCTGAAACAAAGGAATGAGAAAAAAAGCTGTCACTTCAACTAGACTATATTTTAACAGGTCATAGCAGTTCACAGACAAATGTCAGTGTTTTAGGACTAACCTGAGGACCCCACTGAATGTAGTCTGGGCCCCTCGGATGAAGTAGCCGTACGCTGGGATAACCATCTCTGCCTCTTCTCTGTAAAATTCAGGAACGTCAGCGGTCTTCCTGAGGAGAGCCGCAAAGGACTGTTGAATATTTTTTTAAACATAACGACTAATGTCAAATCTTTTCCGTAAACACGCTTCTGCTTTTTCTTTGCTGAGAATTACAATAAGATAATAACAAAGCAAAGCATTGTTTATAGCATAAAACTAGCGCCGTTTATCAGTTCACACCATTCCAATGCTCTGAGGATGGAGCAGGGACCTTGAGCAAGAGCAACACAGTAATGGTTCAGAACAAAGCATGTTTAGGGTTTAGAGTCCAGACCTAAATCCAGAAAAACTTCAAAATCAATGTTCACAGATGCTCTAATTTCAGTTTAACTGGACTTGGGCCGTTTCACAAAGAAGAATTGGTTAAAAATGTTGTCTGTACATGAATGAACTTAGTAGAGATATACCCCTAAAGTCGTAATTTTCTTTTTTTAAAGTACTGAATTGGGAGGTGAACATAAATGCACACAACACTTTTTAAAGTCACATTTTAAATGTTGAAAAACATGTATTATTTTCTTTCTGGCATAAAACCCCATTAAAATCCATCGAAGGTTGTAGTTATAATGTGAAAACACACTTTTGCAAGGAATAGCTTAATCACTGGCAGAAATAAGTTTAGCAACCACCAAAAAACAATTTAACCTGCCAAAGTGGCACTTGAAGCTGTGTGGTTGAATCGTTAAACTGATTGGCTTGAGTTGCCCTCATATACCCACTGCCTCCATCCGCCAGTCAATGAAATCTGCTCCACAGTTGCACAACAACACTCCCACCTCATGCATACAGAACGCAACCCTTTATCAAACCCTATAAACATCTCGCAATGCTGGCTAATGCATGTATGACATATCCTGATTTTGCATGGCAATAAATCATTGAATGAATCAATAAATCACTTTATGCTGATGATTTAGTGATTTATTGCAATGCAATATCAGTTTCCTGTGTTTCTGAATCCCTGCAGTCCTCCTTTGACAGCTTTCAGGCTCAGCTATTACAACTTGGAATACTGCTGAATCTAAGGGCATGTTACTTTCCAACAAGAAGAAGGTGACACGCATGGTGTCCATTGATTTCATAAAGTTCTATAAACATTTTGGCTTTACCATAGACGATAATCTCACTTTCAGACCTCCATCCATTTTCTTACACGCTTATCCCTCATGGGGTCGGAAGGGGTGCTGGTGCTTATCTCCAGCTATCAATGGGCAAGAAGCAGGGTACACCCTGGACAGGTCGCTATCGCAGGGCAACACAGAGACAGACAGGACAAACAACCATTCACTCACACCTAAAGGGGAATTTAGAGAAGCCAATTAACCTAACAGTCATGTTTTGGACTGTGGGAGGAAGCCAGAGTACCCAGAGAGAACCCATGCATGCACAGGGAGAACAAGCAAACAAAGAAAGACCAAGGGTAGGACTTGAACCCAGGACCTTCTTGCTGCAAGGCAACAGCGCAACCCTCTGCCCCACTGTGCAGTCCCACTTTCAAACCCCCGTATTGAAAATCTACATAAAACGTAAATGAAAACTAGGCTTCTTTTTTCAAAACAAAAATTGTTTCTCATACAATGCCAGGAAACAACTTGTTTCTGCTACATTTATGAGTATTTTATACTATGGAGATAGAAGCTATTTACGTCAGTTTGACGCTGTCTATCATGGAGCGCTCAGATTTATTACACATAGCAAAGCCCTCACTCACCATTGCGCCTTCCTTAGTTAAATGGCCCTCTCTGCACACTTGCAGACTCTTACATTGGAACGCATTCAATTACAAATCCATTCTCGGCCTTGTTCCATCGTACTTGTCAAGCTACATCTCACGGAAAGAGCATCAACACAACCTTCGTTCTCAGGAATTCATTACATTCAGTTTTCTATCAGTGTGTACTGAGCTTCACCTGGAACATGCTTCAGCAGGACCTGAAGCTCTCCAATCTGGTCACACTTGGGGAGTTCAAAATTTTAATAAAAGGATTGGTAAATTCATTTGGAGGCACTTGTACTTGTTTTCAGTAAAACCCCTGTTGGTGTATTATGGTATTGATCTTCGGAAGTACTTGGTAGTGAACTGAATTATTATTGTTTTTATGTTTGTTTTATTATAGTTGTTATCTTAGTATTATCACTGTTTTTATGTTATTGCTGTTAATGTAATGCTGTTTATGATTTTCCTGTACAGATAAAGGATTAAATAAACAAATAAAACACTCCTTTTTGGTTGGAGACATTCACTGATTGTTTTAATTGAATGTCTGACAACCAACAGTTGGACATGTAACACCATGGCTTAACTCCGAGGTACCTATTGTCTTCCAGGTTGTTTAACTGTTTTTGTCAGTCAGTGTGCTCCATATGAAGCTAAACAGTATTGTGAGTGAACCTTTTCTCAGTCTGTGTGTTGTAGTTTTGTTATTGCGATCACTTTGTATCATCTAACTCTCAGCAAAGACGGGGCCAAAACTGTCAGAGTGCTTCTTTAACATGCCCACAGCTCTATGTGAGAACGTACATGCAGTTGTACGGGCAGCGGCGTTTGTAGTAGCAGCAGTAGAACTGCCATTCGCGGTCAAGGACGGATTCAAAGTACTTGCTTTGAACGCCCGCCACCAGGCCATTTCGGCTGCACGTCGATGTCCTGCAAACACACAAATCACAAGTTACATACAGTTGTTTTCTTTTCTCTTCCTTTGCCTATGCAGTATTTGAAGGAACAACATATCTAACATATACCAGGTCCTAAGAACAAGAAATGCTAAGTGTGTAGGAACTTGTCATTGCAACTTGAAGACAGTCTTCAGTAATTCAATCAGTTGGGGTAATTTCCTGGCAGGCAATGTTCTATCCTGTTAAATCCGATCAGACCGCCGCGATAAAGACAGGCAGGCGTGGCAGAGATAAAGAGCTCTCGCACTGTAGAGGTGGAATGAGTTCAGTTAAACTTAATCCAAAGAAAACCTACTGAATTTAAATTGTGAATCTCTCTCTAAACCACACCTGTCATCAGAAGCAGACATAGAATGGCCCGCAATGTGTTTAGGTGTATGATTAAAGCTGCTGTCAGGCTACAATTCATCCTACGGGTGGGGTTTTCTAAAGGTTCATTTAGATCCCTTAATTTGACAAAGGCTTTCAGTAAAATTGATAGTTAGAGAAATAGGTTTATGTCAGGATAAGGTGTCTGAAAATATAAATTTAAATACAATAGAGTTCCAGCCTTTTCACATGGGCTCACGCTTACTGGCTGAGCTAATTCTGGATTGTTTAGACTGCCGTTTATTTTTTATGAACACCATGTTGCAAATTTTAAAGAAATAGTCTAAAAAGCGCAGTGTGAAAATCTCTAAAGGACCAAAGATAAATTGTTTTGGATGAAGATTGTACAAAATTTTGGATGCAGTTTTGTTCCCAGGAACGGTTCCGTGGAAAGAAGATGATTCATACTGGGTCTGGACTCTGGAGGGCTGCTTTGTTTCTCAGGAGGACAAACGGTGGACAGAATCCAGTATTTTATGACCACAGCAAAAAAGGAACACATGTAAAATCTGTAATGAGATCTTTGGTTGAGACAAATTTAAATGTTATACGCTCGTGCTAATGGGAAGCTATTCGTAAATGTGTGGCTTATGTTAAAGGCATCGTTTTTACAACTTGTACTGCATGAGAGTTATTTTATTTTCCATAACCAAAATCAAGTATAATGTAAAAGCAAGCACAACATAAAGAAGAAGGTAAATGAAATTTGTCAAAGAGCGATATTACATTTGGAACGTTGAACTCAGGCGTTAATATAATGGCTAATCCATCAAAAGTAGTGACAGCAAACTCTGAGAGAGAGAGTTTTAACAGCTGTTATTTGTTTTTTATATAGATTTTTCTTGGCTGTTGTTTGTATATGACCTCCTGGGGACTATATATGTAAACCTCAGCCTGGTTGTAACTTATCCTAGGAACAAATGAGCCCTTGTGAAAAAAAATGTAATTCAAAACATTAAAATGCTGACGGGACTTAGATTGTTATTATCGTGTGCATAACCAACAATACTGCCACCAATGTTGTACTTTATATAAGCAGTGGTTGTGCAAGTCTCGCTTTTCTGCACATAATCAGTCCTTGTTTTACTTGTGAGGGTTTACTACACTACAGGTATGTATCCTTCAAAACCATATTCTGAGGACAGTGTCTCTCATGCCATTCAAACTCCATCTGCAGTTAGTTTCCCCTCAACATCGTCGTGTTAGCCCTAAAAAGTTGCTTTAAGCTAAAACATTATAGATGTCATAAACGTAAGGGTAAAGTAAAAATGCTGTCATACACACTCTCCTTAATTTGGCTTACACACAGAGAAAAATAAGTTGTAGTTGGAGCTAAATTGTTTAGCCATGTGATGTGTCTTTTTTTAATTATCAGATTTAAGGTTTCATTTATCTGCTTTGTATTTGGCACCACCCTTTGACTGAGAGGTTATTTGTATTCAGAGTCAACGAAGGAGTGCAGAGAGCCCTGGCAGACCCTAGTGGGTGTGCACAGATGTACATCATACAGGCTTTTCAACCAAAAAGATAGTACGGCAGATATGGAGGTATGAATCTGTTTCCCCTAAACCCCAATTTGAAATATCTGAACCAGCTCTTTAAGGTTTGCTTGCAGTTTATGGAAGAAGATTGAGATTTGAAGAGTAATATCTGACCCTACAATTTGTGAAAAAGCTCAATTTTACCACAGTATGAATTGTTTGTTAGAACAGAATCATAAAATGAAACAGTATGAATTGACTGAAGATTATTATTTTATGTGACTTTTGTTTTCCAATATGTCTCCTCACTGAATCCTCTATATTTTATATTTACACCTTGGACTTCAGCATACTTGAACTTCAAACACTTTCTGCTCTGTGTATACCTAATAACACTCTAAGTCTTTAGAGCTGAGGAGTCAAAGAAAGATGGTACCCACCACTCCAAACCGCCACGGTTTATGTCGTCCCACCAGCAGTCACTTGGCTCGCCCAGACTCTCAGGTGTAGGCTGGCACTCAAAAGACCACAAGCGGTCCGAGCCTTCCTTCTCACTGAAGTAGCTCCTGATGGCTACGAGGGCTTCTCCATGGGGACACTGGAAGTTGAAGCCCTGGCGGTAGCCATTCACCCAGCCCATGTCATAATGGTCGTGAGACTGAGCTGCCACTGTGGCCAACAAAGACAATGCAGACGCCAGCAGAGCAGGATTCATGTTGAAGACTTCAGTCCGTTTGCTGCTCTGCCTCACAGCTGCCTCACTTTAAGCTCCCCTTGGCCCTTTTGTTGTCCAGATGTTTGGCATCCAAGAGGGATGTGTAATTTGCTGGTCGTGGGACAATTCCAAAAGTGGTCCTGAGCTAACTTTTTAAGGTGGACTGCAACACAGAACAGAGACAAAGTCTCTCTTCAGATAAGGGTTGACCTTAAATTACATCCCTTTCTGTTTACATGCAATTGAGATATTTATGTGATGCTTTGCCTGAATGGAAAATATGCTCACGTGTTAACCACCTATCTGAATGTGGCTTGCTTTGCTGAGTGAAAAATTTAACACTTTGCAGACAGTTTTTCATCACTTTTTTAACGGATCATTTTGTATAAATTTAGAAGAACTAATACTGATAAACTGAACTACAGACAGAAATTAGATTAGCTGCACCCAAGACATGAAAAAGCAATTAGGGTCAAAGTAGCAGAGTAGTCCATACTTTGTACCATCATTACCTAAATTTGTTCCACCCCTTGACAAACAGTTGTAGTTTACAGCCATTTTGGATTTCCCACCAAGCAATACTGGAATGTCTGAATGTTGGTTTAGTTTTCCACCACACATTTGTGTTTGCATGTCAGTCAGTTTTTCTTTTACAACCCAAAATATAAGGGCACATAATTACGGAAGAGAGTTAGGGCCATTGAAAAAAAAGATATTAAAAAAAAGTCTATTCAATTCAAAAGCTGGATGACTTTAAATTTTCTGCTTTTAAATTCGGACAAGACAGAAGTTGTCATCTTTTGATGACTCAAAAAATAAACTTAATCAATCACTTAATCTGGATGGCATTAAAGTGGCCTCTGGTAATAAAGTAAAAAATCTTGGTGTGTTTTCAGCTGATCCAAAAATGCTTCAGCAAGAGTTCTGATGAAAATCAACAAGAGGGATCATATTTCTCCTATTTTAGCTTCCCTTCATTGACTTCCTGTTAAATCAAGAATAGAATTTAAAATTTTCCATCTAACGTATAAATCCCTTAATAATCAAGCTCCGTCATATATCAGAGCTCTGATTACCCCGAATGTTCCTAACAGAGCTCTTCGCTCTCAGACTGCAGGTCTGCTGGTGGTTCCTAGAGTCTCTAAAAGTAGAATGGGAGGCAGATCCTTTAGCTATCAGGCTCCTCTCCTGTGGAACCAACTCCCAGTTTTGGTCCGTGAGGCAGACACCCTGTCTACATTTGAATTCTGACTTTTTTTCTCAGAAGATTAAAGTCCGAATTTTGAGAAAAAGGTCAGAATTCAATCCAATTCAGTTCAATTGTATTTTTATAGTGCCAATTCACAACACATGTCACCTCAAGGCACTTTACAAAGTCAAATTTATTCATATCATCCAGACAGATTGGTCAAAACGTTTGAATAGACTATTCTTTGAATGGCTCTTTGTTTTTGGAAGGCCCTAATCTTCTTCCCTATATAGTAGCATAAAAATCTGATTTAATTGTTCAGGTTTCGGAAGCAAAATCAAAGAATTTGATTTCGGCTAGTGCTCACAGTGTACAGAAATTAGATACGAATATATCAACAGCCTGATTTTTTTCCTTGTATTTTGTAATATATAAAGAAAAAAGGGGGCTGTTTTGAGTTGTGATAGTATAAATACTTATACTTATTTTGTTTCACTGCAGTGCAGGTCACTAATCAGGCTGTAAGGATGTTCAACAGAATGGCAGCCTGGGAGAAGATAATGTCTCTGTGGTGCTTGGTTTTTCCAAATGGCGATCTGTTGCCCCGAGGTGAATTTAAAAGTCTAAACAGATTGTGTCCAGGATGTGTGGGATCAGCTGACTTGTTAGCAGCCCCTTCCCTGAACCTACAAGTCCTAGTTTAAAATAGTTTCCTCAAAGAGGAAACAGATAGGTTACTTACTCACGGGTAACAGCAATTGTTGTTCAGCTGCTTTGAGCATAACTGAGTTTTGTTTACAAATTTTAACTGGTTATTTAAGATCTGCCATAACGTAACATTTAAAGACTAAATATGACTTTTTTTTCTTATTAGAAAAAACATTCTTTCTTCCTCTTTATCTTGGCTATGTTACTATATTTCAGAACCCTGATATCAGCTCTCTGGTATGGCTTTGGACTCTCCAGTGAGATAAATATGACTTCTGTTAAAGATCAGCGAGGTGGGATAAGACTGAAGCAGAGTCCATTGTGCCTGTGAAACAGCTGCCTTTCCCCATCAATGGAGGGCTGTTGGCTCTTTCACTCCTGTTAATACACAGACCTTTACAAATGCAGAGTACAAGTCAGAAAGTGTTCCTTGCCTCTGAGCCACCGACAGCTCTTCTTCAGTTTTTTTGAGTTTGAACTTGTTATTTTCTTTTCTTCTTAGAATGGCAGATAAAAATGTCGAGCATGACCTACCAGTACTGAAAGGCCTGTAGGAGGGAGAGAGACTAAAAGGAAGCTCATTGGTAACAAGCTGTTCTTAGGACAGAAGGCCAGAGTGAGTGTGAATTGTTTTTTAATGCCAGGAGGGGCTATTTGTGTTTTGCGTGTGCATAACAGAGCTTGGTTAGCATCAGAAAGTACTTAGAAGAAGTACTTCAAAGTGATCTCAATTCTTTTTTTGTTTACAAGTATTACAGCAAATGAAAAAGACATGAACCCATCAGATGACAACCACAGACGTCCTTTCATGTATGACAAACACAACATAATATGTCATTGTGAAGCGCAAGGAAAATTATACATGATTTTAGTTCAGATTGAGGTTTGGACTTCGATTGAGGTGTTCAAAACATGAATATGCTATAATCTAAACAACTCCATAGTAACGTTGGCAATGTGTTTGGGATTGGTATCTATATAGGTTAGCTTCCAACCCAGTCTTTTACAGCCTATTAGCAGTTTTTTTATTTTAGCTCCATTTATTTTGCTCCATGCATTTTCCCATCAACACCAACCAGCTTCCCTGTCTCAGCTGAAAAAAACATTCCCACCTCACAATTCTAACATTACCCTATTTTACAGTGGTGATGGTGTGTTAAGGGATGTGTTAAGGGGCGAGGTGTAATTTCAGTCTTCTACAAGATCTGCAATTTGCATGAAGACTGAAAGTAAAATGTTAGCCTAAGTGAGAATTAAAAGTGACTTCTTTCACCTGTATGATGTGGCCCCTGCAAGGTTTAGGCACACCTCAAACAGGACTTTTGGCTTCCTCTCAACAATGTTTTTCTAATGTCCACTCTTCCACAAATGTTTTATATTTGTGGAGTGAACTAATTGTACAGAATTTCTACATCTCCCACAGAGACATCTCAGGCTGTCTCAGCGGGGTCTTAAACAAACATTTGGAATTGGAATTTCTAAATGTTAAATATGTTTAAGTACATATTAGGCAAAAAGGAGATGACATTTGTGTATGTAATTCTCAGTTTATAAACAATTTAACAAAAATAAAAGCCAAATCTAAACCCCAACTTGGCATCTGTATATAACATGTTCTATCACTTCATCCTCCCCACAGTGATTAAAATTTCCTGTATTAAGCTTTTGTATTTTAAAAAGCAGATAATTGAGCTCTGTGTGTCCACATCTTAGTTGTTACTAGTCTTTCTCTTTTCTGCTCCTTCTTCTAGTGGTAATTTCTCCTGCTGTTTTGGTGGACACAGTTGCGTTAATTTGCAAACAGATAATTGTGGTGCTAACTTTTCGTTCATTGCATTTATTGTTCATGCACGACAACATGCACGACAACAATGTCCAAGATAGTCTTCCACCGTTTGCAGTCACTGTCCTGGTTCTTACTACACATCCACAGAGACTTCTCTGAGCAGTAGCAGTCATGACTCCACCAAAAAAAAAAAAAAAAAAAATAACAAAAAGAAATTTGCCCCTTTTCCATTATCTCTGACAAGCCCACCTGGCAATGCAACAAACCTAAAAGCTCCAGACTTTGGTTTACTCTGGGAAACCAAAGCCAGAGGCTTTAAATCCTTTTGTTTTTTGTTAAACGATGTGCTGCTGTGTAACCTTGAGCATTTAATTAGTAGTGTAACTGAGACTTCTGGGTTCGTTATCCACACAGCATGAGGTGGAAGGAGACTGGACCCGGAGCTGGGCTTTTGGGTCGCTGCATAGCTTAGCAGGGCTCTTTTATTTTTCCAACACTTCTGTACAAAACCCCAGCTGGCTTACTGCCCACCCAATTTACCACAGTTCACATAAAGTCTGATTGAATTCCTTTGGGGTCTTTAGTTGTAACATGAAAAAAACTGAAACAATAAACTTAGATAATTAGACTGTTATTAACAAGGGGGGATTAAAGCACCATCAAATATTATCATGTTGGGATATGCAAAACAAGGATACTAGAAACGACAGAATTATAGCTTTTGCATAATTGTTGTTCAGGAGCGCATGCTTCTGTCCAGCTAACAGAATTATCAAATGCACGATTCCTTTGTCTGGAGAGCAGAAAACCACACAATCTACTGAAAAAACAAACTGAAGGGTCAATCCAAGAATGCAGAATGAGACAACAAAAGCTGGGGACCGCAAAAGCCATGACACAAAACCAAGAGAGGAGAACATGGTAATTTGTCATTTTTTGATAAGTTTATTTCTTTCCTTGCTGTCTTTTTCACTCAGCTTTGTGAAGGTCATTTTGAAAATACTTCAGATTGTATGTTTTATGATTTTTTTTTGTTACAGCCTTAAAACATATTGCTGGACATATATGCTGGATTAATACATATTATTCCTCACATAAGTTTCCAATTTATGTGAGGAAATAAGTCAATCAATATAAAAACTAAGCTAAACTACTCAAACTTAAAAGTACATTTTTTCTATTGTTTTGTTTAAACCCCATCAGAGTACAGAAAAACAGTTATTATATGAGAATTCAATTCTGGTACGCTAGCTACACATATGAAACAGCTAACGCACACTATCAGAATCCGATTCAGCTTTATTTAGCCACGTTCAAGGAATTTGAATTTGCCCCAGACAAATTTTCCACCAAAGTGGTCAGTGCCAAGACACACTGAGGGCAAAAGTGTGGGGATGAACGGAGGGGGTTTTAAGCGGTGGTGTGGTCAGGACCATAGACATAATATAAGAGTAGACCCCGCATTGACTGTTGCTGCGCAGGAATTACGGCTGCCATCTTGGGGCAGTCGACCTGCTACCCTATCCTGCTGATTCAAGCTGAACACACTAATGATGCCTAAGCACTGTGCGGCTTATTTTTGTTTAAATCGAGGGACTATCTACGTCAGGGCACGAGGGATGACTTTTCACAAGTAAAATGAAAATATATTGTTTATATTTTTGATTAGAATATGATTTTTCTAATATTAAGTAGAGAGATACAGGTCTACACGTCCAAGTCTTTGTGACTTAGTCTCTCCAAAATTGCATCAGCTCCGTGAAGGCATCAGAGCTTTAGACATTAGTGAATAAACAGCATATATATATACATGTACAAATGTGTTTGTTTATATAGTAATAAAAAACTTATAAAAATGTATGAGTGGCTGTGTTTTGAAACATACATACATCCTGTCAGAACATTCTATTACTGTTAACCCCACTAAGATTATTTAAACGCACTGGAACATTTGTTATTATAGCTATAGTTTTATTTCACTTTATTTCCCCATTCTAATACTCAGTAATAATCCTTCACCATGTCTAGCTGCATTAAATTGGTGCCATGTAATTGGCTGATTTGCTATTTTGTCAGCAAGCTATGTAATAGGTGTATGTAATAAAGTGTTCATTGAGCACAACATGTTGGAGGTAAAAAACTAAAGAAAAGTAAGATAATGATTAGTATGCACTTTTCTGGATGCAATGTAAGCAAATCAATAATTTTGTCTATATTAAGATAATTCAATTTAAATTGGTTGGTGTAGATTCTAAGTGATCCAAGACATGATATTCCTAAATTCTCTTGTTTCGTAAAGACATTTCATCTCTCATCCAGAAGGCTTCTTCAGTTCAGAACTGAAAAGAATGAATGAATGAATGAATGAATAGTTTATTTCAGATACATAAGTACACCTCTGAAAAAAGAAACAAAATCACCACAGACAGAAAATTTTTCAATCAGGTATATGAAAAAGGAATAGGCTGAAGCACACGGCTTATTAACGCCTATCCAATAAAACAAAAAGGCCTTTTGGAAGATCAGTTTAAATAGCTTCAATTAATTTAGTTCGAGTTTACAGGGTATTTCATCATCATGTCAAACTGTGCTGGTTTTACCTAAGCATAAATAAAACATTATCCTAATAGCTGTAAAGTTGGAACTACTATAAATCCATGGACAAGGTACATTTTCCTACGTGTCGTCTTGGCATTAAACTGATGTTTTAATGTAATTCAGTCATTTTACAAAACCACTTAAAAAGCACTAAGAGTCCAATTGCAGCAGTAAGTGACCTTCCCTGAATACTTTACACACGATGTTCCTTTTCCTAATAGTGTTTCCATGATGACTGATGAAAGCAGGGACCTATTTGATAACTGCGCGCCTGAGAATTTGATCTTGTGTGAGAGATCATCCTCAAAGTAACTAAAAATAAACGGCAGCTCCGGTTAAAGAATGGTGTCTGTGAGTCACTGGAAGAGGAGTTCCACAAGCGTCAAAATGGAGCAGATACGGGAGGTATTTTTAAACTCAACCATCTATTTAAAGTTCTCTATTTAGAGCAGTTCTGGTCACCGTTTGATAATGTAGGGCTCCATTTAAAATACTTCGATCTGACTCTTACATTCTGGCTTCTCTGAGCTGGAGATCACACTGCGGAGGCAGCCGGGCCTGTAACTGGAAGCTGCCTCCACTGTGTCCTGATCAGTTAGCTGAGAGCCGACCTGATCGAAATGTGGCTGATCTGGCAAAGGAAACACTGCATGACTTTCAAAGTACATAAAAACAAGCCAAGGGAAGTCTTGCACTGATGATCGCTGCTGTCTACAGATAGGTTAGGTGAATGAGAAGAAAGTATCAAGCTCTTTGTTTCAGCTGTGCACAAGTGAATACTCGTTTTTTCTAAGGTAAATATTTAGGAACCGCAGGGCACATCTGCTTTTCATCATATAAAACCCAGTGCTGAGATACTCCTGGGTTCATATTAACAGTCAGAGGGCTTTACTGAACATCCTATACCTCTTGAGAAAGACATTTTCACAGGTTACCAGGTAAAAAACAAAAACTAAGTAAAGAGCAAATACTTTTTTTTTTTTTTTACATATTTTTATACAATGCCTGAAAGTAAAGTACAAAGGACTCACTGAGCATCCCACTTAAAATGCCGATATAATACTGATCATGAACAAGTTCTGCAACATCTCCAACTGCACTTACAGAAAGATTAGTCATACACTCAACTATAAGTACACATCAAGCTTCCACACTTTTGTGCTCTACAACAACTTTTGATGTCCAAATGTGTCAGATAAGATTTCTCTTGTACATACAGGCAGGTGCCTTAAAGTTCAAGCTCTGTGGACAAGTGTATGTTTAAATACAGTACTGTTCAAAGGGCTGGAGTCATCCCTCGTTTCTTTATAATTTCCTTACAAGAAGCTAGGCTTTTGTTATCCTTCAATATGATTGTCAGGCTTTCTGTAGGTCTTTCAGTTTCTCTTTTCAGAAAAACCTATCATGCAAAATCCCCTTTTTTAGCCCTTAAATACATTTTGTTGTGTACTTGGAGTTTCAAGGAGTGCAGAAAATTTGAATGTAGTCTCTCCAGGTACTGTGTAGATATCTTTATGTTCTTTTTGGGTCATATTTCTGAAACAGTTTAGCTTTCTCTGTTTTGTATTTTGTTTTTTTTTTGAACAATTACGTCACAGTATTTGGTGCGGATGATGTGTCCCCTTTATTTGTCCCCTTACAAAAATATTCATTCTCCTTGAACCTTTGCATATTTGGTCATGTTACAACTCCAACTTTGAAAGTATTATTTAGGGATTTCATGCGTCACACCAGTATAAAGCAGTGTATAATTGTAAAGTGGAGGGGGAAATTGTTTTTTTAAAGAAATTTAATTAATGTATGTATTTAATTATTTGCAAATGAAAATCTGAAATATAGGTCATGCATTCTGACTAGTTTACAGTAAAAGGATATCCAGTGCCTGGAAGTTGTCCTTCAAAGTCCCCTAATTATTAAATAGAGTCTGTCTGTGCAGTTTAATTTCTGTATTTACCCAGCTGTTTTGCGAAGACCTCAGAGGTTTGTTAGAGAACATTAGTTCAGTGAACAAAGATTATCATGAAGACCAAGGACATGGCTGTCTTCCTAAAATTACTGACTGGGCAATATTCAAAGAAACAATGAAGAAGGCCATCATACTACAACCAAAAACAGTCACTAAAGGCATGCTGTTATGTTGGGTAATTTTATGATTATGATTATGATGATAATAATAATAACATCTCCAACTAATAATAATAATAATAATGTTTTGCACATTGCTCATTGCACATTCCTCTCTGAAACCCTGAGTAAAATGGATCATTCATCATATTATTTAGAAGAAAAGCACTCTTTGATTTAACAGTTAATTGCCGAGAAGGAAGCATATAAAAGAGGCCATTAGATGATAGACTGTTGACCTCAGATGATCTCAAATGCTTTAAAATAGAAACCAAAACTGTAAATTGATAAAAAAAAAAACAGAAGAGCTACCATCTGAATGGATCAGTGAATGACCAAAACAGCAAAAACTCTAATTCTCTAACTCTGTCCAGCTAACTCTAACTCTAGCACTAATTAGCTGTGAGTATTGTGACTATTGCAAAATGCCTACAGTATGTGAAGCCAAGCTACCTGCGAGTATCCCTTATAACGTCCCGTTGTTGAAAAATTCAACTGCTGAAGAGGTTACAAATGGCTAAATAACTCACTGACCGACCCTGAGAGAAATAATTAAACATTCTGGTGTCTGATTAAAGCAACATGGTTCTTTTGGAGTCTTTCTGTATTTTTGGTTTGTCAGAAGACCTCCAAAGTATGATAGGTCAGGCATCATGACATCATGATGTTTCTCATACTATGGTATCATGGATCAACTTGAACACACTAAATACTTTAGGAGGTCATGTTGTCTGATCTTGTAGAGAAGTGCACATAAAGTTGGTGTTTCAACAACAGAATGACCCCAGTAAGTGAACACCATCAGATGATTATAATGAACAATCTATGCATGTTAAACCAAAGAAAAAGCTCTCTAGTGACATAAAACATTCTGTTCCCGAGGTCAAACAGAAAAATGTGGGGGAACTGTGGAATGTAAATCCAGTAGTCCTGGAATACCTGTTCACAGGTGCCAGAAGTAGGTCAGCTTCACGTGGCACAGATGTGGAGCAGTTCTTACAAGCAATGGATGCACAACCAAATATTAGCTGAGTGGAAAAGGAGACCGACAGGAAAGCTTAATCTTCGAGCTTTTTACAGTTTTGTTCAATATATGTCTGAGTTGAGAAATGAAGGCACTGTCATTTCTAATCAGCCTAATATTTCTCTTTCCTGACTTTTTGTAGAATGAGACCAAATTACATGTAGATATTTTTATATTTCCATTAGGAATAGAATGCACCGTGTTTCCTATGAATTCTGTATATGGAAATAAAAGATATAATACTTTATAAAAGCTCACCGCCATTGTTTTCAACACAACTATACATTATAGATTGTATAGTTAAATGCTAAAAGCAATGCCATCGCCGGTATGCTGGGTTACACAACTGCTACTGAGAGGCAGTCAGAAGTTTCCCTCTGCATTTTCCCTTAGGACCCTTGGGGTTTAATAGTGCTTCACTGATAAGATTAAGAGGCCAGCAAAAAGGCCAACATAATAGCATGGACAAAACAAATCACTTTGCTCCAGGCTGTAACTTCATTAGAACAATGTGACGTGGTTGCTCGGAGGAAGCGTCTGAGCCTTGGCTGGTTGTTTCAGCAGGGACAGGAGAGCAGGAGTGATTGCCCAGAACATGACCAGGCCTCAAGTATTTTAGGCCAGAGTATCAGAAGCTCCCCAATTACAACACACTGTAAACCACAGGACCACAGGAATGCATTTAAATATTCTATCTTTTGATGAACATCATAGTAACACCAAAACAATATTTTTTCTGTTTATATTTTTCTTCTCTGTGTTTGACTGTGTAGCTCACAAACTGAAGGAATGTATTAGTTGTCCTTGGAAAGTGTGCACAGTTACTCTTATCTGATCTCCTCTGACAGACACTGTAGAGTCGAACGACCACAGCGGCACCGGCTCATTTACAGTGAGTCGTGCCGCTGTTCGGTGATCCCAGCAGTTATTACTAAAGTCAAAGGAAAATTTACAGTCGCTGAACTTTTTGTGAAAAGAGAAGATTGGGAGGGATGGTTCAAAGTTCCTCATTTTACTAAAAAAAACACACACAATAAAACCACTTCTTCGAATCAGGATTATTTAGTCCCTGATACCAATCCAAGTCCCTGTCCAATTCTTCATAAAAATCACTAGCATGTTTATGACTAAAGACTTGGCTGTAAATATTCATGATTATTACCACTAACTCCCTCACCAAGGAAATTGCAGATGCTTGATTATTAGCTTTTCTTGACAGCAACAGATTTTTTTTTTGTACCATACGTACTTTCTGCACATCAGCCTTGTGTTTGTAAAGATAACCGACTGGGAACATGGAGCTTCAGTTTCGTGAAGTAAAGTTTCATCTTTCTCCTACAATGATTTCACATTTAGCAATTTGCTGAAATGCTATGCTAATGTTAGCATTTTGACCGTTTTGATGTGTCTTGCTCATAGTTTGACACTTAACATATTCATTCCCGTGGCTCCCGGGGACTTTGGCGTGCACTCTCACAAACGCCAGGCTCAACAGATGCTTGGACTGAGGTGCTTACAGATTCACTTCTATACAGAAAACTCCAATTATTATCTTTAGCTGTCATTTTATGCATTTCGTATTAAATAATACTGTATATTCTACAGTGATGGTATCAAGGGGTTGATTGTTTGTACCTGTAATACTTTATCGTTGGTTTTGCTGTTCTTTTTCTATCTCTGTTTGCATGTGTAGAAGCAGATTCAGAGGATTTTATATTGCTCTCTCCCTTTCCTCTCCTCTATAACTTTCGCTTTTTCTCCCTTTGAGCATTTTGTCTCATCTGTTTCTCTCCTTTTTTCCTCTTTTACCTTCCTGTTTCAGTGTCCATTGAACATGAAATAGTCCCAGCATAAAAAAACTATATTACAGTCCACACCATGTCAACAAACAGGACCATGACTAGTTGTAACCATTTAAAGTGTCTGGCTGGGCGTGAGCGGTAGCAGGTAGGCGGCTCCGTGGTAATGAGCTAAGGGTTTCCTTTTTTCACCTCTGGAATATTGACAAAATTAGAAATATTCTGTCCAGGAGTGACACTGTGACTAGTCCATGCAATTGTTACTTCAATGGACTACTGTAATTCAAGAAGCCTACAAAATGCAGTTCGAAGTCTTCAGCTGATCCACAATGCGGCACCAAGAGTTCTGATGAAAATCAACAAGAGGGATCATATTTCTCCTATTTTAGCTTCCCTTCATTGGCTTCCTGTTACAGTTTTTATAGATTGCTTTGACCTGTTTGAAGAAGCTCGCAACCTCTCAGTTTTCAGCATCACCATCTCTGCAGAGCAAAAGACACTTCTTGCAAATGAGTTAACCCATTTTCATTGGTTTGACTCATTTTCCCCACCCTTTTCCAAAACAGTTAACGCACATGTCATTCAAGCAGTCCAAACTCCATTTCTTTAGCTGTGGTAGCAAAACAGAAACCATATTTCCCAAGCTCTTAGAAACTTCTTGCTCAGAATGAAATCACTGAAGCACCTGATTGACACTTCTTTACACAATTTTTCAATTTGCAGTCAGTTTGCAGGCTTTATGTAAAAGGTGCCATGTTGTGTGTTGTTCTTTGCAAGCATGAATGGTCAACGTAAGGCAGATGAGAGTCAGAGTAAGAGGTAGATGGGTCAGGGGAAGAAGATTATGAGAAAGAGGAGTCCGTGTACGAGGTGGCAGTGTAGCTGGAAGGGCTGAAGTTACAGATGAAATTTGGGCAACTATGATTGATCATGTGGTAAATCATGGCCTTTCACTTAGAGGGGCAGGACAAAGAGTCCAAACTTTTCTCAATAGAAACAAGTTTGCATCCATGGTAAGAGTTTTTCGACGGGACAGCAGGTATTGCTGTTATACAGTATATACATCTCTATCTATTCCTTTAGAGGAATTCTTCAGTGCATGGAGATGGAAGATATATGATCACCGCCCCTATGAGCAGATGCCCTTGCTCAATGCAATGACTGCTGCTGCACAAGATGTAGATGCAGAGGCATGTCAAGGATGGATCAGGCATGCAAGAAGATTTTTCCCTAGGTGCAAGGGAAAATATTGAGTGTGATGTAGATGAGGCCATGTGGCCTATTCATCAAGACAGAATGGACTAGAAGGAACAAACAGCCCTAGTATTTTCTGTTGGAATCTTTCATTTTTTGGAATATTTCATTTGTTTATCTGGAAAAAAAGAATGAAGAATCAATAAAATTTGCATCACAACATATTTGCTTCTGGATCCATTTTTTGCAAAAAGGCAAATTTGATTACAAATGACACTGACATGTAAGCTGCGTACAGTCTTTGGCTACAATGAACCAGCAATGCTGCACTGATTCACATTGAGTGCGGTATTTTGTATTTTGTTGCCCCTTGTGTAACGAATGATTGGAAGGGCTCAAACATTTGTGTGCAAGTTGTGTTGTTTGAGGACAAAATTTGCTTTTGGATCATATGTTAAATGTTTTGGCAGAGTTGGAGCCTTTTGCAAACAAAATGTTTAATTTTGACCATTGGTGCCACTGTTTAGGCCTCTGCGTTAACTGTTTTGAAAAATGTGGGTTTTGAGTTGACTGCTGCGTCAAAGCAACCTATAAAAACTGTAAATTAAGAATAGGATTTAAAATTCTTCTTCTAACGTATAAAGCCCTTAATAATCAAGCTCCATCATATATCAGAGCTCTGATTACTCCGTATGTTCCTAACAGAGCACTTCGCTCTCAGACTGCAGGTCTGCTGGTGGTTCCTAGAGTCTCTAAAAGTAGAATGGGAGGCAGATCCTTTAGCTATCAGGCTCCTCTCCTGTGGAACCAACTCCCAGTTTTGGTCTGTGAGGCAGACACCCTGTCTACTTTTAGGGCTAGGCTTAAAACTTTCCTTTTTGGAGAAGCTTATAGTTAGGGTGGCTCATGTTACTCTGAGCTATCTCTGTAGTTATGCTGCTATAGGCTTAGGCTACTGGAGGACATCAGGGCCTATTTCTCTCATTCTGCTGAGTTCTCCTACTGTTCTCCAATTTGCATTGTTTGTTGTTATTTCATCTTTTACCTTTTTGTTCTCTGTTATTTTTATTTCTTCATAGTAGGTATAGCTGGTCTGGCGTTCTCTTAGCTGTGACATCATCCAGGGAGGCAGAGCATCCATTATTACCATATAACATAGAAAGGATTCCTGGATCGATGTGTGCTTCTGTGGTTTTGTGTCTCTGCTCTGTCTTCTCTAACCCCCAGTCGGTTGAGCCTGGTTCTGCTGGAGGTTTTTCCCACCCCGTTAAAGGGGAGTTTTCTTCTCCACTTTCGCTTCATGCTTGCTCAGTATGAGGGATTACTGCAAAGCCATGGACAATGCAGACAACTGTCTGTGTGTCTCTACGCTCTTTGAGGAGGAATGAATGCTGCGTGTCAAGACTTGATGCAATCTACTGGGTTTACTTAGATAGGAAACTTTTTGACCAATCTGTATAATTTGATTGAATTTGAAAAGTGCCTTGAGTTGACATGTATCATGAATTGGCGCTATATAAATAAAATTGAATTGAATTGAACTGAATTGAGCTCAGTATGGCGGACAGGTGACGTCTCGACAGGTGGAGAGTGCAGCAAATCCACAAGAAGGCGCGAACACTTGTTACGGGCGACAAGATGGTCCGTTACCACTTGGGAGAGCTAATGCTCTGACGCCTTCCCTCTGGCTTCTGCCTCCTTAAATATGCTGCTTGATTAGAAAAGATCAGGAGCATCTGTGCTACCTTCTACCCTGCTGGAGAGAAGGTAATCCTGCACCACTACCCAGCACAGAACTACAACTGCATACCTCACAGAAGTATTAATTTGAACCACAGATCAAAAGGAATGTCTGATTTTCATTGGTTAATTCTCAATATATTTTTATGTATTTTTACTTTTGTCAGTTTCAAGTTATTTCAGTGACCATTGTGGGTTTTTCTTTCATTAACAGAGAGGTTACAAAAATTTTGTCCACCTCTGTAGTACACTTTAGTACATATAGTAGACATAGGACACTTTTTTTTTACACTTTCAGAGTTTCAGGCTGTCAAAAGGAAAAGCACAAACGCTTGACAACTTCTCCAGCTATTATTGACATAAAACTGTACTATGGCAAAGACATGAGAGGCCATTGGCCTTTTGGCCCCTTTCTTTCGGTGCCCTTTACTCAGTGATGGGTCGGATCACACTGGTCCTCTGATTAGAGTGGTATAAGAGCAGATCACCTTTTTTAACTCATACATGGCAGAACTTTGAGAAAGGCTAATAAAAACATATATAACATGATCACAGAACCACAGCACTCTTCCCTTTCTAGGAAGCTCTTTTCTATGTAGTTGGAGAGGGAGGAATTCCACTTAAATGCAATATTTAGTCACACACATCCTTCTAAATCTCCGTAGTACAACTCTGAGCTACCATACAAACAGAAATCAGTATATGACCACTCAAAAGAATATACAAAGTTGCTCTTCTATACAACAAGTTTGTACACAGTTCTTACTTCCCCCATATCGAGTTCAGCAATGGACAAAAACAGACTACCATCCAGTTTGGTAAGTAATACTGTACCTAGAGCCATAATGAAGCAATCCAAGAATGATACATTTTGGAAGCAAAAACGGAACTACTAAAGAACGGAGAAACAGGTGGGTCATCCTATATGTGTAGTATCAAACAAAGTACTGGTAGAACAAATGGACAGATTCTTCCTTACCAAATACCAGCTGTAGTGCAAGTAAAAAGTAACATTAACAAAGTTTGGATTTTAGTTTAGAGGTTCTGTGACTGTGGCATAATTTGAACTTGAAGCTGGTGGAAATAAATGATGGTAAGGTATCAAAATCCAAAACTGTGCTAGAATTCATTGCATTAAGGCATTTTAAAAACCAAAGAGGCCTAAATAATTTTAATTTATCTGAGTATTTAATTTGTGGTTTTTACACAAAAAAAGTGATCAAATGTCATGCAAGAAATTATTATGTATTTACCTTTGGATCGGATTTTACAAACATTGTGCAAAAAAATCAATTTACAGACTTAAAGGAATAGGTCAGGATTTTTGAAGTGAGGTTGTCAGCTAGTCCAACGGGAGCAGAGAGCCAAGCAGACTTTTAGCACCAGATAACAACTCCACTCTGAAAAATGTCATCACAGTTTATTCTAACACAATTTATTAACCTTTCAACTGTTGTCACATTAGCATTGTGTGTTTTTTAGACAGAAGCAGATGACTATTTACACAGTATTTATTTAGGCATGAAACGGAGCTCCACTGACAATCTTCCTTTTTGAAACACATACTGAGAATGGAACATGGAAGACATTTCTGGTAAGAGTAATTGTGATAGGAAGAACAAGGAGTGGGAAAAATCAGCTGAAAAGTGTTTAGTTAAGCTGCTGATAGTTTTTTCTCTTGTAGCATTTTATTTTCATTTCAGTTTGTTACTCTGACTGGGAACACTTTACAGTTTGCATTTTAAAATTAGTGTTTCACACAGGATTGTTAGCTCTGGTGCACAATCTCCTACCTCCATTTACTGTGTAAATAATCATCAGCTTCTTTGTAAACAGCCACCCAATGCAGATGTAACAATGGTTTAAAGGTTCATAAAACAGTAGTCACATAAACTTCTATGTTGTTTTGAAAATCTGAGTTTTTTAAGATGGCTGAAGTCCACTTTGGTCTTGGGCTGTGTTAGACTTTCTCCCTGTGGGACCAAATAATCTGTATTTATACTAAATGAAGATACCAAAAGAGTTACCTACTGTAGGTATGATGTTAAATAACCTTTTAAACAGAACCTTATGTCCAAAACCATCCTGTTAAGGTCATCAAATAATCTGAATCAATTTAAATAGGAAGTTTCAAAATATCTGGGATAGTGAACCAGGACAGAAATGCTAGGCCAGCCTGTTGTCTAGATGGAGAACCTGTGTTACTAGACAAACAAGAATGGAGCCAAAACTGCTGGAAATTTGAATGACAAAGAAAATCCCTTTCAGAATAACAGCCAGGGGTGAAAGGTCCATAATAATGGAAACTAACCAAAACTTAGTTAAAAACAAAGAAGTTTTACATTTGAAGAGGTCCATACCAATTCACTCCTTTGCCAATTCATCCTCCAATTTTCTCCTTTCACCTTTCCATTTTGCCCCTTTTACTTTCAATCCATTTACTTTGTACTCTCTAATTGTATAACAGTTTTTACTGTAGTTAAATGCTTTAATACATTCTGAACCAATATATACTTTAATGTATACTTTAATTCAGTTGTACATTATCATCTGAAAAGCTTCTATTGTGTCCTATATATTTTGGTCCTGATTCCAGTTTTGGCCAGCTCACAGACTGGTCCAAAATGACTCTAGGTAACCTCCTGCTGGTAGATATTATTTACTGGAGCCAAATAACCACATTTTCTAACTGTTGACTGGGAGTAAAAGACATGAAATTTTCAAACATCAAAACAATTCAAAAACATCACAGCATTTTGTACCCAAAAACAGTCTAGCGAGAAATGTCCAAAATGTATGACACACCGAAGGGGCTACATGACCCACGCCCATAACACATATTTCATATATCATCTGGAGGATGAGGGCTTTCTGTTAGACTTGGAGAACAGAAAAAGTGGAAAACATAAAATTGGCAGAAAAGGCACAAAAAAACAAACAAACCTCTGTGTAAAACTCTGAGCCGAAATACTCAGGAAATTAAACGGTGCTTATTGATGGACCATGCAAAACATGAGCATTTTCGTACTCTTTACAATCTCTGTGGGAAGCTGAGCCAACTGTCTGTTACTTGAAAATGTTATCTCTTTGACGTTAAAGTGTGAGACGTGTTTTGACATCTCATCTGTGAGAAATCTGTGTAAACTGGAGCAAGTATGTACAAAGCAGTCATAACCCAGCCTCTGTATGGAACGATGAACACTGGTTACAGGGTTAGTGACACTTCAGTGGCCCCTTCTATTGATTCCAACGATTGATGTTCAGTGCTGGCCGAGAGAGATGGACATGTTAGCAGAAAACTCCATCAGTCCCACCAACTTGCATAGTACAGGGTGCAACAATAAACTTTTGACTGACTTCTATCATGATCTCAAAGACTTTAGGCGTAGTTAGCATTTTAGGTTTTAGTTTAATGTTATTCTTAATTTTCTATTCACATGTTATTTTTATTATCTTTTATTTTCTTCTAAGTTGTCAACCATTTTCACTACGTTTCTCCATGCTTTGTTAGTTTCCCTGATCCCACCATTCCCCGGTGTATTCACTGCGTGTCAATTAGTTATTGTCCCTCAGCTCCCCCAGTCATGCTTCCTTTGCAGTTGTAACACATTTAATCAATAAAGTCACATGATCCTTGCTCTAGTAATCATTTTTCTGGTAGTTATGTCTGACATTGTCGTCCACCACTCGTCTGATTTGGTGGTTGCTGTCCAAGCCTGTATCCAAATTACAATGACCAATCTGGTCTGCGTAGAGGATCATCGGGGCTGACCCTCCCTCCATCCAGGACTCGTCCAGGTCTAGGGTCAGGAAAAGGGCAGCTAACATTTCTGCACGCCCCACACATCCTGCATATAAACTGTTTAGTCTCTTACCTGTCGGCAATACAGAGTACTATTTACAAAAAATCAGCCGCCACAGAGGAAGGCTGTCTCTCTAATGAACACGTAATAGTCAGATTGCCCAGTTCGATACAGTGCATATCTGCTCTAATCCAACTATGTCTTTCTCTCTTGTAGAAAACTGTATATATACTCACAAAAAATTCTAATTTCCTGTTTTGTATATTTGTGCTTAAAACATCTTCATTGAGAGCAAAGTGGAAACAAATATCAAATTTCTTGTATGTTGGCACAAACTTAGTGAATAAAGCTGATTGTGATTCTCATCTGCTCCATGCTTAGTTCATGTCAAAATTCTATCTAATAACATTTCTGCCTGCTTCCTGCCTGTTTTTGGCCCGTCTCAGCTACAGAGTATGACAGATCCCCGTAGTCTATTGAAACACTTTATAGCAACACATTGCAGCTGTTTATTTCATTCTAGAAATTAGGCCTGATGAAATTATTAAACCTTCTGCAAAGCTAAAGCTACAGCAACTTCAATGAGGCAGAAAGGTGCTGTTGTTTTACATGAGAATCAGAACTTCAATATCAACGCACAAGACTTTGCCGTAACTTTTTTTTTTTGGTCAGTGTTCATAGTAAGCAGAATGGTAACAAAGATCCAATGGAAGGGATCATCCCCTGCTGTGGTCACTGCATGGAAAATAATGTGATGGGTATTTTATTGATTTTGGTGTTTAATTCAGACACCCCACAGCAACAGACATTCCCCTGCTTCCAGTTTAGCCTCAGTTGCGCTCACACTGCAGAGTGATTGCTTTTGTGACAAACATGCACATCAAATGGCTGTTCGGTCTCTTGTACCTTCTGCTGTAAATAACTTTGTGCAAAAGTTGCCTTTTAACTGCTTCCCTCTGCCCAGTGGTTACTCAATGATGTGATTGTGCGGTAAAAACATTTGGGGTGATAGTGATGTCAACATTATGTACAGTCAGGGGCGTAGCTATGGGTGGGCGTGGATGGGCCTAGGCCCACCCACTTTGTATCAGGGCCCACACAATGAAGGGGCTTTCCTTTGAAAAAAATAACAAACGAGGCAGAATAAAATTGAATTTATGCTTGTGTAGCTGAGTCAATTTTGTTTTCATTAATAACTTGTTTGAATGAATATTCTCAAAAAGGTTTTCTGGTATTTGCAAATACTTGATATTAACTGCGTGTTTTCCAACAGGGTTATTTTGATTTTAAACAGTTTTTGTCATTGGTTCTGAAGTGTTGCAGCAGGTGGGACCTTAATTAGTGTGACACACAGCCTGTTTGTGTGACGTAGCAGCAGCAGCCCGCTAAAAGCTGCCTGACCATCGTGCTGGTAAGACGTATGCTAGTGCAAGCTCCCTCTTATGCTAACAATTCTAAAAGTCTTTTACTGTTTTAAATTAATAGAAAATGTAATGTTTAACCAATACTAAGGAGTTTAAGCCTTACCATGGATTCGCTTTAAGCATTATCTACAAGGAGGAGCTGTAAGAGAGCATGTCACTGCCTGCAAATTAAGTGTCCTATGCTACTGTGTTCTAGGAATAAAACTCAGCAGATCCTGGTCCTTGATGTGATGATCATTACTGACCCCGTATTCGTCCATTAAGCATCTGCTACACTTGTCCCAAACATGATAATAGCAAGCTTCATGTTCTAGTTCTCAGTAAACCAGCGGCACCATGAAAGTCATTCGCCGGGACTGTAATAAGCCAAATGCAAGGAGATGCTGGAAACATCACATCTGTTGAGAAACCGTCAGCATGTAAATGTGGCAGATATTGTCATGATGCGTGCCAAACGGGACATTCCTCTTTAGGGGGCACAGAGAAACAGGGGTAGGCGTGCTAAGGGGCTGCTGCGTCACCTTGCGCTTGAATTCAGGTGCACGTACTGAATTTAGTCACACGTTAATGTTGGTGCTTACTTTTAAGGGGCGTTTTTAGGTTCTTGTTACTTCACCACAGACCCTCCTCTTCCTCCCACTTTAAAAAAAGCGCTTTACAGCCTGTATTTATGCATTTTCCCCAAGATGTTTATCCCTTGCGCACAGCGCAGAACTGAAAAGAAGAATTTTTTACGCCCCCCTCACCACCTCAACCTGGTATCATTGAACATAAATTATACTGAGACCGGACAATCAGTTCCCAAATAGCCTATTGTTTTTCTATAGCCATCTAGGCTGTGTAGAAAAGTGACGCAATGAAGCATAGAGCCTAAAGGGCTGCGGGCGGCTATACTTTGGGGTTATGATACATAAATAAAAGTGTTATTTCCTATATTGGTATATTTCCTGTAGGCTTGACACTATTGCTAGTGGGTTAAAGGCGAAGCAGAAGTCACTGTCTCACTGGGACCGCTTGGAGCACAAACATGAAACATCTGCTTGGAGAACCACTTCCAACTCAGTCCTCAGCATGCGTAATTTAGAGGCGCCCTGCGCAAATACAGGGGGAATAATGTCTGGTCAGGTTGGAGGTTGAGATGACAAACCTGTCGCTGTGAAAGGTGACGACAAAGGTTATGAAATGCAGCAATCTACAGGAGCAGGAGCAGGTCAGAGGAAAACTCAGCAGCTGGATCATGCGTAATGACACAGCGTAACAACTGCCACATGCGGCCAACAGTCTTTTCCCCTTTTTTAACTGTTAACTGTAATATTGTGTTTCATAAAAGAAAAGAAAACAGCAGAAGTTTTCCAACCATTTTTTATTAGGCCCAGCTGAAAAACAGTTGAACAAAAGTGTTCACTCTGCATGGTTGTTTTACCATTTTGTCACGTTGCAACCCCAAACAGGCCAAAATTGGAAAACAACCATTTGTGATTATTTTTAATTATATTGTAAAATCTTATGACATTTGATACTTTTATTGGTTTGTGGTTGTTTATCTTGTATGTGTGGAGGAATGTTGTAACTGACATGTAACCCTGCTGCCTGTCTTGGCCAGGACACTCTTGTAAAAGAGATTTTTTAATCCCAATGACACTTTTTACTGGTTAAATAAATGTTAATGTAAAAAACTCTAATGTGTATCACAGGTATTTTATGTGATAAATCAGCACAAATTAGTCCATATTTGTCAAATAGAAGGTAAATGACACATGGTCTCCAACATTTTATTTACAAATAAAAATCTGAAAGGTTTGGTATGAATCTATATCCAGCCCACAGATTTTACTGCGGCCTGTTGGGGTATACCTCTTGTTATTTTGCTTGAAATATATGGATATTCTGGATCTATGTATGTATGTATGTATGTATGTATGTATGTATATGTATGTATGTATGTATCTATCTATCTATCTATCTATCTATCTATCTATCTATCTATCTATCTATCTATCTATCTATCTATCTATCTATCCAGGTCCATCCATCCATCCATCCATCCCACTCTCTCTCTCTCTCTCTCTCTCTCTCTCTCTCTCTCTCTCTCTCTCTCTCTCTCTCTCTCTCTATATATATATATATATATATATATATATATATATGTGGACTTGGACCGGGCCATTCTGACACATAAGCATGCTTTGATCTGGGTGTACGTTTAGGGTCACCGTCATGCTGGAAGGTGACGTAACACTCCAAGTCCCTTGCAGCCTCTAACAGTATTGCCCATCTTGCCAACAACTCTGACCAGCTTCTCTGTCCCTGCTGAAGAAAAGCATCCCCACAGCATGATGCTATCACCTTCATATTTCACTGCAGTAGTGATTCCCTATTCGTATAGCATTTGTGAACTAAACCGTTTACCAGCTCTGTAAGATGGTTAAAACGTGGGATGTTGTTTTGTAACTGAACCCTGCTTTAAACATTTCTATCATGTCACCCCTGGCCGTTGCGCTGCTCTTCTTTTTTTCAGTGTTGCTCCTTGTCCACTAATGTTCTCTAACAATCCAATCTAATCCAACTTTAGTTATAAAGAACGTTAAACACACAGAGACCAATGTACTGTACAAAAAACACAAATATAAACAGCCTAAAATGTAGTAAAGACAAAAAACATCATAATTTAGGAAAATAAATGTAGAAAAAACTGGCATAAAATCATCAAAAACCAACATCCTCTTGAGTGTTAAAAGCCAAGGTAAAAAATATGAGTCTTTAAAAGAGATTTTAATGGTCAAAGAGGAAGTCTGCCTGATATACAGCGGTAAATCATTCAAGAATTTGGGACCGTTAACGAGAAACCTTTGAGATCTTCACAGAACAGCTGGAATTACACTGACATATCTAAGTACTTACATGTGGGCTATATTTACTCATTAGTTGACGTCTAAAGGCTTAAGTTCTATTTAGAGTGATCAGTAAATGGAGGTTAAGACAAATGCAGGCAAAATTTAGATTTTCTTAACAGACCTTCCTGAAAACCATGTATAATTTTCCTTTTATGCTACAATTTAGGAGTACTTTGTGTTGGTCTATGATATCGATGTAAAATACAGTGTATTGAAAGGATAAAATTGAGCCATGATGACACAAATTGTATGGTGCTAATGCTTTCAGAATTAGAGTTACCTACAACAATCTGAAGAGAAATAGCATGTAAAGTCCAAAGGGCCAATATTTTGCATTGAGCCTGATGATCTGGGAGAAGTTAGGCAACCAAATGCCAGTATGCAAATGGTGTCACAGTGTATATAAAAGGTTAAGGGATAATATCTCCATTATATTAGCAACTCAAACACAGCCAGCCAGATCTGTACACAGAAGCAGCAGTGTGTGCAGTGTGCGATTTGCAAAAAAACCAGAGGGGGGGATAATTTCAAAAGTTGTATTAATGAATCAAAGTTTTATTAATAATGGTTAGCTAGCAGGTGCTCTTTCAGGTAGCTAGCTAGATCCAGTAGGTTAGACTTTTGTTTTTAAACTTGCGCCATCTACTGTCGGGACTCAGGAGTGGGTATTAATTTACTTTAACCGCTTTGAGCAGAAAATGTAATAATACTCTTTAAATACAAACAGCAAAATTAATTTACAAATGTGAAGGACACAAGACATGTATTAATATCAATTTTGAAAAATCGATCATATTCAGGGGTTAAAGCAAAAACAATCAATTTGACTGAAAACATTTTCTAGTCAGCCCATATATTCCCGGGCCGTGGACTTCATGCCACCTTAGTAACCTCATTTGCTTATTGTAACAAGTCCACTTTAACCAAATCTGACAGTTCCATTGACAATTCCTGTATCTCTCCCACCTTCCAGCTTCAGAGCCTTTGCACCATCAAGGACAGCCCTCTGCATAATCTCCTTCACTTTCCACATCCATAACATCACCTGGTTAACTTTCATATTTGCAGCATCAAGCAAGTTCTTCCTTCCCACTTTTTCCAAACTGGTCCACAGTCCACTCATCTTTCCACTTTAAAATTTCAAAACCCTCCATAAACTGCAGCTAATTCAAAAGACAGCAGCTTGCATCATTACATCATCTTCTTCACACCTGTACATTAACTCTTCTGTAACATTCAATATAAATCAATCCTATATACTCTGTGTCCCCACCTCTCGCTCATTGACTGCAGGAGATGGTCAACAGCCCCTCCACGACCTTCTTTGTTACAGAAAAGCGCAGGTGGAATAATATTTATGATTTTTTTTACTTTTTCCGAACCAGACCCAGTCAAACCGGGACATGGTTTCACATTCAGACCCTCCTTCTTCTTCTTAAAAAAAAGCGCGTCATGCTAAATTGCCCGAGCTACAGCGTTACTCTTTCAGTTTTAAATAAAACATAACAGCAACAGACACACTTACCGAGGGAAGTTGTTGTCAGCTGTTTTATGCACTGAACTTTCTGACCTGCTGGTTTACATAAATCCAAAGAAAACCTTTGACTACCGCTACTTTCATTCATGCATCTGTGGTCAGTTTGAGATTTTCTTTTAAAAGTTAAAATGATTGATAAACCTCAGACTGGTAGATTTCCGCTTTGCAAAGACCCGCCTTACTCTCCTTCTGATTGGCTAATGTCCTAGCTCTGCCAGATTTCATTGGTTAAGCGCAGCTTCTGTTTAAAATCTTGGATAAAAAGTCTACACGGAACATTTTGCGCTCATTTTCCAAATGACGAAAGTCCCTCACAGCGACGGAGAACATTAAACCCCTGATAATATTACTTATTCAGATCAGAAGGGGGAGGAATGTATCCCCCCCAGGGATAAAACACAAATGACCAGAGGGGGGGACGTCACAACCAGAGGGGGGGGGGGGAATCCCCCCCAGCAAATCGCACCCTGAGTGTGTGTGCTTTAGTTGTTTCAACCTATTCCACTTTTTAATTTCTGTGCAGATCCTGGATTGTTACTCTTTTTCCTTGTGAATGGCTTCAGCTGCTCCTGGTGTGGCAGTGCTTCCTGACTAGAAAAAGCTATACTATCAGCCAAATGCAGTTCTAATCACTACTACTCTCATTACATGTTAAGTATGTGTTTTTGAACATACTTAATAGTAGTTTGTAGCATTTCCATCTTAATAGAGGTAGCTAAGTTTAGAAGAGAAACTTTTGATTTACCGTTTCTGTACCAAATCTACAATCAGAGAATTATATAACATAATTATTGTGTGGGGGTGGCATGACTAGTTGGTCTGGGCAATCGGGGTTCATTGGGTGGGCTCTAATTGGCTAGCTCGTTTGAATAGTGTTGGCCCTGTCTCTGGATGGATGGGTTTGGGGTTCATCGGGGCGGGGGTTTGGCTATGGACCGTGTTTGCCCAGGTCGGGGTGGTGCTTGGCCTTGGTCTCAGATTGTGGCTCAAGCGATCTGCTCCCCTCGATCCTGGGAGCAACTGCTACAGTGGGGATCACCACTCCCGGGAGTGCTGGACGCCCCTAAGGGGTATTGGTACCTAGCCAGCCAGACTAATTCAATTCAATTCAATTTTATTTATTTAGCGCCAATTCATGAAACATGTCATCTCCAGGCACTTTACAAAGTCAAATTCAATTATATTATACAGATTGGTCAAAGATTTCCTATATAAGGGAACCAGTTGATTGCATCAAAGTCCCGACAAGCAGCATTCCCTCCTGGAGAAGCGTAGAGCCACAGGGAGAGTCGTCTGCATTGTCCATGGCTTTGCAGCAATCCCTCATACTGAGCAAGCATGAAGCGACAGCGGAAAGAAAAACTCCCCATTAACGGGAAGGAAACCTCCACCAGAACCAGGCTCAGTATGAACGGTCATCTGCCTCGACCGACTAGGGGTTAGAGAAGACAGAGCAGAGACACAACAAGAGAGACAAAAAAGCACAGAAGCACACATTGATCCAGTAATCTGTTCTACATTAGATGGTAATAGCGGGTGATCTGTCTTCCCTGGATGATGTCACAGCTAACAGAACTCCAGACCAAGTGTACCTACTATGAAGAAAAAATGAGAGAGAACAAAAAGTTAAAAGCTGAAATGACGACAAGCAATGCAAAACTGGAGAATAGTAGAACTCAGTAGAGTGAGAAAAAAAGGCCCTGATGTCCTCCAGTAGCCTAAGCCTGTAGTAGCATTACTGTAGAGGTAGCTCAGTGTAACATGAGCCACTCTAACTATAAGCTTAGTCAAAAAGTAAAGTTTTAAGATTAGTCTTAAAAGTAGACAGGGTGTCTGCCTCATGGACCAAAACTGGGAGTTGGTTCCACAGGAGAGGAGCCTGATAACTAAAGGATCTGCCTCCCATTCTACTTTTAGAGACTCTAGGAACCACCAGCAGACCTGCAGTCTGAGAGCGAAGTGCTCTGTTAGGAACATACGGGGTAATCAGAGCTCTGATATATGATGGAGCTTGATTATTAAGGGCTTTATACGTTAGAAGAAGAATTTTAAATTCTATTCTTGATTTAACAGGAAGCAAATGAAGGGAAGCTAAAATTGGAGAAATATGATCCCGCTTGTTGATTTTCATCAGAACTCTTGCTGCAGCATTTTGGATCAGCTGAAGACTTTGAACTGCATTTTGTGGACTTCCTGATAGTAAAGAATTACAATAATCCAGCCTTGAAGTAACAAATGCATGGACTAGTTTTTCAGGATCACCCCTGGACAGAATGTTTCTAATTTTGGAGATATTCCGGAGGTGAAAAAAGGAAACCCTGGAAACCTGTTTAATATGGGATTTAAATGACATGTCTTGGTCAAAAATAACACCAATAACCTTTGACTCTTTTCAATACGGCTGAAGTTAGGGTTAGTCAATTCGCTGTATAGCAAAACGAAAGCGAAACTGAGGCTGGCTAGCCTCAGGCTAATCGGGAGTATAGGATGTGTGTGGTGAGAGCAAGTGTGTGTATAGCATCTATTATTAAGTGTGGTGTTGAGAGTTTGCATGTGTGGGCTTTAGGATGGGATTGTGTGAATGTGACTGTGTTTATGTGCTTGTTTCTTTGTTGGGTTGGGTTTCAGGCTGCTCCCGCTCAAGTCTCCAATAAGTGTGGAGTCCATCCCCTCCATCAGACTACCAGCACCTCGACCTGCTGATGCGTTGGTGGTCCTCGGTGTCCAGGGATGGGTGCTCAGGTGTGAGGTTGCTTCGCGGGACTGAACCCCCTGGCTCTGTCAGGGCCCTGCTGGGGGGGCGGTGTGCCCTTAGGCCTCGGGTCTTTAGGTTCATGGCTGGATCTGCTCTGGCATATCTGGCTGCCAGCAGAGCCTCTGGGCTCCTTTGTTGTAGCCCCCGGGGGCTTCTGCATTGTAGCTACTAGGGGGTTTCATGGCTGACTTACAGATGATGTGGCTGTGGGAGTCCGGGAGGACACACAGTGACCTGAGGCTGACAGACTGACGGTACAGTGTGGGTTCTGGTCCGGTGATGGTTCACGTGGACAGGGAGAGGTGGTCTGATGGTGGATGCCAAGGACAGGCTAGCAGCAGTAAAAAATGAGCAGTGGTGGACTGGGACGCCGGAAGGCAACTGGATAGACTAGGCTGATCTTGTGTGGAGGATATGAGAACAATTCAGGTCAGGTTTCAGGTAGGAGGGTTCCTTGGCAGAGAGAATACACTGATGTTAGTCAGGGGAACAAGAGCTTCAGGAAATAACAAGGAGCTTTGGTTTGGTCAGGTACCGCTCAGAAAACCTAATACTCTGACGCCTTTGTACGGTGTCCAGCCTCCTTAATTGCTTCTCGTACTTACTGATGATGGAAAACACCTGTGGCAGCTGTCTACCTGTTGCACCCAGACGGAGAAAGGTAAGAAGTGTGACACAACAAAAAATGAAATACCTGAGACTATTGAGAAATATTTCTAACAAACACCCACAGGTGTTTGGATCCAGGTGATTACAGATATGCTTCTGTACAGATAAACCCAAAGTTAGCTTTGGGTGTCACTAAATACATTTTGTATTAAATAATACTATGTATTACTTAGTGAGTTACTCACCCCACACACTGCCTCATGAAACCTCCGCTCCACCACCTCCTCATACTGCCTTCACCAACGCAGGACCAAACTCTCGTCTATGGGAGACAGGGCCTTCCAGGCAGTTGCCCCTCAGCTCTGGAATGCCCTCCTAGAGACCCTGAGAGCCCCACAAAGTGTGGAGGCTTTTAAAAAGGACCTTAAGACATTCTTGTTTTAAGAAGCCTTTTAGAAACTTAATTATGATTTTATTTGTGTTATTCAGTTAATGGTGATTATAAAATGCTGTTTTTAATTTTTATATTATCCCGGGTGCTCTGTAGCACTCTGAGATTTCTTTCAAATGTAAAGTACATTATAAATCAAATATATTATTCTTATTATTGTTATTATTTTCTGTGATGTTATCAAAGGTATTGGTTGTTTGTACCTGTGATACTTTTTCTGTTGTTCTTTCTATCACTCTTTCTGCAGGTGTAGAAGCAGACTCCAAGGGTGTTATGTTGTACTCTCACCTTTCTCTTCCTTTCTTTCTCTTTTATTTTTTCATTTCTGTGTCAATTGCATTTGAAATAATCCCAAAATAATATCCAATAAAGTTTTTGCATACATATCAAGGGGAGCACTATAGTGAAAGCAGTAATGCTCTACTTCCATCCATCCATCCATCCATTTTCCAAACCGCTTAATTCCTTGTGAAAATAAATCTTTAGGGCTCTGTTGGGCATTAAGAATGCAATTCTTAGCATTACACTGCTAGACAGGACACGTTAAAGAAATGGGAAAAAAGGATATAATATTATTAGCACTAGCATTCCAAATGTCTCATATATGATATTATAAGAATGAAGGTAACAGAAAGTACTGAATTTATAAAGTTGCTGTAAAAAAACATTTAAACATATTCAGTAATTGTGTTTTCCTTAAAACAAACTTGTTGCAAAAATCAATAGGTTTTCTAAATAGAGAACTTTCTGCATCTCTACAGCTAAATCTCTGAACGTATATGTCCCCATAAATTATGGAAATCTGGACTACTTACTTCTATATATTGAAAACAAAGATCTGCAGAATAAAAATATGTTCAGAAACGTCCAGGGGTTTCGCTTACTACAAGATCAGGTCCACAGGCTAATGTTGACAGGTTGCACATTGTGCTGCCTGCCCACTGTGATGCAATAGTTATGGAAATATCTGCTTAAAGATAAAGAAATAAACAGGAACCCACCCCCAGGATTTGGATTAACGACTTGGAAAGTTGGAGGAGCCCATTATTACTGGTAGCAGCCATGAGGCCCATGTTTTGTTTTGCTTTCTTACATTTCCTGTCTTGGCAGCCTGAGAAAACAGCGTGGAAGGTCTTGCTGTGTTAGGGTAACAAACAAAGAATGCAATAGCTGCTTTGTTGCATGATTGACTTTAGGAGTTAAATGCTCAATAGACCCCATAGACAGTACATCTCACACAGCACTGTAACCATTGCTGATAGCTCAAACAGACCAGGCAGGCAAGGACAGCATTAATCAGAGAAGCAACCAAGAGGGCCATGGTGATTCAGCTCAGGTCAGAGAATTTACTGACAGGTCAACTGTTGATTGTTCATCCCACAAATATGGCTTTTATGGAAGAGCAGCCAGAAGTTGCTGTTGAAACAAAGCCATAAGAAATCCAGATGTAGGCACAGCAAATGTGTTGAAAAAGCTGCCAAAAATTGAGCATTTTGGTATACAGGCAAATGCACACTATTCTAACTAGTACATCCACAGAAACTCGTGGTTTGGTGGCCAGTGTTGCTAGTTCAAGGTAATCCTTACTTCTCCCAAAAAGTAACTGAGTTACTGCAAGGCAAGGCAAGCTTATTAGTATAGCACATTTCAGTACCAACATAATTCAAAGGGCTGTACATGGACAGAACATAAGAAAAGAAAACATTACTGTTTTTACATTGCAGTAGAAGCAAGAGAAGTTGAACTACAAACTTAATTTAATGTTTTTTCAGTTAGTTACAACAGTTTAAATTGAACATTAATATTCAAAGGTAACTCTAAACAAATAGGGTTTTAACCTTGATTTAAAGGAACTCGGGATTTCAGCACTTTATAGTCTTCTGGTAGTTTGTTCCAGATAAGTGGAGCATAGGAACTAAATGCTACTTCTCTGTGTTTGGTTCTGCTTCTGGGTATGCAGAGTAGGCTGGAGCCAGAAGACCTTAGTGGTCTGGAGGGTTGATACACTGATAACAAGTCTATGATGTATTTTGCTGCTAAGCCATTCAGGGATTTATAGACTAACAGAAGTATTTTAAAGTCTGTTCTCTGAGATACAGGGAGCCAGTGTAAGGACTTTAGAACTGGGGTGATGTGCTCTACTTTCTTAGTCTTAGTGAGGACGCAGGAAGCAACATTCTGGATCAGCTGCATGCATGGATTAGTTTTCCAGAGTCTGCTAAGACATTAGTCATTTAATCCTGAAAATATTCTTCAGGTGATAGAAAGTCGACTTTGTTGTTGTCGTTAGATGCCTTTGAGGTGACGACATTTCTCTCAGAGGAAATCTCTGCTGTGAGGCTGCAGCAGAGAGGTATCCTTGACCTGGTAGATACAAACAGCATTAATAATTCAAAGCAAAAAAACTAATTATTACCAGATAATATTCAAAAACTTTTTGCTAGAAGGAAGGGGCATTATCATTTGAGGGAAAACGGTCGAGGTTGGTGGAAAGCTGGATGGAGCTAAATAACCCTCTCTAACCCTGGAAGAAAATCTGTTGGAGGCCACAAAAAGACACAAGATTCGGGTGAGGGTTCACTTTCTAGCTGGACAACCGCCCAATACTTACAGCTAGAATTACACCAGTCTAAAACTAGAATATATACATCTGTTAATGCTCCGACATACTCTGCGCATACTGTGAGCCGTGCGGACTGTCCGCGGACGTTTTACCCTTCATAGTCGAGCACGCCTATTCCCTACATTTCTTGTGACAAATTCCTACATTTCCCACACTTTCTGCCTGTGGAACAAAACGTGGGAGTGGATAGTACACACACACACCCTATATCATGTGCAGTTCTATGGGTACCGAATCAGAGGAAATCAATCCAAATGCTCCCCACGCTTTTCAGATTTTTATTTGTAAATAAAAAAATAGAACCATGTTTCATTTTCCATGCTTGTAACATTTGTGCACCACCTTGTGTTTGTGGATAACATAAAATCCCATTACAATAGATTGGGGTTTGTGGTTGTGACTAAATGTGAAAAGGCTGAAGGGGTTTTAATACTTCTCCAAGTTTCTGTCGATTCTACAACCTATTCACTGAAAAAGACTGTGGAATATTTCTTCTCTGTTGGATCAACCCTGGGATATTATGGGAAGCCTGGTGTGTTGTTGATTACTCAGTGTATAATGTGATTGTGTGCTAAGGCGTGCTCGTCCACCTGTAATACAGGATGACATAGAGGTCAGCACACATAGACAGGCTCCCTACATGATAAAGGTCAATCATCTGGTCCCAAAGGGGGGACTTGTTATTTAGTGAGCTACAAAAAAAATCAGGAAGGAAGGAGGGAAGAACAATCAGAAGAGAAATCCATTCTGATTGTTCTGAAAAAGCATATTTATAATAATCTCTATATTAACCTCTTTTCCCATGCAAACACTTTAATATATATGTGTTGGTTTAAAAAAAAGTCAGTGGCTCTTTTTAAAGTTTGAAATAACATTTTTGACACAGTTCATACTACAGCAAGATAAAAAAGGGTTTGTCTTTTTTACTACAGCAGGTTCATAAGGCAAGGCAAGGCAAGGCAAATGTATTTGTGTAGCACATTTCAGTACAAAGACAATGCAAAGTGCTTTAAATGATTAAAACAAAGGAAAATAAAACAGAACAAAAGCAAGCTGGAATAAAATGTAGAAAAAAATAAAACATGGGAAAATAGAAATTAAAAGCGAATATTAAAACCAGTTGCACTACAAAGTTGAACTAATGATGTTTCAGTCATGTCATGCTTTTAGGCCCATACTTTTCATCATGAAATCAAACTTTCCACCCTGGGGAAAAGATTGGCCCTGGTAGGGATAGGGAAACATCTAAGATTGTTTGTAAGAAATACAATGAGTCAAAGTTACACATACATAGTTTCTGAATGTTGTAGACAATTACATAATGAGACAGGGTGTACTGACAATATTTCCAGGTTGAAATACAGCTGAAAGGAGTAAGTGTTGCATCCATAAGAAACCATATTTGGCTGCAAACAAACATTTAATTGTCGTTTTAATAATTCACAGAGGCAGGATATTTTATTCTGCAATGAATCTGAATTCAGTATCTTGTGGTGAAGATGTGAACCCCGGGTTCAATTAAAATCTTAGTTTCGTCCTACACCATGACTCGTTTGAAAATGGTTTGCCATTCGTTTTTGTTTTTTGTGAACAAAGGGTTTTTTTGCCTCATCAGCTCCTATCCACTGAGCTGTTAAAGATTCTGCTAAGAATGCCGTCGGCCCTCAAGCCAGCTGCATAGACGCGCTATTGTTGACTAGCTCAAGTCCAACTCACAGACTGCATACCAGATTTTCTCCACAACCTGTCTCAGAATGCTGCACCTCCTGGTAATCTTGGCGAAGCCTTGATCTAGGTAAACAAGGAGCTGCTCTGTTATCACTACAGAATCAATGGTCTTACAAAAGAGTGTATTACATTGTTTACTTTGATGGTGTGAATACAGAAATGTGTATAATGCAGTTTTCTTTTCTAAAACTGAATTGCCGATTATTTAAATGCCATCAGCGTAAACAGTTGCAATTCAAATTCAAATAAAAAATACTTTATTAACTCCAAAAGAAAATTAACTAAATCATTAATTCCCTGCAACAGTTTATTTTAACATGTCACACTGGCTGCTAGCATTTTATGTAGACCAGCCTAAAGTGTTGCATAATTACGTGGTGGACTTTTTAAAAATAAAAATCTGAAATGTGTGGTGTGTGGTGTGCACCTCACTTTAAGTTAATAATTTTTTTTACACCATCTCCAACAAGAAGCTGAACTCCACCCCAGTGTCAAGACTTTTGCAAAAGTTCCCATGAACCCTGACCAACTGCACTCTACATTCTGGAAAAAACATGATGCATGATGTTGCTATCTCCATGTTTCCCCTTGATCATGGTGTGTTCAGAGTGCTGTGAAGTATTAGTTTTCTTCCACACGTAGCATTTTGCAAAAAGGCCAAAAAGTTCAGTTTTAATCTCTGACCAGAGTATCTTCTTCCAAGTGTTTGCTGTGTCGCCTACATAGCAAACTACAGATGTAACTTGCTGGGGCGTTTATCTTTCCCCTCTTCCATAAAGATCAGGATCAAGTTGGCCTAGTATGAGGAGCTGCTGACCCGCGTCGAAGGACGGATCTTCCTCCGCAATACGAACTACAGCCATCTTCAGTCAGTAAATCCATCATTGCTCAATAGAAATTTTGCCTAATTGTACTGTCTAAATATGTAACATAAAAACACACTTAAATACATTGGATGAGGAGCACCCTTAATGCAATGCGAATTAACAGATAAGTTCAGACTGTTGAACTTGAGCAAAATTTTGCTTTGCTCTATTTGTGTATCCACACCACCTATTCGCCGTTTCGCTTCAATCTATTCTCCTGTCCATGTAATGAATGATGTGGTGAAGAACCCAGAATTCAGCCAAACACTGTAGAAAAATGCTTTTGACGGTGTTTTAATGGAGGGAAGGTGAGGAGAGGGAATCAAAACAGTCAAACAGAACAGGGTCCAAAAAGGGTAAGGCAGACATCCAGACAACTTGACAGGGAACCGGCAACAGAACTGGGCAGAACAAAACAGATCAGGTTACAGACAGGATCAATGTGCTGGGAGCTCTTACCAAACTGAGGCAGCAGACACATGGGTGACAAGTGTGACGAACCGACGGGGAGCAGAGAACTAAGGCAGGTTTAAATAGGCGGATAGAACAGGTGAGCGGAGGGAAACTAATCAAGGACAGGTGGGAGTGATTAAGGGAGCAGACAGGACACTAGAAAATAACCCTAAGACAAAACCAAGCAAACCAAGCACAGAACTAAAAGCAGAGCTAAAACAGGGACCAGATAACTAACACAATAAAGGGGCTAAACTAGAATCCAAAAAAGGAAATAAATCCAAGGGCGAAAAGAGCTACTTTAACCAAATAATAAACATAAACCAGAACAGAACGTGACAGAGCCCCTCCCTCAAGGACGGATTCCAGACGTCCTTCGAACCGAAAATAAAACAGATTAGACCGGGTGGGTGGAGGGGGTTACAGGACGGAGGGACACAGTCCATACAAAACAAAACAACCCGACACGGTGAACAGATACAAAATCCAAAAATGACCAATCAAATCCTGAACCAAAAACAACCCAGACAGGGTGAACTAACTAAGCGAAAAGTCTCAAGAAAAAGTGTTTTAGAAACAAAAGTCTGGTGGGCGGCCCGGAGGATGACCCCCAAGATTCAGAAGCTCTGGCGGTCGTCTCGGAGGACGGCCGCGGCGTCTCTGGAGGTCAGGCGGACGTCCCAGAGGGCGACCCCGGCGAACCAGAGTCCGATACGAGCGTTGCGGTGGGAGACGTCGGCGGAGCGGGACCCTCAGAGACCGTCGGCGGAGCGGAACCGTCAGCACCTGAGGCCTGGAGAGAGAAAAAGCGAACAACGGCACCGAGCTAAGGGCCGGAGACGGCAGGCTACAGGCTAGGGAAGGCGGCACCGGACTGCAAACTAGGGAAGCCTGGCTACAGGCGGCTATAAGGGAAGCCTGGCTACAGGCGGCTATAAGGGAAGCCTGGCTACAGGCGGCTATAAGGGAAGCCTGGCTACAGGCGGCTATAAGGGAAGCCTGGCTACAGGCGGCTATAAGGGAAGCCTGGCTACAGGCGGCTATAAGGGAAGCCTGGCTACAGGCGGCTATAAGGGAAGCCTGGCTACAGGCGGCTATAAGGGAAGCCTGGCTACAGGCGGCTGACGGGAGAGCCTGGCTACAGGCGGCTGACGGGAGAGCCTGGCTACAGGCGGCTGACGGGAGAGCCTGGCTACAGGCGACTGACGGGAGAGCCTGGCTACAGGCGACTGACGGGAGAGCCTGGCTACAGGCGACTGACGGGGGAGCCTGACTACAGGCTTCAGGAGGCCCCGGGCTACAGGCTTCAGGAGGCCCCGGGCTACAGGCTTCAGGAGGCCCCGGGCTACAGGCTTCAGGAGGCCCCGGGCTACAGGCTTCAGGAGGCCCCGGGCTACAGGCTTCAGGAGGCCCCGGGCTACAGGCTTCAGGAGGCCCCGGGCTACAGGCTTCAGGAGGCCCCGGGCTACAGGCTTCAGGAGGCCCCGGGCTACAGGCTTCAGGAGGCCCCGGGCTACAGGCTTCAGGAGGCCCCGGGCTACAGGCTTCAGGAGGCCCCGGGCTACAGGCTTCAGGAGGCCCCGGGCTACAGGCTTCAGGAGGCCCCGGGCTACAGGCTATGGATGACGGTGCTTTAAAGCTGCGGGGAGCCGGCACTGGAGGCTGGGCTTTAAAGCTGCGGGGAGCCGGCACTGGAGGCTGGGCTTTAAAGCTGCGGGGAGCCGGCACTGGAGGCTGGGCTTTAAAGCTGTGGGGAGCCGGCACTGGAGGCTGGGCTTTAAAGTTGCGGGGTGCAGGCACTGGAGACTGTCCATTAAAGCTGCGAGGAACAGGCACTGGAGACTGTCCATTAAAGCTGCGAGGAGCAGGCACTGGAGACTGTCCATTAAAGCTGCGAGGAGCAGGCACTGGAGACTGTCCATTAAAGCTGCGAGGAGCAGGCACTGGAGACGTTTCATCCAAACAATCCTCCGAAAACTGGCTGAACACAGGCTGCTGCTGGGGCCTGGACACCATCCTCAGACGTCTTATATACGCCCCTGCTTCCACCGCAGAGTAGAGCAACTCGGCCGCCCATTGCTTTGCCGAGGGGGTCTGCATGCTGGCCATAACCCCCGTCTCAAAAAGCATGGCTACTCCTGAGCGGAGAGGGAGTGTTGGCGACAGATTCTTCATTTTTGGTCGGTTCGTACTGTAATGAATGATGTGGTGAAGAACCCAGAATTCAGCCAAACACTGTAGAAAAATGCTTTTGACGGTGTTTTAATGGAGGGAAGGTGAGGAGAGGGAATCAAAACAGTCAAACAGAACAGGGTCCAAAAAGGGTAAGGCAGACATCCAGACAACTTGACAGGGAACCGGCAACAGAACTGGGCAGAACAAAACAGATCAGGTTACAGACAGGATCAATGTGCTGGGAGCTCTTACCAAACTGAGGCAGCGGACGCATGGGTGACAAGTGTGACGAACCGACGGGGAGCAGAGAACTAAGGCAGGTTTAAATAGGCGGATAGAACAGGTGAGCGGAGGGAAACTAATCAAGGACAGGTGGGAGTGATTAAGGGAGCAGACAGGACACTAGAAAATAACCCTAAGACAAAACCAAGCAAACCAAGCACAGAACTAAAAGCAGAGCTAAAACAGGGACCAGATAACTAACACAATAAAGGGGCTAAACTAGAATCCAAAAACGGAAATAAATCCAAGGGCGAAAAGAGCTACTTTAACCAAATAATAAACATAAACCAGAACAGAACGTGACAGTCCACCACGCTGTTCATAGTTTTGCTTCGCTCTGTTTGCCCAATTAGCGCTGATTACATTGCTCGAAACGCGTCATTTGCATCGCATTATTTGCATCGCGTTATTTGCATCGCAGACTGTTAATTCGCTTCTGAATGCGCCTCTACATAGGGATAACATGTAAATCACTCGCTCCATTCGCCTTGTTTGTATTCAATGTGAACGTACCCTGAAGCCCCCGTGAGTAAGATTTTAACATTGGCGCACCATTCAGTGGTCCGTTAAATAAATTACAGGCGACCTCGCCACGAAGCGTGTAATAACTAACTGGAAGCCGCAGAGTATTATAAATGTGACAATGTTGACATGTCTTCCATGTTTTAGCAACACTAATAGCTAATAGCTACGGTCATCGTATGAAATGTTGTTTGGCATTGTTACCAGGTCCGCTTGTTTTTTTCTAAATTCGCTTGTAAATTCATGTTTTTTTGGGCTTGTTTCTGAACGTGCTATTGTTTATTTGGGCTCTAAAAGGCGACTATAAACACAAATAAAGAGACCAGGTCTGGCTGCACACTACAGACAGTGAACCGGCCGGCTGATATCCCTCCGCCTCCCTCCCGCATGCACCCTGAGAGGGAGACAAACAAACGGGCTGCCTCTACTGGGAGGACAGAGAAGCTGCTGGACTACAGTACACTGCCCTGTTTCTAAAATAACGCCAAAATAAACCTCACTGTTATATTGAATTAACTTACCTGTGTAGCAGAAAACTTTTTCGTTTCTTGGTTACTTTCTTTTCCCTCTCGCTGGGTTAAGAGTATGGATGGTCCTCCATTTCAACAGCAAATAGAATGATCTACGGTCATCTTTGCTTGTTTTCTACTCCTCCTCCACCGACAGCACACCTTCATATAGGAGACGGATAGGGAAAACTCACAAGGCTAACAAGCTTGGCCCCTTCCGGCTTCTGAAATCAGAAATAGCGACGTAACATGGCGCCTCTCAGTGGGTGCACCGAAACCTATGTATTTAGAAACTATTAATTCTAAGTTATGAGACCGCTTTCATTTTTGATGTGAGGTTATTAGAATTCTTTGCCAGAATATGTATTTATAAAAGTAAAAAATAACTGATTTTTGCTAATTAAAAGCCAATTGGTTACACACTGTCCCTTTAAGGCTAATCTGGGGTCTTCAAGGAATTTAAATAAATTTCCAAGATATTGTATAGAGGTATAGGGACGTGACCCTGATCTTTATGATGCGAGAAAGTTCTGTGTATGACACTTACTTTTCAACAAGTCAGCAGGTCAGATATATTTTTAAAAGAAGCCCGTTATCCCAGTAACATTTTTAATTTGTGATGTTCATTCTTGAGTTAAACAAGGTTGTGGATGAGCTATGACATAGTCATTTCATACTTGATATGTTTTATTTTGATTTGCAATGTAGACAAGCAGAAATGAATAGGCCTTTTTTCAGTTTGGTCAGTCCTCTTGTCAAATGTAGTTTATTGCAAAAAGAAATAGTACCTAGGCAATAATAGTAAAAATCCTCTTGCAAGAGCAATCATGAAGTAACTGTCTTGTTTAACAGGACAGTGTCATCATTTTGTGACTCATTCCCATGAGCTTCTGAGCTACACTGCTTATTTCAAACAAACTTTAAATGCTTGAATCAAATATTAAAATCAATTAATTGTATCGTCTTCAATTTTTCCCTTTGCCATATTTACATTTAGGTGTATTGTGTGTATCTAAGATGTAAACAGCTTGGTTTTAACATGTTCATTTAAGCGTAAAATTTGACTTATACAGTCATATTCAATAAATTGGATTATTATTGAAACGCTCGTGTATTTTAGTATCTCAATTCACTAACTGAAACACATTTTAAAGATTAATTACACAGACTAATGTTTTCAACCCTTTATTTCTTTTAATTAGGATGATTTTTCACTTACATCTTTTAAAAGATGACATTTAAGATTAGAATATTACATCAGATGAATTAAAAAAATAATTGTTAATACAGAAATGTGGGCTTAATGAAAAGTATGCTTGACATGTGCTTAAAGGTAGTTATTCTCACAGGTACTTTCAATCTGACAAACAAACGTCATTGGAAGCAAATTGTGATTTGAAAACATAACATAAAATTTGATAGAATGATAACATTTCCACCTTTCTGTACTGATTGCAACCACTTCAAATTTTGGATCAATTGCATAGTAGACACCAATTCTGCCCAGCTATTGAAGATTATTGAGCTTGTTTTTTGTTCTTTTTATGTTTTAAAAGGGGGGGGTGTAGAGTGTGACATGAAAAATATAAATTAAGGGATGGGGAGGGATTTTATTTGTGAATGCTTGGTGTTCTTTTAAGAAGACTTACTGAAATGTTGTATGTCATATGTGCAATGACAATAAAGTATCTTTAAATCTTTGAATGATGTGTCGAACACAAGCTGCAAAAAAGTTCAAGACAGCCCTGGAAGAGAAGGAAAACGTTCCGTTCTTGCGTAGAATGTATCACCCTTTAAATGTCCAGTTTTGCTTCTTTAAAAAATCTAACTCAGCTCATCTTTTCTAACATGCAAGTGATGAAAAGTTAAAGTATAATAGACATTAACAATAGTCACAGCTTTAAAGATTAAACTATTTTAACAGGCTTGTACCGTTGCTCAGTTTGATAATACCTTCTTAAACATAGAGAATCCGCTTTTTTCATTTTACCAAAGTTTATTAGCGACGGCTTTACTCACAAACATACTTGTGTGAATCCATTGAAACAAGTATCTTAAGCATCTGTAATATTTGTTACTTACTGCGTAGCCTACCACAGACTGTGCAACAGCCCTACATAGATAAATAGGCCGCCCTCCAGCATTTAGCTGGCCTGCCTTCATTAGAAAGCATGTTTACTACGACAAGTTCCAGATTGTGAAATTAAAGCATATACAAAAACAGAAACAATTATTAAAAATAAATGTCATTATGTTATAGTTTTAATATGGACAACACCATAGAAAGTATATTTTCATTTGTTTATCAATCACACGTTAATTTGAATGTGTACTCCTGCACTCTGGTGAAAATGCTAACGCTAAAACATCGCTGGTTTCTGACTACTTTTTAATTGTCTATATGTCTAACATTAATTTTTTTTTTATTTGAGTATTTCCATTCCAGTCTGTTTCATGTTGTTCTTGGCACAACAAGAAGTTTAGAACTTGATAAAAAACTGGCTATTAGTCAGTTAATTATAGCTGCTGAAAAACAGGCTAACTCACTCAGACTAGAAATATGTGAGTAAGCCAGTTTGTCAAAACAAAAAACAAACAAACAAAACAAGCTATGCTAAAAACATGGATGTGCCATTCTGGCATATTTATGGCTTACTCATGCCCCAAATGTCACGATTTGGGTTTTGTCTTGGTTTATGTTATCAGATTTATTAGTTAAGTTTCTGCTTTTGGGGTCTTGTTTGGTTTTGTTTTAGACATGTTGTTCTGTTTAGGTTACCTGTTTTCCACCTGTCACTTTATCAGTTCTGTTTGGTCTCCCCTCAGCAATCTGTCAGCTTTCTTGCCTTGATTAGATCCACCTGCTCACTTATAATTAGTCTTCACTCCTGTTCACCTGCTCACTCCCCTATATAGTCCTGCCACAAACCTCTGCAATCTGCCAGATCATTAACGAGCCACGGTGAGTTTAGTTCCAGCATTCTTTATTCTGATTGACCTGTTGACGATAACCCGAGAGCCTTTTTGATTCTGAGCCAGCCTGTTCCCTGATCTGTTTTTCCTGCCCTGTCTGACTGATTTACCGGTTTACCGACTAGTTTCTGTCCTATGGTTATCCGAGCTTGCTTTGCCCTGTCTGTACCTCTGCCTATTTTGGACTGCTTTTTGTGTACCGGATTTTGGACTGCCCTTTTGACTATTGAGCTCGCCTGTTCCTGTTTTCATTATTAAAATCCTGTTTTTTGCCTTAACCTCACTTGTTGGGTTTGAATACTGGGTTTGCCTGATTCACGATCATAACAGAATGATCTGGCCCACTAAAACCTATCGCCCAACAAGTTTTTAGAGGTTTTTTTTTTTCCCCTCCACACGCTATGGCTTGGGAGGGTTCCAGATTGGCGTTCTGTCCCCCTGGTATCGGTCCCAGACGCCATCTCTCCAGCCGTCGCAGCAGCAGTAACCCGCTGTCTGCTCCGAGTTTACGATTGGGAGGGCTCTTTGTCACAAATTCAGATTCAACTCAGAATAGAAGGGATCACTCACCCAGCGACACCGCTGTCGGCTCTGCCCATGGGTTTTGTCCAGAACCAACTTTGTTTATGGAGGTCGAAGCGGAGGTGGTGCGGGATCTTCGCCCGGATCTTTTTTTCTCTCTCCCTCCAGAGGAGGAGATGCAGGGAACGCTGTGGGCTCCACCGATCCCGGCTCTACCGACAGGATCAAACCTCCAGCAAGTCTTGCCGTCCCGCCGTCGGAGGAGGGGACGGAAACCTGTGGGTCGCTCCTTCACCCGTTCTGTTCGGCCGACAGGCGAGTCAGTACCGCGCCCGTCCGTTGCCACTTCCTGCCCAGTGGATCGGAGTCCGGTGCTTCCCAGAGCTGAGCAGCCCACAGCGCCTCCTGTTGGCGCCCGTGATGCTGAGGATCTGGCTCTGGAGGACCAGTTAAGAGCTTTTGCCCCTATTATTAAAGACCTTAGGGAGGTTCTTTTCTGCCAGTATTCAGAGGAGCTGGAGGCAAAATTAAAGGAGGTCGAGGGGCACTATAGAGCGGCTCTCCAAGGTTTCTATAGTGGACTCAATCCTGTCCCCAAGGGTCCAGCCGACGCCCCGGCACCTGCACCTGTCCCAGAGGACCCGCCTCCTACCTCAGCTCCAGTGCCGGCCTCCGGCAGCTATAAGGCAGCACTGTCTGCGCAGCCGGTCCAAGACGCTGCAACCCCGGAGGGTCCGCAGCCGGCCCAAGACGCTGCAACCCCGGAGGCTCCGCAGCCGGCCCAAGACGCTGCAACCCCGGAGGCTCCGCAGCCGGCCCGAGACGCTGCAACCCCGGAGGCTCCGCAGCCGGTCCGAGACGCTGCAACCCCGGAGGGTCCGCAGCCGGCCCGAGACGCTGCAACCCAGGAGGGTCCGCAGCCGGCCCGAGACGCTGCAACCCAGGAGGGTCCGCAGCCGGCCCGAGACGCTGCAACCCAGGGGGGTTCGCCGCCGGCCCGCGACGTGGGAACCCAGGAGGGTCCGCCGCCGGTCTGGGACGTGGGAACCCAGGAGGGTCCGCCGCCAGTCTGCGACGTGGGAACCCAGGAGGGTCCGCCGCCAGTCTGCGACGTGGGAACCCAGGAGGGTCCGCCGCCAGTCTGCGACGTGGGAACCCAGGAGGGTCCGCCGCCAGTATGCGACGTGGGAACCCAGGAGGGTCCGCCGCCAGTATGCGACGTGGGAACCCAGGAGGGTCTACCACAGGCCCACGATGAGGGGTTTCAGACGAGCCCTCTTTCAGGCCGCAACTCGGGGGCTCATCGGGACACTGGGCGCCGTGGCCCTCGCCCAGACGACAAGCGGCGCCGTGGCCCTCGCCCAGACGACAAGCGGCGCCGTGGCCCTCGCCCAGACGACAAGCGGCGCCGTGGCCCTCGCCCAGACGACAAGCGGCGTCGTGGCCCTCGCCCGAACGACAAGCTCCGTCGGGGGCCTCGCCGAGAAGACAAGCACCCAGAGCCCCATGGAGACTTAGAGGCCCCTGGACCTCTTCGGAAGCTCTTACCCCCTCATCTTTGGCTTGACAGCCAATTTCCCAAGTGGCTGACCAAACTGTCTTTGTCGGAGGTTCTGGAAGGGTTATTGATGAGGTTCTGGGTGTTAAAGGGTCTGGGAGCATCTGAAGTCTGTAGTCCGGGGCCTCCTGAACCTGAAGCCTGTAGCCAGGCCCCGTCTGAACCTGAAGCCTGTAGCCAGGCCCCGTCTGAACCTGTAGCCTGTAGCCAGGCCCCGTCTGAACCTGTAGCCTGTAGCCAGGCCCCGTCTGAACCTGTAGCCTGTAGCCAGGCCCCGTCTGAACCTGTAGCCTGTAGCCAGGTCCCGTCTGAACCTGTAGCCTGTAGCCAGGCCCCGTCTGAACCTGTAGCCTGTAGCCAGGCCCCGTCTGAACCTGTAGCCTGTAGCCAGGCCCCGTCTGAACCTGTAGCCTGTAGCCAGGCCCTGTCTGAACCTGTAGCCTGTAGCCAGGTCCCGTCTGAACCTGTAGCCTGTAGCCAGGCCCCGTCTGAACCTGTAGCCTGTAGCCAGGGGCCGTCTGAACCTGAAGCCAGTAGCCAGGGGCCGACTGAACCTGAAGCCAGTAGCCAGGGGCCGACTGAACCTGAAGCCAGTAGCCAGGGGCCGACTGAACCTGAACTCTGTAGCCAGGCTCCTCCTGAACTCTGTAGCCAGGCTCCTCCTGAACTCTGTAGCCAGGCTCCTCCTGAACTCTGTAGCCAGGCTCCTCCTGAACTCTGTAGCCAGGCGCCTCCTGAACTCTGTAGCCAAGCGCCTCCTGAACTCTGTAGCCAGGCGCCTCCTGAACTCTGTAGCCAGACGCCTCCTGAACTCTTTAACCAGGCCTCTCTTCTAGCTCTTAGTCCGGCGTTGTCTCCAGCCTTTAGTCCGGCGGCAGGTTCTGTTCTTTCTCTCTCCAGACGTCGGTTCCTGAGGGTCCGGTTCTACCGACGGTCCCCGAGGTTGCTGCTCGGCCGCCGGCCTATGAGAGACCTGCTCCGCCGCCGGCCTATGAGAGACCTGCTCCGCCACCGGCCGCCGGACATCGTTGCTAACCGGGGCCGTCCTTCAGGACACCCGCCGGATTACCTGTCTCACAGAGGTCGTCCGCCGGAGAACCTGACACGCCTAGGACGTCCGCCGGAGAACCTGACACGCCTAGGACGTCCGCCGGAGAACCTGACACGCCTAGGACGTCCGCCGGAGAACCTGACACGCCTAGGACGTCCGCCGGAGAACCTGACACGCCGAGGACGTCCGCCGGAGAACCTGACACGCCGAGGACGTCCGCCGGAGAACCTGACACGCCGAGGACGTCCGCCGGAGAACCTGACACGCCGAGACCGTCCTTCGGGACGTCCGCCGGAGAACCTGACACGCCGAGACCGTCCTTCGGGACATCCGCCGGACAACCTGACACGCCGAGGCCGTCCTTCGGGACGTCCGCCGAACAACCTGACACACCGAGGCCGTCCTTCGGGACGTCCGCCGGACAACCTGACTCGTCGGGGCCGTCCTCCTGGACGACCGCCTGAGAACCTGACTCGTCGGGGCCGTCCTCCTGGACGACCGCCTGAGAACCTGACTCGTCGGGGCCGTCCTCCTGGACGACCGCCTGAGAACCTGACTCGTCGGGGCCGTCCTCCTGGACGACCGCCTGAGAACCTGACTCGTCGGGGCCGTCCTCCTGGACGACCGCCTGAGAACCTGACTCGTCGGGGCCGTCCTCCTGGACGACCGCCTGAGAACCTGACTCGTCGGGGCCGTCCTCCTGGACGCCCGCCTGAGAACTTGACTCGTCTTGTTTTGTTTGAGTTTTTATTTGGACATTTATTTGATTCTAGCCCTCCGTCCTGTACCTCCCTCCACCCACCCGAGCTAGTCTGTTTTGTTTCTGAGGCCGTCTGGAATCCGGCCTTGAGGAGGGGGTTCTGTCACGATTTGGGTTTTGTCTTGGTTTATGTTATCAGATTTATTAGTTAAGTTTCTGCTTTTGGGGTCTTGTTTGGTTTTGTTTTAGACATGTTGTTCTGTTTAGGTTACCTGTTTTCCACCTGTCACTTTATCAGTTCTGTTTGGTCTCCCCTCAGCAATCTGTCAGCTTTCTTGCCTTGATTAGATCCACCTGCTCACTTATAATTAGTCTTCACTCCTGTTCACCTGTTCACTCCCCTATATAGTCCTGCCACAAACCTCTGCAATCTGCCAGATCATTAACGAGCCACGGTGAGTTTAGTTCCAGCATTCTTTATTCTGATTGACCTGTTGACGATAACCCGAGAGCCTTTTTGATTCTGAGCCAGCCTGTTCCCTGATCTGTTTTTCCTGCCCTGTCTGACTGATTTACCGGTTTACCGACTAGTTTCTGTCCTATGGTTATCCGAGCTTGCTTTGCCCTGTCTGTACCTCTGCCTATTTTGGACTGCTTTTTGTGTACCGGATTTTGGACTGCCCTTTTGACTATTGAGCTCGCCTGTTCCTGTTTTCATTATTAAAATCCTGTTTTTTGCCTTAACCTCACTTGTTGGGTTTGAATACTGGGTTTGCCTGATTCACGATCATAACACCAAAGCTTTCTGTACATTGGTAAGTGAAGGCCACTCTTCATGTCACACTAGCACTTAGCTAGCATGTCATCATTTAGCAAAAGTCACATTCCGAATACTTCCGTCAGTGCACTGCTAATGTCCACTGACCACTTACTGCCATAGTGCCCACTTTCGACCGGTAGTAGTGTTCCAAAAGGAACACTTATGTTAAAACACTTACCGGAAATGACGGGATGACGTGACGAACGCAACACACGTGACCGCGAATTTTTCAGACCGCCAAAAAATATATGCCGGCGTTTTTTTTAATAAAAACAACAATCGTTTACATTCACAGCATGTTGAAATTACATCGCCTCCGACGTCAACGCAGGATCCTCCAAATATTGGCTGAACATGAGGTATGTTCGTGTATTTTACAAACACCTATCGAGTACAATGCCTCGTATTACCACCATTACTTACATTTATATGATTGCGGTGTCGCAACTCCGGCTGTCTCGGCTGAATTGTCCGCCATTATTTTCAAAATGGGAACATCTTCCCGACGTCCCTAGCCCCTCCCTTTCCGCTTTGTAGTCAAGATGGCGTCCGTTTAGTGCGAGTAGGGTCCATCGTTACACACTGCATTTTGTGTCCGTTTTTAGGGGGTCATCCGGGTACTTTCAGTGCACTGACTTTTTGTGTTATCTACACTACCTACTTAAAACTAAGTGTTCGAAGTGTAGAAGTAGGCGGAATGAGACACAGCCTCAGTTTCAGACTGTGAGATGAAAGCATAACTGAAAGAAACTGTTACGTTCTATGTTTTTAGTAGGTAAAATGAGTCATTAAAGAAGAGTATGTTCTTGCGAATAATGGAAAGTAAACAGCAACCTCAAAACGGTGTTCATAAATTCCTATTGAATGGTTTCTGTCTGAAAAGGGTTCCTTTTCTGCATGTAGCAAATTTGTTAAAAGTATGTTTCTTGTACAAATCTGCTTTGCACAACTGGAACTTGTTCAAAGAAAATGGCTTTTTGGCTTATTGGTTTGCTTCTTTAAAGGAGTTTAATTGATCAAGACCAGCACTATGTTCACCTTTTGTAGTCAGCTATAGTTGTTACATAAAAGTTCAAGTACTCCTTGTTCCTTTCTGGCCAGCCCTAATCATGCTATTGAAAAAAGGTGACTTTTGACACAGCTGGGTAGTAATGAGATACATTTCAGATGTATTTAATTTGGCAACTTTTTGCACTTCAAACGGTTTATTTGTTTTACTGCTCCATACTTTTCACCTCTGGTTTTTAACACCTATGTCCTGTGTTGTCGCATAGTTAGACCTCTCTGAACCTACAGAGCTGTTTTTAATCCCGCCGAGGTTTATTGGGGAAACGCGGTGTTTTAATTAGGGTGTGTGGGATGTCGACTGGTTGCCATGATACAGGTATCGTTCGACCGTCTGCGACCACCGTCGTGCGCTTTCTGTGTAGCCCACACCTCTGTAGGTTGATAAGTGTGTCTCTGTCTGGAACCCCCACCCCTCTGCCCTCCGTTCGCCTCTTACGTAAAAAGCAGCGGAGGGTTGTGATTTGCTGAGCTGAGCCCTCCCTCTTCCGTGGTAACTTATTACAGGAGTTTGCGGGCGGAGCTGCTCCCCGCGAGATAAATTGTGAGTGGTACAATTGGAGGAGTCGGGTACGAAACTGTCCTTTCTTGTTTCCTGTGAAGGACAGTTAACGGTCGCCGCTTTTAAAAAAAAAAACCCGGTCCAACCGTTACCGATCGCCAACCGGGGGGACGTTTCTGTGGAGGTACTATGTCTGGAAACAAAGACAGTGACGGCGGATGGAGGAAATTTGTGTGGAATTCAGAGAGGAGCGAGTTTCTAGGACGAACAGGGAGCAGTTGGCGTAAGTACTCCATTTTTTCCTCCTTCATCGAACCAAGCTATTACCCGTCTGTTAACGGTAGCCACAAAAGACGATAGACACGCAGTAGTTCTATATAAAGGAGAATGGAAACCGTTTTTTTCCCTCCCTCCTCTCCTCATTTCCTGACTCTGCAGACAGTCAGCACCTGTTAGAGCACAGTAGCGCTGACATGCTGAGTCGTGACTTCGGTTTCAGTGCGGACTGTGGGGAGAAGTTTCACCCCTAAATCCGTGACGAACTGCCAACTGTAACTCCAACCTCCAAACACGAGACCTGTTTCCCTCGGAAGAGTTTGTCCCGGACCAAGAATGGCGAAAAAAGAAAATTAGCTGATTAATAAGCTTGATAAAAACCAATCAACTCTCGTTATAACCGAATGACATGATTGTTGTTGTTTTTTAACACCAGCTTAATCATTTATCTGGATTTAGATAGGGTTAACTGATAAATACATAGTAGTAGACAACTATTACCGGAGGCGTAGCCCACGTCTGGCCAGTCAATTATTATTGCCCTTTAGAAAAAGGTCATCCTGAAGGACAGAATGTTGTGGGCCAGGGCTGTCCACTAAACGAGTTTGGGTTAAATGTCTGTGATTGCTCCATGCTTTTAATGGGATTTCCCCCTCCTTCCACCAAGGAGAAGTGAACGGAAACAGGACATTTTTACAGTTATAAGCAGATAGCTAATTCTGCTAGGCCCCACCTCCCCCAGACTCCGGATTATTGGAGCCAACTCCTAATAATCGTGTTAGCACTGTTTTCAATACTTTTAAGGCGGACGGGGAAGCTCGACTTAATGCGGCCAGAGCCGGGTGAAGATTTGATGGGATGAACAGCGGCCGTTACTCTCAGTCCTGATTACTGTCGCTAAACCGCTTCGCCAATTAGAAACGATCTTTCGTTTGACTCGGGCGCCGGTGCGAACCTCAAACGCACACCGTTTGGGAACACGGCGCTGTGCTTGAGCCGATCACGACTCGCATATCTCGTGGGTCGCCCCACTGTCTACCTCTCTCTCTTTCTCGGTTACATATTTATTTATTTATTTCTCCCCTCTGAAAGACGCCAGACGCTGCTTGGCGCGTTCTACGTCACTTTGATTTCTCTAGGTGTTATGAAAGCTCGAGGCAAACAAGGCTCATTCTCTTTTTTTTGGGGGGGGGGGGGGGGGGGGGGAGAGAAACCAACCGGTGCGTCACAGCTGGCGCGTGCTGCCCAATGGCGAACTCCTGGGAGCGCCTTTTCTGCGCAGATTTCAATCAGCACGTGCCATTACCGAGCTAATGTTACCAGACTCGTAGCTGGACTTAGCGAAAGTCCGACCCCCGTTTTCGTTCTAGGGGGAAAGTGGCGCCTCGTTAGCGCAAAAAGTGTCCGCAGAAAAGCAACAGGTACGCCGGCGCCAACCAGTAGCGCAGGGACTACCAGTTGGCGTTTAGAAATGACCCACGCTGGTGTCCGTACACACTTATTTCCGGGTAGAGTTCTGTGTGTTTAGCTTTTCTTGTAAGTTTTCAACGCGTGAGCGACGTCGGTGACGGTCATCGACACGGCAATGAGTTTATTCCTCTGTGTGCGCACGTGCCAGAGGCTGCGGCATTTTTCGTCGGCTGTCTGCGTCTCTGAGCTTTAACAAACATGTCCGCAGAAGTGGGGAGCGAGAGAGAGAGAGAGGGAGGACGGCGAGGACGGTCCCTTCACAGGACAACACGCTGCCGCAGGCCGGTGGGGGGAGGGGCTCTCCATTCAAACCCTGCTTGTCAACCCACAACCAGACCCCCCCCCCCCCCCCCCTTCTGCACTCTACTTGTGAGACGATTGTGTGTTTAGTGGGACTGTTAAGAGTTGTTCTAACTCTATCGTCACTTATGCGGAGTCGTGTAAACCAGGGGCATGAGATTTGTTTGGCTTTTTCATTTCGCCATTACCGCCCTCTCCAGTTGGGGCGTTTCTTTCCTACCGTGCATGGATAATGGGAATCCACCTCTGGGACGTTTTGTCCCCTTCTTTGACAACCGTTGATTTAAAGTTATTTTCCATATTTTGGAATGGAAATCTAATTATATGACCTCGATGAACATTACCTACCAGCAACAGGCCGCTTAGAGGTTTTATTTTTTCGTGTCATTTCATTAAAGTTAGCTGGTTTACACTAGATCAAAACCATAACATATGCTAAAAGCATTGCACATAAAACCTCTGCAACATATTGCATACTTCAATTTAATTGTACATAAAGTTTCAACATTTAAGGATTATAACCTTAAGTCCTGAAGATACCGAACACCAGAAAAAGAAGAAAAAAAGATACACAATGGTTTAAATTCATGGGTATGTTCCTAAATAAGTTGTTTACAGTACACACTGGAAGCAGGCAAGGCAGGGCAACTTTGCAACATGTACTTAGGGGATTGGGTTACAGCTTGGTGTAGGATGCATTGACCCAGAGCCGTTTTATTGTTGCTGAAACAGAATTTAAGACTCGGGTCCAAGTGAAAGTAAAAACACATCCGTATAATAAATGAACAGTTAATAGATAAGTGTTCAAAGCTGGAGCGTTTATCTGTTAAATGTGTGCATACAAAAATGGAAATGCATCAAATATTCAGCCATTAATGGAAATCTGGCAAGTTTCCATGAGCGCCTCTGATCCTTGATCCATCAAAGACTGTTCTCCTTTTCATCAAATGCATCAAAACTAAGAATTTCTACCATTTTGCTCGTGAACACATTAACGAACAGTATGAATTTTTATTTTTCAGACTTTAATAAAAACCCGATTAAAGTGAAGTACATGTTCTTAGATTTATATGCATGGACAGCTAATGCTAGAAATTCTTCATTTTCTGTTTGACCTTAAACTGTCAGCTCTGTCCACACACAGCTAACTTTCCTCTTTAGTGTCCCACACCTGGAATCGGTCGCGAAAGACGCATAAAATAATTAATCATACAGATTAATGTCTTTTTAATGTAATTTTTTTAGAGATAATGATGAAGCATAAACTGACTTGGGGAGGCCTGTTTGCCTGAAATGAGGAAAAAAGAATGATCTGAAAAATCCCCCCCAGCTCTACAACAGGCACTGCTGTCATCTTCATTCTTTTGATGGCACGTTGTTCAGAAACCAACGCACATGTGCGTCGGCGGCCCACATGGCGGCTCGTCCGTGGTTCCGTCCTTGCAGGTGCATCAGGGAGCCATCTTGCTGCGCTGCTCGCCGCATGCTTCCTGTTGAAGCAGGCGTGGAGGCTGTGTGTTACGTGCGGAAGCTCATAATCCAGGCTAACCAAAAACGTAAGAGCTGTTTGCATTCAAACACGCGCCGGAACAATATCAGCGCCAACCAGAGACGTGAGCAGGGTCGGGCCCCGCCGGCCCACTCCGCGTCCTGCACGCCTCTCTGGCTGCGGTCTGTTTGGGAGAGATACCGCGCAGAGGTCCCCCGCACGTTAACCCGCCGAACCGGTTTCTGCGAGGCGCGGTGTGGACGAGAAGCTGGAAGTGGAGGGGCGTTTCAGAAGACGCACGTGAGGAAGAGGAAACCGATCCAGCTGTGCTGTAACACGAACGGCATGATCCCTGGCAGACACCGTAGCTGTTGGTGGGTGCTGTTTGCTAGGTCCAGTCCAAGCAGCGTAAGGATCCGACGTGTTTGAGCCGTTCTTAAGCATCCCCTGAGGAAAAGTACTAAGACCTGTGTTCACAAAACCATCAGATCATCGGTGGTTCTGGGAGATCTTAGGGCTGGACGTTATGGAAGAAAAGCATATCAGTAAAATAGAAATCAGATTCATCGATAATTAACAAAAAAGTCAAAACATACATTTTAAGTGCAGCCCTGGCCATTTTATGCTGTTGCTTAGCAACCTATTTTTAAAGACACACAAACACTGAATTCAAACTCAACCCTTTATTCAACCAGCTTTTTACCAGAAAAGCAAGTTTTTAAAAAAGAAAAAAGAACATGTGCTCTCTGAACTCTGAAGGGGGCGGAGCATTCCTGGGTCTTCGTTGTGATTGGTTGGGAGGAACTGTAATAGCTGTTATTCTATTGAACGTTTTATTGACCCTTTTTCTTCTATCATCATTATAGGTCTATCCATCGATGTATATTGTTATTGAATTATCGTCCAGCCTCTAGGAGATGACAGTTTTAGGAACAAAGCAAGTTAAAAGAGGTCTCATTAAAAGTCGACTCCATGCCAGGAACAAGCAGCCAGCAGTGGGTGCATATTGTAACAGTGATGTATGTCCCCCCCGATGAACTTTAATGAAACTCAGCCAACAAAGAAAACTAATAAGGCTCAGCCCACTACACCAACATAAATAAGGGGCTCTTTGTTGGGTGACCAGCTCACAGCCTTTTCCTCCAGGAACCTGTTAGAAGTGGCCCTCTGGGGGCGGGGCGGCGCGGAGCGGGGGTCTGCATGAGAGCCAGCGGTGGCGCCTGACAAAGTGACTCATCTCGTTGCACTGGAAGCGCGGCCCTGCAGCCGTTACATAATTGGAGTAACATTCGAATCGGGCTGTGAGGTGGGGGGGGGGGGGGAGCCAGATAGGGTGCAACTGTAAAGGAAATCTATTCTCCTGCAACTTGGAAATGAGGGACTATAGCCCGCTGAATCGCTCTTTTAGCTAATTCAGTGTTTGTTATTTCTCAGACTTCACTCCAGTTTACCTGCCAAGTCTGCGGCTTCGCTACGTCCATCAAAAACACGGAGCTTTAAGGGTCAGAAGTTGCTTAGCCCGGCTAAAATAACTACATTCGCTCTTTAAATCAAATCAGAATCCTCAATGCCACGGCGATGGTTAAACAGGACAGCCTGGATGCCATATCTGCTCGCCGACTCTCTGTTAGCAGCCACGTTTTCACGCTGGACAGCCAAGAACGTGTCTGAGCGCTTCTAACTCTATATTTGGATTTTCTTTAAGGTCTTAATCATCATCATCATCAGTGTTGTCATGGCTAAACACATTCCTATGAAATTCATCCTCTGCATTTAACCCGTCCTATAGGGAGCAGCTGCCGCCGTGTGGCTCCCCGGGACCATTCTGGGGCTAAGGGTCTTGCTCAAGGACCCAGAGTCTGTGGGATTGCAACCAGGAGCCTTGCAGCCTCTCCAGGACGCAAGCACCCTGTTCTCTAACCTCTAGGCTACCACTCCCCCAAAGTAGGTCTCACCTACTGAATCAGTTCTGGTTTTTACAAAAGGTCAAAATAAGCCTCCAAATTCAAGAGGAAAACTAGAAGTTAGAATTTCATCTCCATGAACGGATCAAAGCTCGGCTCAGAGAAGCGCCTCCGTGTTTCTCCCCCGGGCTGTCACCAATCAGAGCCGGCCGACCGAGAACTGGTTCTGATCCGTGTGCGATCGGCGGCTGCGTCTCTAACCATCGATGACTTTGCCTTGTTTCTCCTTTCAGTCAAGATCCTCCTGTTCTACGTGATTTTCTACGGATGCTTGGCTGGCATTTTCGTCGGGACCATCCAGGCCCTGCTGTTGACGTTAGATAACTACAAACCCACCTACCAGGACAGAGTGGCCCCCCCAGGTAAACACAACTCTCTCCCTTTTTCGGCCGAGTGAGCGAGTGGAGGTGGCTGTGAGGGGCGCGGGCGGCTGGGCGACGCACAGAGAGGTCCGCCGCTGCGAGAGCTTCTCGTTTTGACAGAAAAGGGCCCGTTTGGGCGTGCCTGTGAGCAGCCGCTTGTCAGGAGTCTTTCTGACCTCAAACAGGTTCAGCCATTTTGTCCTTCACTCCTCTCCGCCAGTCGATGGTTCCCCCCTCAGGCTGCAGGGGAACTGAATGATTTGTGTGCGCCACGATTATGAGTCACAGCAGGCTGGTTTGCGCGTGGAGCTTGTTGAACATTGTTTAGAGTAAAACAAACGAGTTCTTCGTCCCTAAATATAGCCTGAAAAGGATTTTTAATTTTTTTTTTTTAATCCCCCCTTTTCTTCTAGGGGGAAACATTTATAATGTGGACCCCATAAAAGCCTGCCGCTGTCACATTACGAGCATTGTGAGATTTCCTGCAAGCTCGGAGAGGGTTCTCTGTAGGTGCCAAGCCCCGGCGTGTGGAGCCAACACTTGTTTGTGCAGCACATGCTTCAGCCTTGGCGGTATTTTTAGCAGCCATTGTGGACGGCTGCCTTCTTCTCCTGCCACTCTGAGCCGCGGCCGCCGACAATCAGAGATCAACAAAGTCTAGCAGAAAGTGTGAGGGAACGGTGAGCTGACGCAAGACTCCACTAGAGGCACGAACAAGGAAGCGGGGACTTTTTTTTTTTCTTTTTAGTGCAACCCGCCTCCCTCTCTGGGGCTAAAAGTTTCCATTGTGAGAGAGCCACACGTGAGAGTGGATGGGTGGGGGCAGGGGACTGGTGAACTTTCACAAGTCAGATTCTGACGCTCTTCTCTCGCTGGGTCCTGCTTACGCAGATGCCAGCGAATAAGTACACCCAGCAGTAACATAAAAAAAAAAAGTTCATGAAAGTTATGTGGTCTTTGATTGGTGTTCAACCCCCCCCCCCCCCCCCCCCCCTGTGCCATGCCACGCCTCACTAGAGCGTCGTGCACGAGGTCTGTGGAAAATTACCACTCCCACGGCCTGCCAGGGACCATCCGAGGAAAATCCCCAAGACCCTTCATTGTCTTGAGATCACCAGCAGAAAGCTTGCCATGGCTTCCCCTCGCCTCTCCACTCGTTCGCTGAACAAATCCCCAGAGCTCTGTGTTTGAAATCTTTTAATGACACTGCTTAGAGTTCTCCCTGTTTTCATTTGTCTTACCCAAACACGTCGATGCCTTTCAGGTCTGTCACACACGCCCCGCTCCGAAAAGTCCGAAATCTATTTCAAAATGAGCGACGAGGCCACATTCGAGAAGTACATCAAGAGCATGGACGAATTTCTTAAGAAATACGACATAGAGAAGCAGATCGGCGGTGATTTTGAGGACTGTGGAGGCAAGTATAACAGATTGTCACTCTCTCTCTCATTCCTGACTGCCGTGCAATAGGTGTCCAGTGAGATTCAGCAGTTTTTATGGTTCCTGTTTGATCTGGTTACGCATCTAAAACTAAAGCTCACTTTTTAAAGAAAAGAATAACCTTTTACCCCCAATATAATCATTACGAATGCAACAGTTCGTCTGTACACTATTCCCTCACATTTCTGAATTTAATTAGATTTTTTGGGGTTTTTGCTTCCCCGTTTCCAGCCACCCCCGGGGCATACATCGACCGCTCCGATGGGCAAGCTCCACCAGGACAGAAAAAAAGTTGCCGTTTCGAGAGAACGCTGCTGGAAAGCTGCTCCGGGTTGACCGACAAGAGCTTTGGCTTTAAGGAGGGAAAGCCATGCCTCATTGTCAAGCTCAACCGGATCGTCAACTTCAGACCAAGGGTATGTCTCCTGTGCTGCTTAAATAATTACTGCTATAAAAATGGGGTCGACTAAAACACCCTGGAGGTTGCATTAACTAATCAGATCAGAATCAGATATACTTTAATAATCCCAGAGGGAAATTACTGTACTAATGTTTCTATCTCAAGTTAAAATGTTGCCTTTACTTTGGTTGCTGGTCTGTATCCCAGTGAAAAAAGCTCAGGCCATCTGCTCACGGCAGATAAGGCCACGGCCGTTAGCATAACCCGCTGTCGCCCGCGGAGCTCATGGGATCGCTTCGACGGCAAGGCGGCCTCTTCCACAACACTTCAGAGACCCTTCGTCTGAGCACGTTCCGCTGCTAATGCCAAAGCAGAGCGTTAATAAGGCCCGGGCTCTTATTAGGGTCACAGTACGAGCACAAAGTCATGCCCGTCCCAGTTCTTCAGTCCTAAACGCTGCGACATATAAAAGGTCCGCAGGTTCTGGGATAGCGGCAGTATTCTGGAATCCAACATGTAGGCCTGACGTGATAAGCAATAAATCAGTTAACCGCACAATAAAGTTTAATCACATGATTAATTAAAATAAGATTGATGATTTGCGTATGCACGCTTGCTTATTCCGCCCTCCGTGGTTCCCATCACCAGGTTTCAGCACGGTGCACCGGCGTCTGCTCACCCTCCTTGTCAGGGTTTCCCCCAGAAAGTCGTGGCAGTAGTTGTCGTGGCGGGTTGCTGGGTGGGAGTTTTTTTGTTTAAGCCAAACGACGACGGCCGACCGCTTAATCTGTCTGAGCCGTTGTGTTGAGAGGGTTTTCTTGTGTTGTGATGCCATTATCACATTAGTGGAAAAGGTCTCCAAATGGCAATATTATGGTTTATCGCGATCGTTTTTAGAAAACTGGATCGTCCAGGCCTACGAACAGGAAATAAAAGGATTACAAATGTCCCCGTTTATCCATCGAAACATATTTCTCTAACCATTTCCTGGTTTTTATGGAACTCAAGAAGTTCACTGAATTACTGGCGTTAATAGACCATAAAATAGTTTCAGCATTCGACCTGTTGTTCACCTTTCAGAGCTGATCAAGAAATAAGTCTCTGGTTGTAAACTGGGATGGGTTGACCAGCTCATCTGGACTCTTTAGACACCAGCACCTGAAATGGTTGATTGGTCAGGCCATCTGCCTCAGCAGTGGTTCAGCCCTTAGTTTCCACATCATTACCCTTTGTGTGGTTTGCAACTCCGCATATTTCCAAACGGGCAAGATTTGTTTTTCTTAGAAGGTGGTGAAGGTTTTTTATTCAGCTGACCAGTCGTGCACAGAAACAAGTGGGGGAGGGGTAGCCTGAGCTGGGCCGTGGTGTGTAACGGCATGAGATGGAAGTCCATTTTAAATCCGTAGCTTTTGAAAACCTCGGTGAAGTGTGACATCAGGGGACGGGCCCATGCGTACTTTCCTTCCTGAGGCACCGGCCTGGGAGGAAAACAACAAAACAAGCTTCCATGTATGTTTCAGCTGTAGTATTTCCTGACAGCATATGGGAAACCACGGTAGCTGCAATGTTACCACACAGAAAAAGGAGCATAGAGCCGTTAAAACACCTTTTACAATCTGCGTTTATTAAGCACTATGGATGTTAATTAGATCGTTGTTGTTTGTTTTGGCCAGCTGACCTTTCAGCACAGAGACCGTGACGTCAATATTCGGCCTTCAGCGTGAGAAACTCTTACCTAAGCAAAAATCTTTACAAACCTGCTCAAATAACACATTTTTAATCATCAATTTCAATGTATAAAAATGAGCTACTGGTGTGCAAAACATAAATGGGAAACAAGTATGGAAAAACGTGTGAGAGCACAGTCGTCTAACGTGGTTTTGGGAAAGTTGGTGCGTTTCAGACGGTTGTCAGAAACCTGCTTTACCTGGAGGGAATACCCGCCAGCGCTAAACACGAATGTTTCTAAAGGGCGTCAGAACAGAAGCGGGTGCCTGGTTAGAACCATTCTAAACATCTGTAACTGGATCCTACCTACTGAGGCCAGCTGCGTCGCTCCACTGCCAATAGAATTGAATACATCTGTAGGACGGCTTAAATTATTCTCCACCTAGTTGTACCGCACTATAAGGCGCACTTAACATCCTGACAAAAATGTATTCTGCGCCTTATAATCCGGTGCGCCTTATAGTCTGAAAAATACGGTATGTGTTTATTTATCCAGCTAGATCTAATTAATCTTAAAAAGCTCTTTTTTCAAGAGAAAAAACTACGCAAGCATAAATACATTAGAGACACAATTTGGGCAGAATATGATTAAAAACATCCACAAAGAGAAATATTATTTATAAAGTAGTTTAAAAAAATGTAACTATTTGTTTCTTAAGAGTGAATTTAACTTTTTTTTCTGCTAAAGTCAGTATGGGATGCTGTTGATCATCTGGTGCTTCTGTCTTTAGGCTCCCAGCAACGACTCACTTCCAGAAGGTCTGAAGGGCAAATCCTTTAATAACCTTATCCCCATTCACTGCAAGAATAAGGTACATGTCATTACTTCTCTTCAAGGACAGTCACCGTTTGTTCGCCACAGTTTATTTGTACTAATGCAGTATTTAACCGTGCTTACAGAGGGAGGAAGATGCAAGCAAGATCGGCGAGATCAAGTACTTTGGCTTCAGCGAAGGGGGCGTCGTGGGCTTCCCTCTCCATTACTACCCCTACTACGGCAAACAGCTGCAGGGCAAGTACCTGCAGCCTCTGGTGGCCATCCAGTTCACCAACCTCACCATGGAGGACGAGCTCCGCATCGAGTGCAAGGTGTACGGCGACAACATCTACTACAACGAGAAGGACCGCTATCAGGGACGCTTTGACGTTAAGTTCACGGTGAACTCGTGACCTCAGGCACGATGAGCGCAAAATAAACCGTAGGGAGATATTCAAGAGTTCAGATAAAACACCACTAGTCTTTGAACATTCATTATTTACAGGACCTACACTTAATCTGTGTGCTTTACACTAGCTTCTCCGTGTTTTCTGTCCAGAGTTAGAATGTAATATACAAAAAAAAAAAAGTAGCAATAGCAAATATTTATTCTACTGTAAATGAGAAGAAGAAAAAAAAGAAACGATCCTTGAGCCATGGGGTGTTCATCGATTACTGTAAAACTGCAGTTTCACTACTGATGTGTAGCGAGTCGTGTCTCTGTCCCCCCTGGTGTTTCATCCTCACGTGGTTTCTATATATTTTTGAAGTGTCCAGAGTTTGTAGGCTAGTCCTGTCGTGATCTCCTGTCTTATGTCTGCTTTAGTGGTCCAAGGTGTGTGTGCGCGCGCGCGCGCTTGCTCGTGTCCGTGCAGGCGGTTGTAGTCCATGTGAGTGTGCGTGGAGTGTTTGTCGATGTGCTCCGACTAACCCAAATACTAGCATGGTACTCTGAACCTTTAAGGCCCGTGTGTGAGTAGATGACTGCGCTCCATCCCTTGTTTTGTTTTTGTTTGTTTTTTAATGCATTTCCTTATTCAAGTTGGCTGTAGAAGAATTTGTTTGCTCACGTTTTGTTCAGCTTCACAGTTAGATAGGGTTAGATAACATTTCTGTTTGATACTCTTAACATCTGTTCATTCTTAATTCATAGTGTAAAGCTTTGTGGGTCCAGCCTAAGAAGACTGTCACCTCCATGGAAACCGTGGCAACTCAGTGCTATGAAATCTGTTTTGCTGGAGACGTCACGTTCCGTGATGTAACTTACTATTGAATGTTTTAGCCATTTTCATAATGGAAGAATTTTATATTTATGCAGTTGTACATTTTTTTTTTTTTTCAACGTGTGATGTTTATGAATCCAAAACCAAAGTCGCTGGTCTAAAACTTAGAGAAAATCAGAGGCAATGCAGTATCCCGTGTAATAAGGTGTTTTAGTGGGTGTGAAAAATACTTAATTCAATGTTTGAGATCAAAACACATGTCAGGAGTCTGATCTTGTCACTTTATTTAATCTGCATAAGGCTGAAACAATAAACAGAACATTGAGACAACAGTGGCGTCCTTGAGTGTGTGGTCGAAGCGACTCCTCCTTTGCTTTCATCCATCCAAAATCTTAAAGAAATACTGCACCTGGAAAAGAGATTTCAGGTTAGTGTGCGGTGTTGTGTTGCTTTTTTGGCGGCGACACGGCTGGGGACTGAAGCAGAGAGTGTGACTGCAGGGTTTCACAAAATACAGTTCTTAAAAAGCACACAGAAGACGAACAGAAGGGCCCGATCTGCTTGGCATGGATCGCCTCAGGAGGCGCAGGCATTAGGCTGATGAGCTGGCGTTACAAAACCCCGCTGGACAAGCACCTTTAACTCATTTCTACATTTTTTCTCATTGATAAATTCTCCTGAAATCAACGCAGCGTTGTCACAAACAGCTCAAACATCCCTGCTGCAGCCGTCCCAATAAACAGCTTTGAATGAGGAATCAAAATAAGTGAATGAAGAGGGGCAAAAACAAATAAATGGAGGTGTTTAAAATGACTAATTAGTGTCTTAATGCCTCGGGTGACGTCATTTAAGGCATATAGAAGGTTTGTTTATAAGGGTTTATCTTCATTAAAAAAAAAAAAAATTCAATCAAAATGGCAAAATAGGAAGAAATAAAAGTCGACTACAACATTTTCTGTTGTTAGCAAACTGAATGTTAAGGGAGTTTGGTTGATGTTACGAGACGTACTGGTGAGCAGCTTTAAAGGAACTGTATCTGAATTAGAGCTTTATGGCTGATGTGAAGCGTGGCCCAGGTGTCTGACATCAGACGCACTAACACTCAACCCTCTCCTCTGCACAAGCCCTTTCTTGGTCATTCTGTCCCAGTCTTGGGAAAATGGCAGCCCAGTCAGGCACAGGCTAATGTTTAACAAGGAAGCGTTTGTCCAGGGTACAGATCAGGAGTTCTCCTGAACAATGACGTCCGATTGGTCAGACCCACTCCCTGTCAAACAATGGTTTTGTTTCAAATTCCTCTGCCACTCTTGTTCTCCTCAAAACCAGCGTGATCTGAGGTTGCCCCGGCCCACAGAGCGCAGTCATGGGACTTGTCTAAAGGCGCCGCTTCCCAGAGTTGAGGGGGCTTTGTTCTTGGTCAAATGCAAGGTAGCTGTTTATGCGCGGGCCGTGAGACAATGAGGAGGCTGAGAACAGTTGTGCCGATGGAAACGTGTGGGAGAGGCATGCAGAGTCCAGCAAAAGTTTTCACACCTCTGGAATATGTCCAGCTTTTCACATGCTAGCCACACACTACAATGTGTTTTGTTGGGACTTCATGGCATCACCCAACACAAAGTAGTGGATCATTTTGAACAATTTATAGCTATTTTGCTTTAAATAAAATCTGAAACGTGTGGCGTGCATTTGCATTCACAGGCAGCTGGTTGCTTTGGATTTTACGTGAGGGATAATGCCCTCTAGGTGTCCATTATCAGAAATGAATGAACGACGTGGAGGTGTGAACCGTTTGCTCCCGTGAAGTCCATTAATTTCTGATAACGGTCACCTCGAAGGGCATTATCCCGCTTATACCACGGTCAGAAAGAAAGAAATATTAAATCAGTTATTAATAATTCAATGTTTTTTTTTAAACTGTTAAAATCATGTTTTTTTCACAAGAAGCGGCTGAGAACTATTTATTTATGCCGTTACCAACTAACGTTTGAAATAATTTAGCACAATCAGGCTATTTATAGTTTTCCCATAACACTTTTCAACAGACCCCCTGCAGCCAATCAGAATCGAGTATTCACCCAGACTGTGGTATAATTTCAGGTATAGTAAAGAGTGCTAAATACAACCACAGAGCTGGATGTGTAGAAAACATTTATTATTGTGCTATTATTCGTGACTTTGTTAAAAAGGTGTAAACTGGCCACAGAGAACATTGACCCACCTCCAGACCACCATCCTCAGGGAGGTCTGTGCAGTGCACTGCGTTTCTCACTTTGTCTTTGCCATAAAGGGCGCGCAGCGTGTTGGGACGGAGATGCCGTGCGATTTCCTGTAGAGAGAAAAACAGCCCGATTGTTATATCTTCCCTGATTAACACAAGGACACATCATCCTATTGTCATTCAGCTGTGACTTTCAGCAGCAGCCGGTGACACACGCAGCAGAACGTCTGCGCACGACATACAGCTGGGGTTGGAAAGCGAACATCCTGTCCTCCGGCCGTGTTAATAGGACTGTGATTACTCAGCAGCTGATCATGTGATCCTGGAGGAGAAGTTCAAAAAAACAAAACACTGACACTCAGCAAAGCTTGCATGGACTCCATGGGGAGGGTCAGATTATTCTTTAATTTACAGATTACACACGAGCAACGGGGCAGCTCAGTCTGTGGATGCAGGCTCTGGATGAAACGTTCTAAAAGCAGCCACGTCTATGTCTTTAATAAACTTTTCACCAAACCCTCTCGCAGCTGTAAAGCTCTGGCATTCGCCTTCTGTTGCTCACAAACAGCGAGGACTTTCTTTTTGAGACAAAAGGATTATTTCCTTTCAGCATCGGAGGCTCCCAAGGTCAAAGCTGGGCTCTGCTGCCCTGCGCGTCTCCAGGAAATGCGACCCCACCCACAGGGTCCGCCGTGTAAATACTTCATTAAATAACAGGTCTGTTGACTCTTGGATAATAATCTCAGACATTACCCAGTTAGACGTTTGGAAATGTCGTAGAAGCACGAGTGGATGTGAAGTATTGCCTGTTCAGAGGCTGACTGGTTTTCCCTCAACCCTCCAGCACTGCGTCAAGGCACACCAGCTATTTTTCACTGACCTTAAAGAAAGTAACCTGGTTGAAGAGAAAAACACACAGAAGGTGGGAGCTTCAAGGACTCCGGGAGGTGTAGTTCCACCACGGACCACATGATTCTAGTTGTAATTTTATACATCAATCCCCTTTATTGATACATCTGTGCACAGTGATCACTTTCACTTCTAGACCATGGTTTCCAGACATTTGGAGCAAGAAAAAGGGAATAAATCTAAAAATGACGATGGCGTACCACTATGATCAGAGGGGTATTGGCACATCACCAACTACATGGCTTAGTTTATAGATCTTTAGTAAAACCGTTCACCCCGTTTGGAAACTTTGGTACCCGTGCCCACGACTCAGAAAAATCCCAACAGCGTGGACAAACGTGCAGCTTTGTGCTGATTTTTGCACCACAGAGCCCTGTCAATAAATCCCAGCGTGTCCAACCACACAGAGCGTCCAGCTCTAACGCGGGCTTTAAGTCCACCTCATCACGTTTCACTAGCGCTTTAAATTCTTCATATCAAACATGAAAAGAGAAAACCAAAAAAAATCTAGTTTTGCTGTTTCATTTGGTTTTGATACGTTTCATTATAGGACACCAGTGTTCCTGTAACTGCTACCCTCTGCCTCTGTGAACAGCCCTGATGTGGAAGTCACATGACTGCCCAGAAAGGCCTGATGGCTCACGAACTGCTGACCCTCCCACTCTAGGGAGGCCAGGGAACGGACGCAGTAACACCTCTGTGCACATCACCACGGCGTTTGGACATACGGGGCTGTGAGAAACTATTTGCCTACTTAACGATTTCCCGTTTGGTCACATGTGAACGTTTCAGACCATCGAACACGTTTCCACGAGTGAAAACACATATCTTGCGTCTAAAAGATACGCCTTGCAGGAACGGATGGAACCATGAATTGAGCCCATCGCTGAGTAGCCTTACGCTCAAGCCCACACAGGGTGTGCAGCGGGTGATGATCCAAAGCACACCAGCATGTCTTCCTCTCAGTGGGTCACACAAAACAAAATGAAGGTTCTGCAGTGGCCTAGTCAAAGTCTAGACCTCAATTTAATTGAACACTGCAAAAAGGGAACTAAAAGTAAGTCAGATTTTCTTTAAGTGAGTGTCTTTGTTCTTGATCTGAGCAGATAAATTAGGTTATCTGTCAATGGAATGAGCGTTTTGACCCCTAAAACAAATAAGATTAGATACAGTGCACTTGAAATAAGATGATGGCGATGAGTTGTTGCGGCGTGGGTTTAGAGAAGCCGTTCGTGTGGCTGAATGAAATCCGTCCTGCAAAGAAGCGTGGCCCAGAATTCCTCCACGGCGAGGCAGAGGATCTTCTTGTGAAAGGTGGCACCACCGGTTGTTAGTTTGAGTTAGCACTTACTTTTGCACAAAGGGTCATGTTGGTTCAGCGGCTTTAGTTCCTTAGTAAATGAAGTTATCAGTGAAAACGCCTATTTGTATTTACTTGGGTTATTTTTTGAAATATTTGTTTAACGGTCTGAAATATTTTGTGGCAAAAACAAGGACTCTGTAACGGAACACGTTTTTCATGGCGCTCCAAAATGAAAACAAATACTGCTATAAAAAAAAAAATGTCCTTGCAAATGGCTGTAGGCCTCTTAAAAAGGCATCTGTAAAGCCTTACCAAAATATCCCCATCCCTTCAACATTTCCTCTCATTACGACCACAAACGTCCCTGTATGGAAGTTGTGTTCAGCCGTCCTGACTCACTGCTTTGTAGCGCCGCTTTTCGCTGCAATTAGCCTGCAGTCGTTTGGGGTTTGCCTCGACCACTTTAGCTTATCAAGATACAGAGTTTCTTGTCTGTGTTTTTTTCCCCCTGTAAAAAAACAAACAAACAACTAAAGCGCAGTCAGATTTAAGGGAGAGCGTCTGTAAAAAGCGGATTTCAAATCATGCTACATGGTCAAGACTTTCACTAAGTCATTGTGACACATGACTAGACTTTGACCTATGACCTGCGTGTGTTTAGTCTGAGCCAGTCCCGAGTCTTTTGCAGCTTAGGACAGGTTTTCTTCCAGGTTTACCCTCCATTTAGCTCCAGTGGTCAGTTATTACCAGCATCCACACAGTATGATGCTGCCACCACCATGTTTTCTAGTGGGGATTATGTATATATATTCTCTATTTCAGTCAGAAAACTCCCCTCTAAATGTTCATAAACATGTTTTTTTTTATCAGCCAGTGATAAAAAAAAACTGTCCACAAAATGCAGTTCAAAGTCTTCAGCTGATCCAAAATGCTGCAGCAAGAGTTCTGATGAAAATCAACAACAGGGATCATATTTCTTCAATTTTAGCTTCCCTTCATTGGTTTCCTGTTAAATCAAGAATAGCATTTAAAATTCTTCTTCTAACGTATAAAGCCCTTAATAATCAAGCTCCATCATATATCAGAGCTCTGATTACCCCGTATGTTCCTAACAGAGCACTTCGCTCTCAGACTGCAGGTCTGCTGGTGGTTCCTAGAGTCTCTAAAAGTAGAATGGGAGGCAGATCCTTTAGCTATCAGGCTCCTCTCCTGTGGAACCAACTCCCAGTTTTGGTCCGTGAGGCAGACACCCTGTCTACTTTTAAGACTAATCTTAAAACCTTCCTTTTTGACAAAGCTTATAGTTAGAGTGGCTCATGTTACTCTGAGCTACCTATATAGGCTTAGGCTACTGGAGGACATCAGGGCCTATTTTTCTCACTCTATTGAGTTCTACTGTTCTTCAGTTTTGCATTGCTTGTCGTCATTTCAGCTTTTAATTTTTTGTTCTCTCTCTTTTTTCTTCATAGTAGGTACACCTGGTCTGGCGTTCTGTTAACTGTGACATCATCCAGGGAAGACAGATCATCCGCTATTACCATCTAATGTAGAACAGATTACTGGATCAATGTGTGCTTCTGTGCTTGTTTGTCTGTCTTGTTGTGTCTCTGCTCTGTCTTCTCTAACCCCCAGTCGGTCGAGGCAGATGACCATTCATACTGAGCCTGGTTCTGCTGGAGGTTTTTCCTTCCCGTTAATGGGGAGTTTTTCTTTCCACTGTCGCTTCATGCTTGCTCAGTATGAGGGATTGCAGCAAAGCCATGTACAATGCAGACGACTCTCCCTGTAGCTCTACGCTTTCAGGAGGAGTGAATGCTGCTTGTTGGGACTTTGATGCAATCAACTGGGTTCCCTTATATAGGACATCTGTATAATATAATTGAATTTGACTTTGTAAAGTGCCTTGAGATGACATGCTTCATGAATTGGCGCTATATAAATAAAATTGAATTGAAGTTTATTTTCAAGTTTGGTGTCTATGTTCCTATTTCATGGCTCAACATGTCGTGCAGTGATGAGCGGATCCCTTCCCCCCTGAACATGTCAGGAAGCGTGGGGAGGGTGTCTGGACCTGGGGATCGAGGAGAACCAAGCAGAAGCAGGCAGGCAGCAGCAGAGCCTATGCAGAGTGCACCAGGATGCTTGGAGCTTAAATGGACCATGCAAAGAGGCAGCGTATGCTAGATGTAAGCTTATATTCTGCAGAAAGATGAAGTGTGAAGCAGCAGCAGCACGGAACAGGCTCCAAGGCGTCGCCTTATTTTTATTTACATTACATGTCACACGGGTAGACTCCCTCTGCTGATTAGGGGACTTCTCAGGGCAACCGGATGCATGAAATTTAATTTAGGGGTGTCAGAGTATTTATTATTTAATAAGGACTCTGCTGACAAAGTTTACCCCAGTGCCCTCAGCTGGTATCGCGTCATCTTCTATGGAAAAGAAAACCAATGGGAAAAAAAAGAAAAAAAGCACAGCTTAGAGCAGAAACAGAGCTTTTTAAGTGCGGGTGTTTGCCCTCATTATGAGACACAATGTATGTAACAACAGGCCGCGGTTATATTTAGCAGAGGGCAGAGCGGGCTCCTTCAGTTACCGATTTAAAGGGGAAGCGTTTACTTTAAGGACAGTCGATCTCTGTGGAACGCACTCCAGGCCCGCTTAAACAGAGCAGAACTGTGTCCCCTCACCCTCGTATCAGAGCACATCACAAGACAGAGCACAATCCCATGACTGACTGGCTGCAGAGCAAGGCAGCAGAAGGTCTAGGTGTGAATATACGTGCAACCCCCCCGCCCCCCTTTTGTTTTTGTGCTTTCCAATAAGGAAAGATCAAATTGATTTGTCAGTTCAGCTGGAGAGTCACGGTGATTCCCATCAGACCTGTGCTGTAACTTATAGATCGGTCAGCTAGAAGAAATCCATACATTATTCTTGGTACAAGTAACTAAAGCTGTTACCGGTAACAAGACGTCTTGACCTTTTCCTTCAGTCTGGAGCTGTGCAGCGAGTTCAGTCTTATCTCTTAATTCGATAATAACGTCTGGAATGTCTTTACAGGCGCACGTTCCAGTCAGCAAGAAAATGTTCCGTACTTTGGTGCCCACCCAAACACGGCGGCCTCAAACGGCACGTCTGCTAGCGCTCAGGCCGGCAGCACGTTTCCCCCTCACAGGTCCCAGCGACCGCGGCTAATCCCCAACAGCCGAACGCCACCGCAGGCAGGCCGAGCTGACGTTTGGGTGAGCGGTGAGGAAACACCGCGGTGCGTCTGAGGTCACTGCGTGATGAAACAGCTTGACCTCCCGCTTTGTGTGTAAAGTCTGAAGCAATCGAAGCTGTGACCGGCAAAAAGTCCCCAGCGTGTGGGGGAGCAGTTGACAGCGTGACCTCTTAGCAGCGAGAATACGTAGAGAACGCAAAACATATTGACTGCTTTGCAAATGTGTTCAAACCCCGTGAACTCTTCACACGTCACAACAGCATGCTGGGACCGTATATGTTAGTGCATATCTCAGAGAAATGAGATGTGGTTTTCCTTGTACTGTTAGTATTCACCCCCAGAGTGAATACTTTGTAGAGGCAACTTTGCTGCAACTACAGCTGGAAGAGTTTGGCTTGTGCCTTTATTAACTTTGCACAGACAGAGACTGAGAAATTTGCCCAATCTTCTTAGCAACACTGCTCTAGCCCACGCAGGATTGCCCAGTATTTAGCTCCATCCATCTTCCCAACAACCCTGACCAGATCCTCCATCCCTGCATGGGAAAAAAAGCTCCCACAGCATGATGCTGCCGCTGCCACTACCACGGTTTACAGTGGGAAGGGGTGCTCAGAGGGATGTGGAGTGGGGTTCCTTTCCACCACACATGCTGGCCAGAAGGATCAATGACATCCACCCAGCATGATGCTACCACCACCATCTCTCACCATGAGGATGGTGCGCAAAAAAAAAGTACATTTTTCCTTTGCCAGACCTCCTTAATTCTTGTGTTTGCTCGTGGCAAACTGGGCAAACGATAGTCCAGCCTGTCAGTTAAGGTGGATGATGATGTCTTGGTGGGTTTGCAGTTTTGTTATGAGAGATGCTCAAAGCTTGGGACAATGTTTTATAACCTAACCCTACCTAAACATCTCCACGGCTAATGGAAAGACAATGGGTGTTAGTTTTATTGTTTAACAGATTTGTCGGCAGCTGGTTTAATGAGTAAGAATAAACTGTCTGTTTTTGTTTCCAAATGTAACTATTGTGTACATTTTTAGCAGCATAGCTGCAGTACTCTGTGGTACCGTGTTATTTTCAGAGCAATATTTGTTGTTGTGACACTCTATCTGCAGGGATAGCAAGCAAGGGGGATGTTAATCTAAAGTTAAAGTGTCATTACAATAAATTCTGTAAATTTTGCCATAACAATTCAGAAGTTATATACTCAGAAGTTGGTTCTAGAAATAAGATCAAACCCAACCTATCAAGGCTCTAGCTGTGCTGCAGAAAACAGAGGTACTACAGCAGTAACATAAATATGTTCAAAGTAAAGCTGAGGTATCACTTTGTATATACGGCGGCCATATTGGAACTTCTGGGTTGACGGTTTGTAAGAAATCTCAGTGTTTTCCTGTTAGATTTCTGACTTCAGGGGCTTTCCTGATCATTTACCCAACTTGGAAATTGAAAAACGTTATTTTAAACATACAGTGCAAATACAAAACAATGCTGTTGTTGTTGTTTTTAATATAATAAACTCTGGTAGAAGTATTGTTTAAACTGTATTGAGAGTACAGTGGTACTTGCGAAACACAGAATGCAGTGAGGCGGTGTGTTGTAAAGGCTTTGAGAAATCCCCAGTGAGGACACTGGAAATCATTTCCTTTACAACATGTCTGTTGAAGATTTTGCTAATTTAACAAATTCTATCTCTTGTTTTCGTTGGCCTTTTTAAAGTTTAAAAACAAGACAAGATCAGATGAATTTTACAGCTTCTGCATCCCTACAGGAAAATGTGACAGTAGTTACTAGTGAAAAAAAGAGAAGCCTGGTCATTCTGGAACCACTGACCAGTGCCGGTATCATGTGATGAGAAATTCCTTTGCTAATTATCAGAACATTGTTCCTCTTTTTGTGGCTTTAATGGAAACAACACTTCTGAGTGTTTTGGGGAGGGCTGATGGCGAAACAGAGAAGAAGCAGGAAAAGACAAAAAACAGCTGAGCCTTTGAAATTATGGACGTGATTCAGAGCCGACTCATCGGTCGCAGCTGCCTTTGGAGGAGAACATCTGCAGGTATGTTGGGCTGCAGTCGTGCTGACCAAGCGCAGCCTCTTCATCAGATTTCTCATCAAGGGTTGTCCTTGCTGTAATCGCAGACATACACACCAGTTCACACACCCCCACACACAGCGTCAGCTGTTTTCAGGTTGGTCTTTCATAGCTCAGGCTATAAGCTCTTTTCTATATCCAGCATAAAGCTAAAAAAAACAAAAAAAAAACAGTTCCCCTTAAATTCGTGCACCCAGATTTTAAACTGGGAATCCTATTTTGGGCTTTTAACTTAAAAGGTCTTAAAATCAAGCTAATCTTAAAGGATGGGAGCGTCTGCTTTGGGTTGTTCCTCCGGTTGTCTGCATTAACCACTTCCCAGCAGATCCTTCCCATAGAACATGGAGAATATTTACACATGAAACGCATGTAGGAGGCAGCGCGACACCAGTGATCCTCCTATGTGGAGCGTGCATGGAGAACGCATCATGTAAAGTGTTTCTAGCAAGTTAGCATCCCTTATAAAAGTAAAGCTATCATACACTATTATTGGTTTATGGTATTTTATAGACTTCTGCACTGTCTTAATTCTGTGTTATGTAGTTAACCTGTTAAATCGGTGTATAATTACACTGATTTATACATGTTTGGTTCCAGTACCCACTGTTTCACAAAGGAAGGTTGCTGGTTCCAGGCCGCTTCCAGCCTCCATTTCCTGAGTAACTCATCATCATGCTGTGTGTGAAGGTCCTCCTAATCTCCCATTATTTACTGGAGGTAAGATATTCAGTGTTTGAAATGTATTAAAATCTCATTTCAGAAATTTGAACCTATCGCTTTAAGACAGTAAAAAACATCTGCGTAACTTGAACGACGCAGCGTAGGAGTTACTATAGCAAGCGGCGAGCAGCAAACAACTACTGCTAAAGAACTGGAGCGGACTGTTTCATTTCTAGCTAAGAGCGTGCTCTCAAAGAGCTGCACCTCCGCATGACACATGTAGAAAATCCACTGAACATGAGGCGGATGAATCCACAATGATTTAAGAATTATACTAAATATTGATTTTCGAAGGCCCTCCTTCTGTTTTTCGTCATATTGAGTTGGCTGCTCCTGGAGTAGGATATAAAAAGAAAACCAGAGGTACTCACGGGATCGGATGGACCGCAGAATTCCCTGAAAGCCTTTGGTACATCTGTGCCGTGGATCTCTAGGACCAAGCAGGGCCCAGAGCACAGCTCGGTCACCATACTCTGCAAACCAATTACAAACACGCAACAATAAACGCGGCTGCTTCTCGGGAAACACGCGGATGACGGCTTCAGATCATCCCCTGGGACACCTTTTGTCAGTCTCCTAGATCCTGTCACCCTAAGCCTCGCTCGGCCTTTGTTTTTGTATAATCAAATGTAGCAAGTGACAGAAGGGTGATCGCCATGATGGCACAACACGGACATGTTGATACTTACAGGATATTCTGTGACGACGCCTTTGTAAACCTCGTAGAATTCCTCTGCGTTTGCCCGGTCCACGTTAAACTGTGAGAATAAAATGCACAAAAACACGGCGGGAAAACAGGATAACGAGTCAACAGGAGTCTGAAGAGAAGAAGACAGGATCAAGGAAATAAAACAGGCCCATGAATCAGATCGACATGCTGCTCTTTAAAGAGTGCCAGCCTTTAAGTTAGAAGATCTATAAAAACTCCTAATGATACAGTATCAGCATGGAGATTAGAGTATGAAATCAGCCGTGAATTCATATCATATCCCTGCTAATGCATCATGATATGGTGACAGTTTAGCCAATCTTGAGGTATTTTTATTAGGATTTTATAGGACACACCGACAAAGTTGTGAATAATTTGGAAGTTAAAGCATACAACACATTGTGTTCATCTTTACTTGTTTAAATACGTTATAGAACCACCTTTGACCTCACTTACAGCTGCAGGTCGTTTGGTGTCTGTCTTTACTAGCTTTGCACACCTAGCGACTGAAATTCGTGGCCATTCTTTTTTTGCAAAACAGCCAGAAATGTTCAGTCTTGCCATAGACCCATAGTTGGATTTAGGTCAAGACTTTGACTAGGCCATTCTAACAAATGAGCATGCTTTGATCTAAGTAGTTTCAATGCAGCTCTGGTTGGTTTAAGGTTGTTGTTTAGGGGAGCCAGTCAGGGCAGAATTAGGTAAGAAGGAATCATGTTTTACTAACATGCCTCTTCTTACTAGAAGTAAGAGTAAGGTTTTATAGCAGTCTGAGTAATGACTTGAATTTGGTAGAGAATCTGTGGAGGGAGCTAAAGATTAGGGTGATGGCAAGAAGGCCCTTAACAAATTAAACAGTTGGAGCTCAATACCAAAATTAAATCATTATAATACTAGTGGCTCAACAATTATAAAAAGGGTTTCATTGCTGTACTGCCAATACAGATTTTTCTGTTGATTATCAAATCAGATCTCCAATCGTTTTTCTCTCTCTCCAAAGTTAATAGTCCTACATTGTTTGTATCATTGTTTTTAAACATGCACGTCACATTTTAAATCTGTAACAAACCTCTTCATTTGAAATGAACGAACATTAAATCGAGGCGTAACGATAAATCTGGCCTTAAGTATAGCTCCATCCAGCTTCACATCAACACTTTGACCTCATCTGTTTACAGCTGTTGTTGTAAGGCCCGGTAGTTTAGGTGGACAGCTGAGTGCGAGTGGGTTTGTAGTCGTGCACAAACCCTCTCCAGTTTCAGATGCTGTATGGAACAGAGTTCTCTGAGATGTCCAGAGATTGTTTTATAACGATATCCCTGCACCTTCCTCCCTGACCTGTCTGCTGTGTTCCTTGGTCTTCACGATGCTGTTCGAAACCCGAGGCCTTCACAGAAGAGCTGGATGCATACTGACTTTAAATCACACACACGTGGACTCTACTTACTCTACTCCAGTGCAAATGGTTGCGCTGGACTTAATTTAGGAGTGTGGCAGTAAACGGGCTGAATGTTTATGCCTGGGGAAAATTAAACAAGGCCTGTTTGTGTGTGAAAAGTTACCATTTCAAGAGCAGAGATTTCGAAACCAGCTGCAGATATGGAGTTCAGGATCTTCCCAGTCAGACCTGCGAACAGATGACACTGATTTATAGATGGTTGCTCGTGCTCCAATGACCTGAATGTCATCCTGACCACGCACCCTGCAAAAAAGCAACATGGAGAAAACTATGAGCATAATCCGATAAATCAACAGTGTTGATTATGGTGAGAACTGGGGTGTGAAATTTGCATTCATTTTAGGCTTTGAATTATGGATTTGAATCCTTTTATTTGCAGGATGGAAAGAAACAGCACACAGCTTTGCTGGATGAATGAATCTATCATCAACAGGGACAGTGAGGGAGTTGGTCAAGATTCAAACTCGCTGCTACTCAAGATCAGATGAAACAAAGCTTAAGTTACTCGGCCGCGATGGTAAGAGGTGTGTTTGAAGGAGGCCAGGTGAGGTTTTCAGATGGAAGAGCGCCGTATCAACCGTCAAGCACGGTGGGGGCTGCATCATACTGAGGGCCTGTTTCGCTAACTGTGGAGCTGGTACACTGCACAGTAGGAAGTAGTATAGTGCCTGTAAAAGTCTTTAATTTCACCTGAAATCAACAGCCAGTGAGATGAAACCTGTGTTAGTTGCTCTAACAGCACGGCGATCACAAACGCACATCAAACTGGTTTTATAATGGAAAAACCTGGTTAACATTCACCTTCTGGACTTTCCCTGACCTCTACCGTGCAGGAAATGTATGCCTGTATGCTTAAAAGCCGTTTCCTTTGCATAAAAACAACCCATTTAAATTCACTCCACTGTTTCTGATAAAAAGAGGCGAAATAGCCAAGCAGAATGATACCTGGACCGCTCTCATTTTATATGTAAAAGTGAATTTATATCTTAAACTTATGTGAATCAGAAAAATCCCAAAATATTTTTTCATTCCTCGTTCAGCTGCCAGGACTGGTTAAAAACAAACAGAGCAGCTGATGATTGTATGTAAACCTTTGAGCGGCACTGCAGTGACCTCAGTTTCTCCTTTAGACGAGAGCTTTCCTGGGTACAGGTAGACGAAACCATCATTTCTGTCCAGTCAACCTTTCCGACAGTGAGATACTGAGCCGTGGGTCGTCTCCCTGGCTGTACGTTGGTGTAAAAAACGCTGCAGCTGCAGCGGTGACATTGAAGGTCAGACTCTTATTTGAAAGAAGGCGTCGGCCTCATAATCTCAGTCTGACATCCAGATAAAAAGCAGCCTGTGTACTCATCCGACAAGACAGTTTCCATTAGGTCTGAATGCTGCAGCACGCAGACGTGACTTTCATTCTGGACCAGGTGCTGCAGCGCGCATCGATAAATTCTTGTCTGGTTCCGTCACAGCCCAGATATGTGCGTAGGTAATAAAGCGGCCCCCTGAGTCCGCTGTGCCCTCCCCAGACAGCAGCCTGCCCAGGATCAACGCAGCTCTCCGAAGCAGCTGCTGCTGTTGCTAGGAGATCCCATTCCCGGTGCCTGGCAACAGAAGTTTCTCTATTCCGGTCATGTCTGCGTGCATTTTCAGTCACAAGTTCCCGCGCGGCTGCTGTGATAGGCCAGCTTTTGAAGGCGTAGCTGGCACATAATATTAAGTGCTTAGGTGATCCTCGGGGGAAATCGCAGCAAGTATTTAGGTGCTATTTTTTTTCTCAGCAGAGCAAATTGTTCAGCCTGGTTTACTATTTTTGCTCCAGACCAAATATATCCCAGCTGTGACGGTCCTGTCTTAAGCAGTATAGGTGCCGTCTCTCTAGGTATTTCCAACAATCAACTCCCATTTGTAGACTCGCAAACTTTGTGTGAGACAACTAATCGATTTTAGGAGCCAAAAAAGCAGAACAGCTGTTAAATCTTGGGGACGAGCACACCTGCTTCCACGTAGGCAGCATCGCTCTCTTCAAATTATGTCACCAACCACCCCCTGCGCTGCCAAACCACAGTGACGACAGGGTAGGTGTAAGGTTCCAGCCAACGAGGTTGTGGCATTTCAAACTCACGCTGTTTTAGAAACAACTAAATAAAATGAGGTGGTATATTAAAAAAAAACCTGCAATTGACGTTAAAACTACTAAGCACTTGGAAAACTGGAGAGAGAAAAAAATCAGGTGGAGAGAAAGAGCCGTTTAAAAAAAAAAAAGGTCCAGGTAAACTTTACGTTGAATAGATTTCCCCTTTGGGATAAAACATGGATACGCTCTGTAGAAAACCGGACCGGTGCCATCGAAATGCACACAACAGCGACCAAACCCGAGAGATAGCGTCTGACCAACATTAGACTGCAGCACAAGTCCACATCCCTCACTGCTTACCGTCAGCACATACAGAGCCCTGCAAGAGTCTTCCAAACCCTTAAACTGTTTCACGTTTTGTAAATAATCTGGATTTATACAGCGCCTTTCCAGTCCTGACCACTCAAAGCTCTTTAGATTAGAGCCACCTTCACCCAATCACACTCACTGACACGCATTCCTGCACCGACACGCAGATCGGTAGGCACTTTGGGGTTAAGTGCCTTGCCCAGGGCACATCGGCATGTGCCAGGGGAAGCTAGAATCGACCCCACAACCTTCTCACTGCTGCACCTTCTGAGCCACAGTCACCACACTACATTTTGTCACATCAGGACCACAGACTGGAATGGGTTTTGTGTCGTGTATACTTGTGAAGTGGAATTTTTCCGGCAACTAAAAATGGGAGACGTGTGGCTTGTATTTCTATTGAGCCCACAAAGCTTTGCAGAACCACCTTCTCCTGTAATTACAGCTGCAGGTGTTTTGGGTTGGGACTCTTGAGGCTTTTCTCATGGATCTCTCCTGAGCAGAACAGTTCAAGCTCAACCACTTGGGATGAGGACCGTCTACCAGCAGCACCTCTCAAGACTCCAGATTCACAGCTGGATGTATGCTGAGACTTTGACGGGGCCATTTCAACACACGGCTACGCTTTGATCTGAACCATTCCACTGCGGCTCTGGCTGGATGTTTAGGGTGTTTTCTGCTGAATTGTCCTGAGTTCGCCTCCATCCGCCTTTTGCCGAGGAAAGCGTCTCTGTTGGTGTTGAACCAATAAGTTTGATTTTGGTCCCATCTGACCAGCGCACCTTTTTTTCCCAGGTTTGCTACGTCTACGTTCCCTGCATGACTGTAGATCTCGGCAGCTACCTGCCTTGGTAGGTTTGCAGGCGTACCGTCCTCTTTCCAGTTTCAGGAGATGGATCGAACAGAGCTCCGGGAGAGCTTCAAAGCTTGGGATAGCGTTCTCTAACCCGACGCTGCTTTAATGTCTCTGCAACTGTCTCCCTGACCTGTGCTCCTGCGTTCCTTGGTCTTCATAATGCTCTTTGTCCTGCAACGTTCTCTAACGAACCTTTGAGGCCTTTAGAGAGCAGCTGAATTTATACTGAGGTGAAACTACACAGTTAAACTCGTGCTGCTAATTAAGCGGCTGGATTTTATTCAGCGGGACCAGAGGAAGGCGAGAGGGAATAGAAATACACGCCTCACCATTAGGGTTATTATTTGTTAAAAAAATAAATAATTTACACCATGCATCACTGTCCCCCCTCGTCACAACAATACACTTGCTCTATCACGTAAAAACCCAATAATGGCTGTAATGGAACAGCACGGTAAAATGTTGAAGGGACATTAACGCTTTTCAAAGGGGGTGTAAATGATTACCACCATTAATCATTAAGATCATTTATCAGCGAGTTGATTGGAAGCTTAACTCTTGCTCAACGAGGCCTCACAAACAAACAAAGCCTGCCCACGGCTCATGCGTGTTCTTTCGCTGGCTTCTCTCACGGCAAACGCCGAAACGTGTCCTAGCGGGCACAGATCATGTGTATCTGCTGAGGTTACAGTAACGGTGGCGCTATTCCACCAAGGCGTGGCAAAGAGTCACGTCGGAGATCAGCCTGGACACGCAACTTTACTAGGATCCTGCTCAGATCCGGTGGGCTACGGGTTTCATCGTGAAGCGTTTGTCTTAACAAGGAACAGCCTAAAATGAACTATGAAGAAAATCAGTATCCTCTATACCGTCAGTTCAATAAATATGATGGAGATCTAATTGAAAATATGATATTATCCCAGCCGGCAACAATACAGCATAGCTATCTGTTCAGAGAAAAGGGGCGGTTAAACAATGTCAGACGGGAACAACAGTCTCTACAAAGGTAGAAGATAAGAAAAAGCCAAACCAGAATTGAACAAATGATCAATGAGGGATCACACCCAAGGCAAACCCCAGGAGCAGGATTTTTATTGAACCATGCAATAAATAGGCAGAGCGGGTGCAGGACAAAAACCCGCGGGTCTTTTCTCGGTCAACAGCTTTTGTGCGCTTGGCCTCAGCTCTGTGCGGAGAATTTCCCATTTCACAGGTCAGAGCCCTGGTGGCATGCCCCATAAACAGGGATCAAGCCCGAGATTAGTATAAATCCAGGGTCCTTTTTGGTAACCGCGCAGCGTCTACGTGTGGCGCAAAACTTTTAACAGCAGTAGATGGAGGGAGCTGTACGCAATCACAGGACTCTGCTGCGTCACAAAATGTGGACGTACCCACACACGGCAGAGTGGAAACACACAGAGCCAGCCGCCATGAACAGGAATGCAATAATAAGTTTGGGCTTTTAAAGAAGCATCTGAACCCTTTGTTGTGAAGAGGGATGGTTCACATCATTTATAAGGCTCACCTTTTCCACCCGAAGGTCAGACAAACTGCGGCGAAGCTCAGTAGTTAAATCCCTGTGCCTTACTTGTAAAGTTAAACGTTAATAGCAGTAACTTCAGAAAAAGAAATACTCAGAACTCCTTAAAATACCTAAGAAGGGTCCGTACAAAACGACCTCTACTGATAATAAAGTGTGCCAGGGTCGAATGTGAGGCCACGGCAGCTGAAGCTTGGCTGAGATTGGACCTTGCAAGAGGACAGTGACGTCACGCAGAGCAGCAAATACCAAGAGTTGCAAAAAAGAAGGTGCGAACTTGAGGGTTATTTTTATGACTGTTTTAAAGTCAAGTAAACATATGGAGCCATTTTCATGTAAAATGTGCCGCATTCTTAGTATAACACATTGGTGCAATAAACATTGACACATGCTACAACATAATAACCCCCGGACGTCCTCCAGAACATTTACGATGCAGGATGGGCTCATATATCGCATGAGAGGGAGGGTCGGCCATAGTATTCTCGCGTGATTTGACTGCCAAGATGGCAGCACCCGTGAAAAAGCACTGAAAGCATAAAAAATATAGTTTTACTCTATATAGGCGAGAGTTGGCACAAAACCACTAGTGATAATACTTCAGGTTCGCCATTACATGATGGATGAACCCCCCCCCCCCCGACATTTCCCGTGTTCTGTTTGACTTTAACGTAACTTTTAACATGTGATGACCTGACCTTCTGATATGGCGTGAGGCTTGATGATGCAACACGTGCAGTCTGTGTAGACGGCTGTGTTAGAGGGACCATGGCCGATCGTGGAAGGAAAAAAGAACTCAAGCTCCTGTCAGGACAAACATCACCAGAGCTTTAGCGGAAATCGTTATTTCTAAAAATGCAACGGCCCGGGCTAACGGGACATAAGCAAGACGTTCTCACTCTTGCCGCAGCAGCGAGTGACTCGGAGCCATGGCAAACGTTTTTGACGGCATCCGTTCCGAACTGCGCGCGGACACTCTGCGGCGCTTCCTTCCGTGCCACAGCGGAGTCTGCCGGTCCCAGGAGCTTCCTCCAGATAGACGTGGCCTCGTCACCCATCAGCTCCATGGCAACCGCAGGGCCTGACGACACAAACTGCACCAAGTTGCTGTAAAATGGAGGCAGACTGAGTTTAAAAAATGATTTAAATAGAAAGGTGACCCTAAATGTGCTCCTATGTCATTTGGACAATTATCACCAGTTTTGGCAAGGGTCTCTGCACAGAGCCTGCAAATCATTTACATGGGCACTCACTTGAAGAAAGGCTTTGACTGATGTTCCGCATAAAAGTCTGCCGCTTGGCTCCTGCAATGCAACAAAACCATAAACCGAAGTTAATCTGTGGCCAAGTGATCTTAGACTTTTAAAGGGAACTCTGTGTCATTAAGAGCAGTCAGAGATAATTCTGGGCATTAGTCTCTTATCTTTTGGGAAATACAATACTATGCTTTACATAGTTTTAGTTTTGGACAGATATTTGCCAGCATCGATTTGTTGCAGGCAGTTTTAGGAAAAGAACAAATCAGAGATGTGGAGAAAATCCGAGATTATAGAGCATCGTCTTCCACACAGTGGAAACCAGATGTTTACAAACAGACACATTACCTTTTGACATTAAACCTGACTAAACTTGTCAGGTTTAAACCTGTTTTAAGGCCAATTAGGGTTAAAAAATGCCAAAAATAAGTAAGACATATATTTCCTCATTACTTTCTTCAAAGTCAGAAGTTTACATTCACTAAGATCACTTTGACTTTAAGCACGTTAGGAAAGCTAAGATGATGTCAAGGCCTTTGAAAAGAAAACAACACTGGAGTTCAATAGGATCGTACCTGTGGATGTATACTAAGGCAACGCCTCCAACACACCACCTCCTTTTGTGGCATCATAGAAAAATGAATTAAAAAAAATCAGCTGGGATATCAGGACGAGACCTACTGGCCTCGGCGACTCTGGTTAACCGGTGGGTACAAGATTTAGGCGCCTCAAGGGGGTCAGGTTGATCTGTGGAAACAGTTCTACTCCAGTATGAACAGCATGGGGAACATCCACTTGTCACACTGTCCAGGAAGAAGACGGGTTCTGTGTTCCAGAGACAAAAGTGTTCTGGTGCAAAATGCAAAAGCAAAAAGTCTTTTGAAGATGCTTGCTGAAGATGCTAACAGAGTTTCATTATCCCCAGTGAAAGGGATCCTGTACCGACGGGAGCTAAAAGGCCACACAGAGAGGAAGAAGCCGTCACAGCGGAATAGCTAGGTGGTAGTATTCCCAGGCTCTCGGGGACAAAGAGCTTCCTTTTTTCTGACGTGTGCTTAGATGAAACTCAAACAGAAGTGTTTGATGATACTAACTTTGAAGCACGGGGTTGGCAGCATCATGTGATGGAGGTGTGCTACAGCAGGAGGTACTGGTGCACTTCAAAGGGGTGCACCAGTACCAACACAGCCTGACTCACTCACACCAGCTCTGTCTGGAGGAAGGAGCCACAATTCCAGCAAGTTATTGTGAGAAGCTTGTGGAGGGACACCCAAAATGTCTGACCCAAGGCATACGGTTTAAAAGGCGATTGCACCAAATAATAGGCAAATATATGTTAATTTGGAAAAAATAAAATAAAAAATTTGGAAATCCTAAGTGTCTTAAAACAGGGAACGTTTAGTCTGATTTAATGTCAGGCAGAGACTACAGAAAAAGGCCAGGTGCATTTTTTTTTATTATTAAAAAGGTTCCAGGGTCTGAAACAGTACTTCTAAACATTCCTGTGCATGCAGCGATGTCCTCATGAAGCACTGAGGAAGCAATGCAGGAAAGATTTAGGCCTTCTCCAAACAATAAGGTAACTAAAGTTGTACAGAAGTAGAGATTAGCGCCAGGGTTGTAAAAAAAAAAAAAAAAAAAATGTAAAATGTCTTACAGTATACATTTAAAAGCAGCATTATATTAATTTCAAAGTTTTTAGATAGAGCTCCGTTAAAAGGCTGTTTTTTTTTTTATTTAAATCTGTCTCTTCCCAGTTTTCAAGCAGTGCCGTGGTAACAGCTCTGGCTATTTTATCAGCACTATTAGTGTAGATAGTAAAGGTATTATAACTGTTTTATTAAACAATAAGTTAGTTATAATACAAGGCTATGATTATTGTTATTGCTGCAGTGGTTATTATTACAGATTTCAGCTAAGTACTTTATATAAGAGTATATTTATTCTATAAATTTGATCTATAAAAATGGAAAATTTCTAAATATCTATTGTATGTGTAATGTATGTTATTATTTAATCTGTGTGCTGTATAAATTAGAACATTAAGACGTCACCGTGGTGATACATGGAGGAGTGGGATAAAAGATGTTTATACCTCCACCAACTCCTCTGAATATGGGAAACTAATCTATAGTGTATACGGTTTATGTTATAATTTTGAAAGCGTGCACATATGAAAAATATATCAGACAAACGAACAGACACAGCGACTGCAGTAATGGTAATAATAGCAGTACCAGCCGTGCTATTCACTGATAAGCGATGCTAAAAAAATAGGAAAGATTGACTCAAATAATGTTATTTGTTTTAGTTTATTAGCAAACCCCCTTTTTTTCCTATGACAGCCCTCTTTTTCTCACACGCTGGAAGGTCATATTTTACTCTGAAAGAAAGAATTATTCGCCACTGGGTCAACGGAGAGTAACAAAAATCATTTAAATGCTGTTTCCTTAACTTTTTAGATTAGAGCTCTTAAAGATAAAAGCAGAACTATTTGAGTGGCTTTTAACACTTTTTTCTTCATTTCAATACTAATTTGTGAAGCAAGAAGAGAAACGAAAAAGCCCTAATATCTATGTGTGTGGGGGGACTGATTTTCACATCAGTCGTTTCATTTGAAAGGAATATCCTGCAAAGCATCTTCGTTCAGCTTCTCCGTGGAGGACGCTTCCTTCGGCGTCTTCTCAGAAGTAGTGAGTGAGCTATTTAAAGCTATCCTTATCGCCCTGCTGGAGGTTAGCACTAATTTGATAATGATTAAACCACGGCTCCTGAAGCAGTCAATAGATGTAAGCCCCTTTTTTGCCTTGTGGCATGTCATATCTCTGCTGTGTTGCAGACCGCCGCGTTCATTCTTCTGTTGAAGCGAAGACGCCACCAGCAAACGGCCCCCGTCTCCCTCCCTCTGGCGCGAGATTACGCCTCGTAAATCACCAAGGAGTGCAGCGCTCTCATTCAACATTCTGTGGCAGGGTGACCTTACCATGTAAGCTTGGTCATTTTGGCTTTGGTCACGATCAGGTGGGAGGGGTAAATCAGTTCGAAGATATCGCCTATCCTGGTAACCGCATCTGGCTTTATTAGAGCAAGGGTTCTGGAGCAAAGAAGGAGAGAAAAATACGATGTAAGATCTTACAGCACGAGGCAATAATTCACCTTCGTTTGTTTACACAGCAGCGACACGCGACAAACATCGTCTCATGCCACTTTAGAAGACAAACATCTACACCTCAGCATTCCCTGCCTCTCCTCTCCCCTCTGGCATTGGTCTTCTTCGCCCACTTATGAAAAAGTCTAAACATCACATTTCATTTTTATATAGTTTATTGGAACCGGACTCTCCTCCTGCCTTGGACAGAATTAGAGCAGCTTGGGAGTCAGCATTGTGTGCTGCACTGGGAGGGATGAAGTCCTGTTCATCCAGTGCCACCTTTCAGCTGACACATGTCAAAGTGGTTCACAGAGCATACTATTGTAAAGCTAAGCTGGCAAAGATATATCCAAATACCCATTTGGGTGATGGGTGGGGGGAATGCTGTTTAATCGTAAATTTGTAAAACCTAAAGCCTTCAATAAAATGTGTTGACAAAAACAAAAAAGACAAACAGGTCTAATTCAGACACAGATTCATACAGACAGATTTAAATCTATATACATAGACTCAAAATATTAATATTTAATAATATTAATAACAACTAATAAACCTATTTATTTTCTTACTTACAACCTTGCTGGGTTATAATACGATGCAGTTAAAGTAAGTTCATAATGCTAATGAATCAAAACCAAGCTAAGGAAGCCCAGCCGAATGCAAGCCTGTGGCCACATTGTTGTGGAACGGCTCCCTTTCACCATCTATGCAGATTTTTGAACAGTGAAGTTTAGTCTCACAAATGCTTATTCTGATTTTAAACCAGGATCTCAGTTTAAGAGTCTTCATCAGGTCTCTGAGTGTCATTCTGGCTGTTTCCTCCAAGAAGCCGTGTTGCTGAACGAGCCGTCATCCTTATTTTTTAGTTGGCGACTTTCTAAAATTCCTAATCCTGTTTGTTTCGACGCAGAAACCTGAACCAGTGTGTTTTAGAAACCAAGGCCAAATCAGTGTTCTGAGGGGCAAACTCTACCTCATAAAGCAGCCCTGGTGGCGACGTCACACTTTGAAAAGACCCTCACCCTACGGGGCGGGGCTTTGTGATCTAGGGGAGATTCTAAAGCTCCCTGATTGGTTGAGTATCCCCAGCATTCAGTGTCCCATAATCACTGTAACCCTCAGATTGTTCAACACGACTGATATTGTTTGCGAAGTGGCAAAGACAACATTCAAAGCCAGTCAATAGAACGTTTTGCCAAATAGTCCTCTTTTAACGTTTTTGGATGCTAATGTGTTAATAAAAATCAGATGCTCGGTACAATTTGTCAACCTTTCGTTGAGCAATTTATAAAAACCTTGATGGTTTGAAAGGTCTTCCAGTTGACAATTATTGAGACCACTATACTTTGGGGAACACCTATAGCTTAAGAATTGCTTTTAAAATGTTTTCTATAATATCAAGCACAGCCCAGTAAGGCAGTTGGATGCCACAATACATTCCCTGAACTTTGAAGCTACAGCTTTTTTTGCAACAAGCAGTGTGAACTGTGAGAGCTCTGAATATCCAACTATGAACATTCTCTGAATTTTTCAATCCCATTTCCATTTAGTGAAGTCCAAGGTAATTGATCCACGGTTTATACATTTTTTTAATAAATAAAATTCAGGAAAGTGTGGCATGCATTTTTACTCACCCCCCTTTGCACTGATCTCACTAAATAAAATCCACTACAACATTATTACATTGTAAGAAAGCCTAAAGTCCTTTGAAGAAGGTGCTCTGCTCAGAGGGGACCAAAATTGTACTTTTTGGCCCACATGGTGGCAAGACTCTAATGATGTTCACAGATCTGACTGAGCTCAAGTTGTTTTGAAAAAAAAAAAGATGGTCAGAAATGTCCGTCTCTAGCTAGCTGACCAAAGCTAGTTGAGAGAGACGCCTAGACGACAGTTTGTCGGTTGCCACGTGAACAAGTTCATGGGGTTTCCTTGCTTTGTGTCCATTAAGACAAATCTGTTCAAATTTGCTCTTAAAGTCGTGCCAAAAGTATAAAAGTTCATTAGAAAAACATTTGAATCAGTTCTTAAATAATTCCTGCTCCGTGGATTATTGTGAGGTCAGTACCCTGCACACAGAGGGGCTGATTGCTGTGTGGTACAGTGCGTACAGTGCCTAAAGCGGATAAAAGAGATTTATTGAGCAGCCTCTAAGCGGGCGTACCTTTCTTTTTTGCTGCCGAGTTTGTTTGCTGTGTACTGATCTCCGTAATCTATCAGATTTAGCTGCCGTGAGAACACATTCACTCGACTCCCCACAAACAGGTCCTCCAGATGGATGTCGTCATATTTGGTCCTTCTCAAAAACATTCGCCGGTTCTTTACGTCAAACTGAAAATGAAACGGATTGGTAGTTCGCTGAGAATGAAACACATTTGTAAAAAGCATGGAGGATAAAAACAAAACGACAGAGAAACCAGGAATAGTTCAGCGAAGTAGGGGAAAGAGTACCATTTCTACGGAGCCATCTTGGGGGTAGTAGAAGAGTTGGTAGTGCCGCAGCAGGGCTGCAGTGGGATCATACCACTCAGTGAGAAAAGCATACCGGTCCTCCTGAAAAAGCCAAGTTGATTTAAATGTGTTAAAAAAACTAATTACATACCATTTTGACCATGCTGCCCTAAATCACAAGCCAGCAACTACATTAACAACCAATATTGTGAGCTAGAGTTGTCCAGGATCCAGATTCACACTGCGAGGATAATCTGCTGTACATTATTGTTTACCCCAGCGACAGCATTATTGCATGTCGCCATGCACATGTCTTCGCAATGTTCAGTTAGCAAACGCCCGCTGGAGTTAAGCAACACAACAAAGTCAACACCTGGTCTATATTAGCCTGGCATGACCAGACCTAGCTCCAAAGCATTGTGCTAGCATGAATGACGTGTTTACGTTGCCCTCAAGGGAAAATTGCTTTCATTTGACACAGAATGGAAGCGAAGCCTTTTAAATTGTGACAGGAATGTGCCCAGTCACCCACAATGCCAGAATAAGTGATAAAACTAGTTTTCATGTCACAGTGGCACCCTTGAATCGTGAATCACAAGTCAGGCTCGTTTAAAACTGTGGGGAACAGGTTTCTGACCATATCTTCCATGTAAAGAACTAGAGTTAAGACCTGGAATTGTTTAAAGTGTCAAAAACTAATGGTTCTGAGGACAGAACAATTGACAATGAAACTATAACCTATATAATATAGGTTGACCTTGACCTCCTTGTCTTAGCAAGAGGCACTGCTCATTTGGGACTCTCGCCACAGATACATGAACTGTTTGGTATCTGGTAATCTGTTGTTAGCTGGTTAATAGTTTCCAAAGTCCAGCTACCAAAGAGCCCCTAATAAATCGGTATTGACACAGATATACGTGGACTAGAAGTGCTGTGCAACCCCAGTTAAATTAGGGCCTTATGAACCAAACAAACATCACAAGTACTTTTGTTTCCCCTCCTCTGTCTTCTCTGACAGTGTGCATTGGTAAAGGCGTGAGCTCGGCCGAGAAAAAAAAAATTATCTTCATTTATCACGTTCCAGCATTTTCCCGTAGCAGCTGCCTGAACCAGTGTGCAGGCGTTGTCTTGAACCATCTTTCTTACAATTTCCATCATGAACCTTATATCCGGTCTGTTTGCAGGGCGTGCCACTGAGTTGATATTCAGCGCAAAGCTGCATCATCATCCTGAAAAAAATATATAACTTAATCGTCACCATACCTATTTAGACGGATGGGAGAAGTGAATAGTAAATTCTGTCTCCTTGTACGTTTCCTGGAGATGATAATCTGTGTTCCCTAATGCTCCCCTGTATCATCAGTGAGAATGTGGAAATGTGGCTGACTGGGAATCGGGTCCAATCATCATCCTTTCCATCTTTATGTCCAGTGGGCGTTTACTTATAGAGCACTGCAAGTGCTACCAAATTTCATCTCTGTAAATCTATGGCCGCTTTTTACGCGATAAGTTTGCTGGTTGAGTCCAGGGTCACCCATCCACATACCCTAAAAACGTTTGTGCGTCACCGGTGATGGTGAAGGTCGGAATATCTAGAATGATCGGGCCATTTCACGGCATGCTTTGCGAAATTTACAGCATTTCTAAGTTATAGTGTAACCTAAATGTAAGAAGGTAACATTGTTTTAATACAATCACGAGGACCAGTTTAGCTGAAGCTTTAGCTAACATATAGTACGTAATGACCAATACATTCGTTATTTAACATCTTGGCAGCATTTAGTTGCAAAGCGGTGTGTTCAGGTAGTAAGTATTTTTGATATTTCAAACTGCTAATACTTGTATGCCTCCCAAATTGAAGCTTTACATTAGGATTCTGCCATCATGGCTCTGTTGCTAAGCTAACGTTAGCTAACAACAGCATATCTCGTTCTTTCTCATTCTGTACAAAGCTCCGCGGTACGCCGCGAGATCTATGATTAATGTTAAAAAAGTCAAAGGCGTTAACTCACCATTTCAAGAAGCTAACTAACTCTACATGACCCGAAATGTTTGACTGTCGGTTTTATCAGACGTTAGCTATCGCAAGCTATGCTACGTTTCTATAGTAACAGCAGGTACTTCTCGAGATGCGTTCATGGCACAGTGCTGACGAATGGTATTTTTCTAACGTGATATGTTTGTACCGGTCACAAACTGTCGGTTATAATAAGACCCCGAGAATTATTACGAAATATTGTAAGCTTTAACCAGTTTGGCCTGTGTGTTTTTTCCTTTCTTTCGCTTTTCTTTTTTTTTTTTTTTTGCTTTTAAAATCCATCCTGACGGACCTCTCTGTCTGATCTGTTGTCTCAAACGCCATCTAGTGGTGAATTTAAATCTTGCCGGTTCCTGTTATTCTCCAACATTCCGATTATCATAAACGCATCAGTTGACCATTACCCGGAAAAACAACACAGTAAGAACGTCAAGCGTCTTCTGCTTTTACTTATTTCTGCCTCATGTTTCCTTTAGAATAATGATTTGTCTGAACAAAATGTTTTGTGTGTAATCCCAGTTCCCTCGTATTCACAGCGCCCACCATGTGTTCATCCGGGTGCCTAAAACGCCTCATCTTCAATAACGCTCCTTTGATCTTGGATGGTGGACTTGCAACTGAACTAGAGGCGCAAGGAGCTGTACTACAGGTGAACCAAAGGATCAAAGACACCTACTTTAGCTGCAGTGAAAGTTCAGTGAATGAGCGTTTAGTGCGTACGCTGATTATATGAGAATTTTGCTAGATATCGCAACCATCTTCTGTGTTTTTTCTGTTGTAGAAGGACATTTTTCTAAAGTTTTATATCTCTAAATAGTTTTCTTAAGACACGATTAGGCCCTTCACTCATCTGCTGGAGGGGGTTTGGGTGATGAACTTGTTGCGTCCAGCAGAGGGAGCCATTAGGTCTATTCTTGGATTTTGCTCTGTCAGTGTGAAATATGTCCTAGTCATCGTTGCTTACCCACCGGTACCTACAGCCCCTTACTAAAGCATTCATACCTCTTCAACTTTTTCAACTTTACCAGCACATGCAGTACAGACCAAAAGTTTGGACACACCATCTCATTCAAAGAGTTTTCTTTATTTTCATGACTATGGAAATTGTAGATTCACACTGAAGGCATCAAAACTATGAATTAACACATGTGGAATTATATACTTAACAAAAAACTGTGAAACAACTGAAAATATGTCTTATATTTTAGGTTCTTCAAAGTAGCCACCTTTTGCTTTGATTACTGCTTCGCACACTCTTGGCATTCTCTTGATGAGCTTCAAAAGGTAGTCACCTGAAATGGTTTTCACTTCACAGGTGTCCCCTGTCAGGTTTAATAAGTGGGATTTCTTGCCTTATAAATAGGGTTGGGACCATCAGTTGTGTTGTGCAGAAGTCAGGTGGATACACAGCTGATAGTCCTACTGAATAAACTGTTAGAATCTGTATTATGGCAAGAAAAAAGCAGCTAAGTAAAGAAAAACGAGTGGCCATCATTACTTTAAGAAATGAAGGTCAGTCAGTCTGAAAAATTGGGAAAACTTTAAAAGTGTCTCCAAGTACAGTCACAAAAACCATCAAGCGCTACAAAGAAACTGGCTCACATGAGGACCGCCCCAGAAAAGGAAGACTAAGAGTCACCTCTGCTGCGGAGGAGAAGTTCATCCGAGTCACCAGCCTCAGAAATGTCAGGTTAACAGCAGCTCAGATTAGAGACCAGGTCAATGCCACACAGAGTTCTAGCAGCAGACACATCTCTAGAACAACTGTTAAGAGGAGACTGTGTGAATCAGGCCTTCATGGTAAAATAGCTGCTAGGAAACCACTGCTAAGGACAGGCAACAAGCAGAAGAGACTTGCTTGGGCTAAAGAACACAAGGAATGGACATTAGACCAGTGGAAATCTGTGCTTTGGTCTGATGAGTCCAAATTTGAGATCTTTGGTTCCAACCATCGTTTCTTTGTACGACGCAGAAAAGGTAAACTGATGGACTCTACATGCCTGGTTCCCACCGTGAGGCATGGAGGAGGAGGAGGTGTGATGGTGTGGGGGTGCTTTGCTGTTGGGGATTTATTCAAAATTGAAGGCATAACCAGCATGGCTACCACAGCATCTTGCAGCGGCATGCTATTCCATCCGGTTTGCGTTTAGTTGGACCATCATTTATTTTTCAACAGGCTAATGACCCCAAACACACCTCCAGGCTGTGTAAGGGCTATTTGACCAAGAAGGAGAGTGATAGGGTGCTGCGCCAGATGACCTGGCCTCCACAATCACTGGACCTGAACCCAATGGAGATGGTTTGGGGTGAGCTGGACCGCAGAGTGAAGACAAAAGGGCCAACAAGTGCTAAGCAGCTCTGGGAACTCCTTCAAGACTGTTGGAAGACCATTTCAGGTGACTACCTCTTGAAGCTCATCAAGAGAATGCCAAGAGTGTACGAAGCAGTAATCAAAGCAAAGGGTGGCTACTTTGAAGAACCTAGAATATAAGACATATTTTCAGTTGTTTCACACTTTTTTGTTAATTATATAATTCCACATGTGTTAATTCATAGTTTTGATGCCTTCAGTGTGAATCTACAATTTTCATAGTGGTGAAAATAAAGAAAACTGTTTGAATGAGAGGGTGTGTCCAAACTTTTGGTCTGTACTGTATGTCAACGTATTTTATTTGCAAAACCAACAGAAAATAGTGCATACTTGTCAAGTGGAGGGAAAATGATACAAGGTTTTCAAATATCTAATAACATTTGGAAAAAAATGTATGTCGGGCATTTTTCCGTCATTTAGCCTTTAAACCGGATCCCCCTAAACAAAATCCAGTGCAACCAATTGCCTTGAAAGGTCATCTGAGGAGTAAAGAGTCGGCCTGTGTGCTATTTAACGTTGTTATAAATCCAGCTGTTCTGTTTCTGGCCTCAGAGGTTTGTTAGAGACCATCAGTGAACAAACGGGAGCCGGAAGGCCGAGAAACATGGCAGACAGGTTGGGGATGAAGTTGTGGAGAAATATAAAGCCAGGTTACATTAACAATATCTCAAACTTTAACCATCCCACAGAGCTGTGTTCCATCCATTATGTGAAAATAAATAAAGAATGTGGCAGGACTGAAAACCTAGCAAGACTTGGCCAGCAACCTAAACTCACAAGCCAGGCAAAGGTGTGCATTGATAAGAGAAGCTGTCCAGAGGTCCCATTGTAACTTTTTGGAGGAGCTGCAAAGAGCCACAGCTCAGGTGGGAGAGACGACTCTCTTACTCATGCACAGCACCAAGTTTTGAAAATGGTAGGAAAGTGTCAAAAAGGAAGCTTTTGTGGAAAGAAAGCCTTAGAAAGTCCGGTTCTCTGTCTGCCACAAGCAAGATGAGAACAAGATTAATGTGTCTGGTCTAAATGCTAAAGGTTATGAGCGATGGAATATCAACCAATTACGTGCCTGGTTTATGGCCACTTTGTAAATATCTCATTAGGTGTTTATTTTACTTTGTTCTTTCAGTTTGTACTGAAACAAATGCCATCTTAGAAACTGACTCTTCATTAGAGAATACTGTACGTTTTCTTTAATTTTTTTTACTCACAGGTAACATGTTTGTTTTTGTTTGTTTTTTTTAACCCTGAAATTATCTCTGACGTGGCTCACAAGACACGGTAGCCTTGATATTTGGTCCGAGCGTTTCACGCTCGCGGTTTTTCGACAGGTGGAATGAAACGTCTCTTTGTCTCCAGGGGGATCCTTTATGGAGCGCCAGGCTTTTGCACACTAATCCCCAGGCCATTAAAGAGGCTCATTACAGGTAGGTTCATAGAAAACCTTAGAACTGCAGCGAGAGCGGCCAATTAGTTAATTGTAAATTAGATCTCGCTGCTTTTCTCCCAACCCAGGACAATACAGGAGCTGTGATCAATCAAGTTATTCATGGAGCAAGTTTGATCTGTTGAATTAGATGGAATAACTGACTGTTTTATTTTTCCTTCTAAATCTCAAACACTAGCTGTGCGGTCACACTGCTTAATAAGAGCTGCCAAACTCCCAACAGGTTTCTCCTCAGCGGCGCCGACGTCATCACAACTGCAACGTACCAGGCGAGCATCCAGGGATTCATCCAGCACCTAGACGTGAGCGCCGAGCGGGCCAGAGAGCTGCTGATGTCTGGAGTTCGTCTGGCCAAGGAGACGGTGGAGACCTTTGCCTCTGGTAACCAATCTGCGTGCATCTGGAACAGTTTGAACTGGGAGCCGATTGTGTCTGTAAGCTGTGACTCGCTGTCCGTTTGTTTCTGTAAGGGGAGCGAAGTCTGCTGGTGGCCGGCTCAGTTGGACCGTATGGGGCCTTCCTCCACGATGGATCAGAGTACACCGGGGCTTATGCACAGGAGATGAGCGTTGAAGTGAGTGGCATCTGACAGACAACCTGGGCATGTAACGACAAGGACACCAACACCACAGTGCTTTGCTACAACTTTAGACTTTCTGTATGTTGCAACATCAAAACTAGGAACCTCTATGTATTTAAAGGCGATTTTATGATTGATCCCATAATGGGGAGGTGGAAGGAAATAGATACATGGTTTTAAAACACTTTCTGAGAAGTGTGGCGTGCACACTTTTGCCCCCCAGTCAATATTTTAAAAAAGCCAAGAATTTGTCCTGATATTCTGTATAAAATAACTCAAGATCAGTCAGACTGAATGGGTGCCGTCTGAATCTTTCTGTTTGGACTTTGACTGGTCCGTTCTGTAACATGAATATCCCTCATCCTAAACCATTCCATCGTAGCTCTGGTTGCATGGTTACGGTCGTTTCCCAGCTGGAAGGTAAACGGGTTCAGGTCTTTTCCAGCCTCTAATTCTTCCCATATTTCATCGGCTCTGACCAGCTTCACTGCCGCTGCTAAAGAAACACATCCCCTCAGCATGATGCTGCCACCACCACCCTGTTTCACCAGGGCAATGCTCTGTTCATGGGTGATGCCGTAAAAATGTAAAACCAATGTTCACCCGCCACTTCATAATTATGCCGTTATGAGTTTGAATGGATTTGTCACATAAAATCTCAGGCTTGACGCCTCTTGTTTTAATCCTTGCGTTTAGGTGTTTATTTATTAAGAGAAGTGTCGACAAATGGTCCGTCTGTCGTTCTAGGAGCTCAAACTATGGCACAAGGCACAGGTGGACTGTTTAGCAGCAGCAGGGGCCGACCTCATTGCTTTTGAGACCATCCCGAGTATCAAAGAGGCCCAGGCCGTGGTGGAGCTGCTGAGAGAGTTCCCGGACTGTAACGCCTGGCTGTCGTTCTCCTGTAAGGTAAGCACTGGCTGCCGGAATCTGAAACTGCTGCCAGCTGGCTTTAAATTCACGACCCTCAAATGGCGTGTGTGTTTTTCACCGATAACGTCCTCAGGATGAGAGGCACATTTCAGACGGCAGCCTATTCGTGGACGCCGTGCAGACCGCCTGCAGGTCACCTCAGCTGCTGGCTGTGGGAGTCAACTGCTGCCGTCCAGCTGTGGTGCAGCCGCTGCTGGACTCTGCCCGGGCGGCGCTGGGCCCCGACACGCGCTGGGTGGTGTACCCCAACAGCGGCGAGGACTGGGACTCTGAGCAGGGGTGAGTCTGGTGACTTGTGCTTTCACTGAATCAGTTGCTCTCACCAAACAGCTGTCTGGTTTCAAAGATGGCAGAAATCAGGGCAGACTGCGGGATGGACGCCTGAGCTGAGCCACACGTGGGTGAAGCAGGGGGCTGCTCTGTTAGGTAAGGTCAGAGTATTCTGTCTGCCACTCATTCACGTCATGTTTCCCAGGATGCCCTCTGAGCTTCATCTCTTTGGGCTCCAGGTGGATGCTGCCGCATCGGTCCTGCTCACATCGCAGCATTGAGGCAACAGTTGAAGGGAAGCAGCACATCTTCATCAGAGTCAACCGACAGCCAAACCTAAAGCCAGATAAAAGTTTATTATTGTGTTAGAAGGCCTGGCTGCAGAATGTTATTCTGAACCCCACGGAGGATCGGTGAGGTTGCCTGGATCTCTCTCCTGGACTGGTCGGCTCACAGGAATGATTTCAACGTGATGATTTAACAGATCTGCCATGAAGACTGCAGAAGCTCTTAAAGCTCTTCTTTGTGTCAAATTAAATTAAATAAAGTGATATTCGAACAAACAACGGATCATTTTTGGTTACCTAATACAACTTTTACTTTTGACCAGCAGTATTTCTCTACTTTATGAAGCGCATTCACAGCCCATCATTGTAGACTTCATCAAACACATTTTACCTGATTAGATGATGTAGACAGATGACCGGTCCTTCTGGACAATGTTACTGAGCTCATTAAACCTCAAGTGCCTTGTACATTACAACCAGAAACTTCAATGTACTTTATTATGGTATGATGTAAATTTATACAAAATAGCTTAGAATTGTGAAGTGGAAGGAAATTCTTTTTTCTTTTTTTTTTTCTTTTTTATAAAATACATCTGACATATTGAACCATGTTGCACTGCAATTAAAGCTGATAGTAATTAAAAGTCTTGCACGCCTTAAATCTAGCCCGTACGGAAGAGTGGCAAAAATAAAACCGTAGGAAGGAATTTAGACGACGCGGCACTGTTTGGAAGGAAAACATCATCGGGGACAAGGGAGGTGGTCAGAGCTGATGGGAAGATGGATGCAGCTAAATCCAGGGAAAGTCAGGCAGCGACTTGTACCGAAACAAACTTTGGGCGGTAAAGGGGTTTAAGAACAGTTTTTAGGTTCCAAGACTTTAAACCTGGGCAGATTACTTTCTAGCATGACAACAACCTTAAACATCCTGACAGCACTACAAAAAATGGCTAAGATCAAAGCATATCCATGTGTCAGACTGGCCCAGTCTAAGTCCAGACAGAAATCCAATCAACAATCTGGCAGCAATGAAGAACTGATGCTCATGGACACTCTCCATCCTAGCTGACTGAGCTTGTCGTATGTTGAATCATTTTTATTCCACCTGTGTTGTTGTTTTTTCAGATTCTTTTACTGAATATGGTGTTTCTACTGTAGACTTCTGCGACGTAAAAAGACTCATGAAACCATAATTATAATTACCATATTTAACCTAAAAGGCAGAGAAAGGCTTCAGTTCAGTACTGTTCTTTTACACCAACAACGCTGACGTCATTTCCGGAGGGATAGTGAGACTCTTAGGAAGCCTTCTGTTCTTCCTTCCCACAGGCCTTATATGGATTCAAATGTTTTTACGGCCATTCAGGGATGTGTACAGCATTATAACAGTCTTTCTTTCATCACATTGGTGGAGAGGATTTATAATGCATACGTGTCCCCGCCGACACGTTTATCCAATCAGTCATTCCGTCCAATCTAAGTATGTCAGCTTCTAGCCTCCAGAGTCCGTTTATCTGTGATCTCCATGGTAACCGATAGTTCAGTCCAGTCTCTGGGGTCACATAATCTCTTACATTTGGTCCATCTCAAAAATTCCAATATAATACACAAAGGTTTGCTGGTGTAGTATTGCATGAATAATTTTGCAAGGTGCGGTCGTCACTGAAAGAAATGGACAGTTCCACAGTATTATATAAAAAAACGTATTTTATTGTAAAATAAATAACAAAACTCACTCGAACTGGCTTGTCTAATCCCATCTGTTAGCTGAAACACAGATGGGATCAGAATGGTTGCAAACCAAAGTGAGTATTGGAGCATTGTGTTCACAGAAATGAAGCATGAGGATCACATTTGTAACAGCTTGAGATGTGTCAGCCATTTACAGCTAAAAAAAAAAATTAAAAATACACGTCACTGGAGGAGTCACAAATCACAGGAGAGCATCAGCTGCTTTCACAACACATCATCTCCACCTAACAAACCACTGGGAACCAGGAGGGAGACATTTCCACTTACTGTAGCTGTACAAGGTGTCATGTCGGAGCCACGGGGGATGCTGGGTAATGCTGTTTTCTAGGCAGAAGAGGCTCAATATGAAGCACATAGGTACCACTCCGATAGGCTTGAGGTGAAGAGAAGGATCTGGAATAATGTTCAGACAAGTGTGTCCATGATGAGACACAGGAAATGAAAAACAGTGGAGTGGCTTTAACATGTAAGAGCAGCATATTTCTGGCATTTTGCCTACATTCAGGCGTGACAAAAAAAGATGTTTCTGATGTTTAAAATAGGTTTTTAAATCTGCAAAAGTTGACGCAACTCCATGTTCATTTCTGAAACGGATTTTACCCATCCATTCAAAATATAATATGCTCTACCTACACATTCAGTTACTCCGTCCTCGTCATATAATTTAAATATCCCTCGTCTAGGGTCCACTGCAGATGATTTAACAGGAGAGGGAACGAACCCTCTGAATGTACTCTCCTTGTTCCATTCATCCTCCTAACTCACTTATCAGGTATTACTCAAGACGGGGGGAGGACTGTCATGATTTTTTGCGTGAAAAAGTCACCTCACTGCCACAGAAGACAGTCCACTTCCTCCTCTAACTCACATTGTAAACTGCCAGTTTTCCCTAAAGGAGCTTTAGCTTCCTTGTTTGAAGAGATACACCAAAAACTATGCAGCTTATTACTGATCTCAGGTATTGGTTAACCTTTGATCCACCGAATCAGATTTCAGAACATAGCAAAGGTTGAGAATTCTTTGTTTAGCAATAACATCCACACACTGAAGAGTGTGGATGTTATTGCAACTTGCGAGTGCTGACTGGCAAAAAAAAAAGAAAGATCGGATTTGTCATTTTCCGATTGGTTAGAGCCAACGAAGCTGAAATCTGTCTGTCTCCAGTGTCTGGGAACGTCTTTGTTGATATCTCCTTGTTTGATTTCCTGCGGGAAACAAGTAAGTCCTTAGTCAGTGCTAAATGAAAGAGCAAATGTATCAGTTGAAGCTGCAACTACACTGTAACGTGTAACACTCCTGAAATTACCAATATAAAAGTAACTGTTCAAACAAACACCATGGTGAAAAAAGGTTTTAGATGAGATGAAGTCACAAGATGCCTGACACTAGCAGAGACCTTCATACATTATTTCAATTTTTTATTTAAAATTACAAAAAAAAAAAAAAGGTAAAACTATGAGTTGAATCAGCAAGGCCTATCCTTTAAAACCCTCTGCTCTGTTTATCAGTCTGTGATGTCCTCCTCCAGGTCACTATCAGGGGAGCTCCTCTGTCTGTACTCTGTAGTGTTGGACAGCCGTTTCCAGCTGCAGGTGTCCTTCTGGCTGCCCATGCTCTGCGAGCGTCCCAGCTGGGCCAGGCGCTTGGACGGCGTTCTCTCCTCGGACTCCTCGGCCGCGCTGCCATGGGCCCGATCTTTGCTGGGGTGGTGAAACTCGTGCCGGAGGTTCTCCAAGTTCAGAGCCCAGGGGCCGAGCTTCTGCCAGTTGACCCTCTGGAAGGCCATGATGCAGTGCAGGTTGCCGCCCACCTGTCAGAGACGTCGTTTAGTAAAGCACCGTATGGATCACTTCATGTCAAAGCCCCTTTAAAAAAAAAAAAGGCAGAAATCCAAAGGTTTTCTCTCAATTTATGAGAAACATTTCTAGTGTTGAGGCTTTAAATATGGCGCGCGCAAAAAGAACACAGTAAGTCAGTACAGTTAAGCCCAAAATGATTCTGCAGGTAATCTTTTAAGTTTGTCAACACATTTCTTCTCACTGGAGGCGATACTAATATTTTAGAGCGGCCCAGTCAATAAAGAATCTGTGATTAGGGTGATGGCAAGGAGACCTTCTACATTCAAAGATATCACCAATCTATCAGTGGAAACACTCAAAAAAATAGTCAGAAGTTAGAAGAGCTGATTTACTGTGATAGCAATAAGAAAATTTAAACTCCTTTTACAGCATTTTAGCTTCCTTTGAGATTTACCCGTCTCTTAAATAAGTCCATATTTTTCCAAAGAAGTCTAGATCTGAATGTTACGAAAATCTTTCACGATATCCCAGCCTGTCCGGTCTGTGTGGGAGCCCTGCTGTTAGTCTACCAAGCATGAGAAGGGGAACCTTTTTGGTTTTGCGGCGCTGAAGCCCCCTCTCGGTGTGGCGGATGTCCAGGTATTCTGGGTTCTGCGTGTTGAGGTCAGTGACGATGTCCAACCACCTGCATAGAGACGTTTCTGTGAGCAGCTCAGCAAGACCGGACAATTACATTTACCAAAAAAGAAAATCTGGACCGGAACCTACTTTTTACAGTGAATTGCTGGATGTTTTCTACTGGGCTCACCAATTAAGATCCAGTGCTCCATTTCATTTGTGGGTAGAGGACCCCTTCACACAGGAGAGAAGCATCATCCTAATTATTCAATCCATCAACAGAAACCTGTTTCCTTGTATCTCTTGTAACTGATCGTCTTTGGGTTGATTTTGGACTCGGGAGCTGCAACTGGCCATCTGGCATTCTTCTACTCATCAGCAGAAGATAAGTCACATGACCAACCTGTAGGCTTTGGCTGCTTTCAGCGGCGTAGCCTCAAAGCCCACTGGGCAGAAGTAATGGTTCTGACAGTGGTAAATGTAGGCCATGGACTCATCCTTCAAGCCCTGCGTCAGCTTCACCAGAGCCCCTTCAGCTGAAGAGCAGAGAGCAGCTGTGACTCCTCAAACGTTACTTTTGAAGGGGTCACCAAGACGATCTCAGCTGGCGGGGGACAGACTCACCAGTTTCTCCTGCAGTCTTGTGTTTGCCATGAGGTTTGTACAAAATGTAGGAGCAACCTCGCACTCGGAAATTGTCGTTGATTTGCCTGAACCACCTACGGGGGAAAAGAGAACAGGTTGTCGAGGTGTAATAAAGGGTTTTCTTTAGTTTTTTGTGAAAACAGGAGGAGAAAACATGGTGTACCGCATCAGTGTCGCGTTGCCTGTGAAGGGGCCAAACTTGATGTCTTCAAAGGGCGGCTGAAAGCCCAGGATGTGCAGCGCCTCCTCCTGAGAGATGGGTGGAAGACTAGCCAGGCAAAAACCAACATGAAGTCAATTTGAAAACGTGTCTGAAGAGACGATCATTAACTTAATATCAACCGCCGAGTCCATCCTCAGATTATTATTATTTTTTTTTTTTATACATCCGGACGGTCTGTGAGGGGTCGCTTACTCAAGCGCCACTAAACTTTGCGTTTTATGTAGAGACTTCGTCCACACACTGCACATGGTAATCTGAGCAGCTTTGCAGAAGGTGCAACATGTCTCATCTCACTAGGGTGACCACCTGTCCCGCGTAGCGCGTGCGCGCACAGCGTTTGAAGCCCAATTCATGCGTCCCGCAAATTGAGACCGTGTCACGCATAATCAATGCTTTCTCAAAAAAAAGTTGGTCGCTCTATCCTGGAGCCCCAGGCAGCCAAACGAACATTACTTGACAGTTCAGTAGGCCACACCCACCTCTCAGTTGAACTGCTGACAGGGTTGTCAACTTTTTCATTGTTGTCATGACTACTACGCACGCACGCGCATACCAGACACACTGGGAAGAAACGTTTAGAGGCGCGCTTTCTAAACGTTCTAATCTAAACGAAAATGGAGAAAGAGACTGAGTCATCATCGCCACCAGCATTTAAAAAGAGAAGGTGTGGGTACAAGAAAGACTGGGAAAATGAATATTTGTGGCTGAAAGGTGTTAAGGGGGATACCGAGAGGGCTTTTTGTGACATTTGCAAAACGACCTTCTCAATCGGACATGGAGGGGAATACGATGTCAAACGACACAGACTCACGGAGACTCACAAGAAACGAGTCCAACAGAAAGAAACATCCAAATCTATGGATGCTTTCCTCCGACCTAAAAACGACTTTATAGCTGACAAAGTGACTGCTGCAGAGGTGACGAGTGTGTATCACACTGTCCAACACGCTACATCATATCGAGCGGGAGATTGTGGCACAAAGCTAGCCCCAACGATTTATCCGGACTCGGACATTGCCAAGAGGATGGCCTGTGGTCGGACGAAGGCAGAAGCCATTATCACGGATGTACTTGCCCCTGCCTCCATCGAAGATTGCTTGAAAGTCCTCAGAAGACCACTGAATGAGCAACGAGAGGCCACAACCAAAGGTAAATTTAAAGTTATGTTCATGGATGTAACTGTAACATTGTTGTGTGTTAGCTATTTGTGTGACATTAGCTAGCTAATGTTAACTAATCATGTTCTTCTGCTGGTATGTTAAAAGTCAACTTTTCCTTCAGTTCACATTGCATCAGTAGCTAACGTTAGCTAACATAATGCTGCTCATCCGTGCCTTCATGAAACCAGGCTCTGTGTATCCTTACATGATTGTGAGCAACATTTCACTATTAGTTATCTCCCAAACGAAACAAACAAAACCAACTATAATTTTTGAAAAGGTATAAATATTTCTATAGATAATATTTATATAAAATCAATAAATATCAAAGCAGTAAAGGAGTATCTTGTAATTTTTTTTAATAATAATCTGTTTTTAGAGAATCTCTTTTAAGTTAATTTCAATTTCATTGTGCAGTCTTGCACAATGACGATAAAAGAATTCTGATTCTGATTTCAATCCCTTCTAGAAATGACTCCACGTCTTAATTCTTAAATCAACATTACAGCATTTTTGGTTGTTACAACAGCAGTTACTGTCACATCGCTGCTCTGACAGGGAGCTTATTCTCGGTCAAGTAGTGGTAAAACAGCTATTGACCACAGAGTGCCAGTGGCAGTCTGGGAATAAATTCAATTCAACTTTATTTACATAGCTCCAATTAACACATGCCATCTAAAAACCCTTAACAAAGCCTACCTATGACCCCCAAATGTGATCTGCATGAGTTCATTTACTTTTTATAAAAGTTAAATTTCACCTAGCCACCCTTAAGGTGACCAAGATTAAAGATACACTCACAAGGTAAATAAGTTTTTTTTCAAGCCCAAGGGGCTCCACCATTATGTCTCCATGTTATTTATACATGTTAATGGTATCTAAATAATGTGCTTGTGCTGCAGAATGTTCCATTAATTCAAATGTTTGAGATAAACTTTAGTACAAGCAGTTTATTTTATTAGTATACTACTCTTTTAAGTTCATCCCATCTGTGTGTGTGTCTCCACAGCCCATACACCATTCTTCTCAGTGGCTTCAGATGCCTCCAATCATGGGACCACCAAGCTCTTCCCACTGTCAGTGCGTTACTGGACGCCAGACTTGGGAGTACAGAGGAAGGTCCTTGATTTCTATGATGACAGTGATGAAACATCTGCCGCCATCTACAACCAGATAGTTACCAAGCTGGAGGAAAACGGACTGGGACTAGACATGATATCTGCGTATTCTGCTGACAATGCTAGTGTGAATTACGGGAGATACAACTCTGTCTTCCAGAAACTGAAAGAGAACAACAATTGCATTTTGAAGGCAAACTGTGTGGCCCACATCGTTCACAACAGTGCAAAACACGCAGGAGATCGGCTACATATCGACATCGAAAATGTCGTCAACAAGACCTTTAGCCACTTCTCATCTGCCAAACGCATTGAGGAACTTAAATCAATTCACACCTTTGTGGAGACAGAGTACCAGTCCCTGCTTAGACATGTGCCCACAAGATGGCTGAGCTTGTGGCCTGCAGTGAAGAGGCTTCACGACAGCTGGGCTCCTATCAAGACCTACTTTCTCTCTTTGGGAGAGGACGAGTGCCCAAAGTCCCTATGGCGGCTCTTCAAGGATGACCAGGATGGTGAGGGCAACCCCCTTGATCTACAGGTAATTAATTTTAATTGCACTCAACTTTTTTTCCATCTAAGTATTATTACATGAAACAGGGATTAGAGAAATGATGATAATGCAAACAGTGTCAGCACACAGGATCATTGACTCTCCTTACGTCTTTTAGGTTTACCTGTCCTTCCTCAGCAATGCGCTGAAGATTTTCCATGACACTGTGCTGGTGCTGGAGCGAGAAGATGGAACTGTCTGTGAGCTCTACGATATCATGTTCACCCTAAAAACCAAGCTACAGCAACGACAGAGTGATGGTTTCTTTGGGGCCCAGACGGGTGTACTCCTCCAGCAGTTTCCAGACAGACAGGCAGCTGTGCTCAGAGAGGACATGTGCAACTTCTACCAGTCCTCCCTCACCTACCTGGAGCAGCGCTATGACTTCTCAGACTCCAACTACCAGAAGAAATTGGCTAGCCTGGCACTAAAGAAAAGCCCATTTAACTTCTCCCATCTCTGTGAAGCTGTAGAGGTCCTGCAGCTAAGCAAGAAGCTGGACATGGATGCGCTATATGATGAGTATTGTGTCGTTCTGCCGCACCAACAGGCCATCGTGCAGTCTCGAGCTCCAGTTGCGGAGAAGTGGGCCACCTTACTCAAGCACACACACACACCAAACATGACAGCATTAGCTTCTTTCCTCTTGAGTGTACCAATCACCAATGCTTCAGTGGAGAGGGTCTTTTCACTGATGACAGGATGCTGGACGGACACAAGGAACAGATGTTCGGTAAACCTCATCAAGTCAGAAATTCAGGTGAAGAGCAACTTCACATTCAGTTGCAAGGACTTTTACACTTATGTAGTGAAAGAGAAGGTTCTCCTCAATGCTGCACGCTCCAACAAGAAATACAACTTCAAGAAGAAACCTGAAGGTAAGAAACTTAGATATGTAAGACTCCATTTGTCTAAGATGAAGTTTGATTGATTTTGAACATTGGTGGGCTGTCTACAGGGGTGCAAATGTGTCACTTTTGGGAAACAGTAGCCTTTTAGGTCAAAATATGTCATTGTTTTGCATAGGATTGTATCTTGGCACCTTTTTGTATTGTTGTCACCTTGTGATGGTGATGGGTTTGCACTCCTCTGTCTATACTGGAAAACCATTTGGAAGCCTATCATAAATTAATTCTGTCTCTTATCTTTCTTTCTTATTTGATTCAGATGCTGGTGAAAAGGTTTGAGTCCTAAAGGTGACCCCAAAGTCCTGAAGGTGTCCCCAGAACACTGAACAGTTTTTTTTTCCTGCGCCTGCCTTTACCAACATCCAAGTTCACCATCCTTCCTCCCCCTTCTCGTTCTGTGAACCTCTGGAGTCGTGAGTTAAGACTTTTTTCTTTTTTTTTACAGTTCCTGTGGTGTAGAGCAACTACAATTCCTGTTAATCCTTTAATTTAAAATTATAATTTATTTGAAGTGAATAAATTGTAATGAAAAATAAATAAAATTAAATAGCTAAGTAAATCGGAATTGGAAGTGCATCTGTTCATTGAATGTTCAACGTATTATGAATCTTTTTTTAGAAAGAAATACACATTGGTAGGCCTATTCCTGAGCATACATCAGCAATTACACATGTTTATGGGAATAGGGCATTATTAATATACAATGTAAGGTGGTATGTGCTAGAAATGTGTAAACCACTATCAGTGAGTCTGCCCGAGAGGTGGGGGCACCGCCGCGCCAAGCAGTGTCCCACTTTGTCCCTCAGAACATACCCCTTGTCCCCCCTTGGGCTTATTAGCAGGTGGTCACCCTACATCTCACATTTGCAGACAGACTTCTTCACAATGAGGAACATTTGTGAAATATCCTTAAATGGACATGTTTAATAAAATCCCTCAGTTCTTCCACACACAACACAAATTAGAAATAGTTCTTCCTTCATTGATACTTTTGAATATTTTATGCTGTTAACCAAAAGGGAACGTCATGGACTAAAATGAAGGTACCATTAATTTATTGTGTAGTGATCGGGATTTGATCTTTCTGACCAAACCGCTCAAGCTGTCTAAGGTTTGAACGTTGGCCTGCTCACACTCCCGCCTTCAGATCACTCATATATGTTCCACGGGATAAAGATCTAGGCTCATGAAGGAGCATTTAACCACAGCCTAATGATGGAACCTTGGAAGTCCTGAGACATCATGGTGCCCAGCATAGATTCAAGGCTCACTGTGCCAGGATGAGATCAGCGATGGAAGTGACAGCTTCAGCGGTTTTGGATGGTTTCCTGCGCTCATTGTCAGCTCTACCTGAGGTTGCTTTTACATCCACAGCCTCGTGAACATTTTATAGCTTTTAATAATGTCGCCAACGGCGCTTAAAGCAACATGTAACTGCTTAGAAGATGGTCTTGCATCTTTCTCCTTTAACCTCAATATCTATATAATCTTTGTGAACTCCTCAGACAGCTTTGCGGGCTCCATGTTTAGTGTGGTGCACACAGTCATAGCAAAACACCCAGTAACCTGTTTGTTCCCTTTAAGTGGAATGAAGGGCACGTCAAACGATTGAAGACAGCTGTGATACTAATTAAAGCACTAAATGGAAACAATCATGTAATATACGCACGTAACAATGTGAACATTTTGTATCATTAATTATTGTGCATAAAATCATTGTGGTTCTCCAAATGACCGTGATTTTGGTAAAATTCGGTAAAAAATAAGCCAAAAAGTTTTATAAGATGAAGGTAACTGTCAAAGTGAAGCTAATGCTGCAAATGTATCTACATTCATTATTAGCTGTGTTATTATAATTTATAAAATGTAAACTGTTTTAATTATATATATATATATATATATATATATATATATATATATATATATATATATATATATATATATATATATATATATATATATATATATATATATTAATTAAAGTTCAAAACAGTGTATCTGTGCTTTAGGCTTTTACTGTGAATGTTTGCAGGATGTTCTGTTCCAGTTCATCTCCAATTTTGACACTTGAAGCAGAAAGCTTTGCCTTATTTTGGATTTCCTAATAAGTATTAGAAGACCCTCTGCTAAAATTCGGTTAGTTCAAGAAATCTGAGAACCAAGCTAAACAAATGAGAACAATCTGAAGTTTAGAAACAATCTGATTAAAAGTCACATTTTTCCACACTGGCCCTTAGACAGCCAGTAATGACTAAACAACTCATGTTTCCTTCTGCATGAAGTGAAGACCAAAGCATCTTCAAGAAGCCTTCCTGGGAACAACTGAACCCGCCACAGTCGACACATGGTGCTCTTCAGGGGTTGAAATGTCCTTGTTTTACTGAACATATGACACACTGTTATGCAGATGATACTCCGGTTTATGTGCCCCTAACACAGGAGGAGGGCTGCTGTGTGCAAAGTTTGAATGAATGTCTTGAGGAATCAAAAGCAGGGATGACTTTTAACCCTTAAGAAAATAAGACTGAGGTGACGCTTTTTAGTCAGAACGTCACCGGTGGGTCTTCCTGCTCGTCTAGGCCTGCGACGTCCGGCAGATTCCAGAAGGCCTGTTGTCCCAAACCTGGGTTTTAAAATGTATGGTGATTTTAGAGTGGATGGGCAGGTCAGTGTAGTAGTGAAATCCAGATATTTTTCACCTGAAACTGGCCAAAATAAAAAGCAAGGCGAGTTCAAAACAGTGATCTATGCCTTTGTTACAACTCAGCTGGATTACTGTAAGTCTTTGTACGCTGGAGTCAGTAAGCCATCCTTATCGCACCTGCAGTGGGTGCAAAAAGCTGCTGTGCGGCTTCTATGTGGAAGACAGTGGAGAGAGCATATTACTCCCGTTTTATCCTCTCTGCACTGGGTTTATTGTAAAACTCTTGTATCTGTTTCTAAGTATTTAAATGGTCTTGCCCCTCCCTAGCTCTCCGAGCTACTGCACCTGCATTCCCCTTCTCGGTCCCTCAGATGAGCCGCCCCGCTGCTGCTGGAGGTACCGAGGAGGACACGGCCGACGCTCAGGGGAGATCGGGCTTCTGCTGTAGCCGTACCCAAAGTATGGAACGCTTCACTGGTGCAAATTAGAAAAGCCTCTTCATTGGACATTTTTTAAATCTGCTCTTAAGAGCCACCTCTCTTCTCCTTGGCTTTTTACCAAGTTGTTCATTTCTTTTTATGTTCCTCCTGTCAAGGTCTTATTTTCATGTTGCTCCTTTTACTTGGATTTTATTTTCTTATATCTTATTATCCCATCAATCATTAAAACCAATCAATCCATCCCTACTGTAATGCAAGGTTTAACCGTCTCTGTAGGAGTAGCAACAAAGCTGTCCAAACAGTTTCAGCATATCTTCTAAGATAAACAACATTTCTTTCTCTTCACGGCTGTATTTGTTCATATCTATGGGATTTATGAGTATACGTCATAAAAAGTCCCCCTTTTTTTTAAAGTGAAACTGTGCTTTGCTTTAATGAGCCACATCTGCAAAATAGCACTGGAGCCCATCCAGATCCAATTCCCCTTGTCAGCTGTTGGCTCACGCTTTTCTGTAGGGAGACGTTGACTGAGATGGAGCGAAAAACAAAATGTGTCCTGAGAAAGTTAAACCTAGCTGATGCAACCACAGACACCGGCAGAGCATTAAAAACATGTTAAACCGCATCCGAAGACCCCAAAAATACATCCCCAAACATGCGTCTGAGCACATGTCGGGTCTTCTGATGGCCACTCTAACTGAACTGAACGTAAGGGAGGGGTTCAGGAGACGTGATGTCTTGCAGTACGAGCTGCTCACCTCCCTGCACCCAGAGTGCTGTACAGGAAGTTCCAACAGGACACCAGAGAGGAGATGCCACAAGACGTCTTGTACTGCGGCCGACTGATGCAGTACCTGCAGGGACAGAAAGGTAAATCCTCAGATCCACAGGTTCAACGTCACAGCGAGGAGTTCTCACACGGTTTACATTCTGACCTACAGTTCACCACTCTGACCCGTTTCAGCCTTAATGTTTCTTTAAACTAGGGCTGGCCAATATGGCTTGAAAATAAAATGCAGGTTTTATTATACCAAATCCAATTAATCGACAACCCCAAACTTAGAACTCCAAATCTCAAGATAATACAGTTGAATTTCCTGTGATAGACACAAAGTAGCCCATAATCGTAAAGGGGAAGGAAAATGAGACTCTGATTCAAACTGATTAACAAATAAAATTATCTGGAAAATTTTCTGTGCATTTTTAACCTCCAAATAAAACAGTGCGTGCCGTCTTCTCTAACCCCCAGTCGGTCGAGGCAGATGACCGTTCACACGGAGCCTGGTTCTGCTGGAGGTTTTACCTTCCCGTAAAGGGGAGTTATCCTCTCCACTGTCGCTTCATGCATGCTCAGTATGAGGGATTGCTGCAAAGCCATGGACAATGCAGACGACTGTCCCTGTGTCTCTACGCTCTTTCAGGAGGAGTGAATGCTGCTTGTCAAGACTTGATGCAATCTGCTGGGTTTCCTTAGATAGGAAATTTTGGACCAATCTGCATAATCTGATTGAATTTTGACTTTGGAAAGTGCCTTGAGATGACATGTTTCATGAATTGACACTATATAAATAAAACTGAATTGAATTATTTGCGTCCAGACGTCACCTAGAACTATTAGTTGTGCACTCCAAAACTGTGGCCTTTACAGTAAAGTAGCAAGAGGAAAACCACGAAGAGTTTCATTTAATGTTTGCCAAAAGCCATTTAGGAGACGCAGCTCGGACGTGGAAGAAGCTTCTCTGGTCAGAAGAGACAAAAATCTTAATTCTGGCCTATTTGCAACACCATGTCTTGTGCCAAACTAGCCGCGACCACGGCATCCCATTACGACTAAAGGTGGCGGCAGCATCATGCTCAGGAGAACAGGCAAAACACTTCAAGTCTGTAGATGTGAAAGGCTGGTGAAGGTGTGTCACAAAAGACTTAAAGCTGGCATTGTGGAAGGTGGTTCTACAAGGGGATCTGCATAATTTAAATATTTGGCACATTTGTCTTACGATCCCACAAAAACACATTCATGTAAGGTCAAGGAATATAAAGATTTCTGCAAAGCACTAGAAACGGGATTTCTTGCTACGCCAGCCGAGTGCAAAGTTACCATCTTCTGAGGTCCAGCACTTTTCTCTGTTTGATCTCCTCCAGAGACGCATGGACGGGCACATCCTGCAGATTCCTGCTGGGTCTGTCTGAAGCCCTCATCTTCTTGGCGCTGCATTTCTTCCCGTTGCCTGAAACACAGAGTCGCGGGACGCTGAGCATGATGGGATTAACAATACTGTCCAACAAGCTTAAACGCTGACACAGAAACCGTTCAATGCACCCGGAGGCTCGCGGAGCTCACTGGGTCTTATCTTCCTCGTGAAGACGGCGTTAAAGTCCGCCGTATCGATCTCCCACGCCAGAAGAGGCTTGCCGTGGCCGGACGACGACTCCTCCACGTCACAGTCCCCGTCCGACCCCACGGGACCCGCTCCGGTCTGACCGCCGCTCAAGTCGGCGGGGGGGTTGGGCCTCCCGAGCGGCGGCCCGTCCTCCTGCTTGTTCCTGGCCACCTTCGGGGGGCAGCAGTAGACGGAGGCCGCCTGGTTGAGGAGGGCGTAGTCGGAGCAGACGGTGTAGAACTTCTCCCGGGAGTGGGTGACCGGGCACGTCCACTGCAGGTGGAGCTCTGCGCTCGAGGCCCGCCTCAGCCTGGCAGCGTCCCGGGCGAGGGAGCTGATCAGTCCGTGGTCCTCCTGCTCCCCCTCCGCGGGCCCTTGGAGATTCGCCCCCTGGCCCTCCGACGTGTTAGGCATCTGGGCGCTGCGTGGGCGACGGCTGAGACCGAAGGAGTCTCTTCTGTGGATACAAAAAAAAAAATAAATAAATAAATAAATAAATAAATAAAAAGCACAGAGATGGAGCAAAGATGGAGATTCCGTGACAGACATTAGTTTCAACACCTGAAAACCATCTTTATACAGCATCACGACTCACATTTTTAACGCACAGCAAGGACATATAACAAAATAGCGCGTTACCTTTGACCGAAGACAAGTAATTTATTAGGTACGCAGAGAACAAGGCCAGCCCATCCGCCCCTTAGCCGTAACCTTAACTAAACATCATGTCACCTGTGAAGCTGAACAGGCGCAGCTACATCCCTGCTGCTACCCTGGAGGAAGCTGGTGTAAACACGCCCTGCTGTTGGGCTATTATTATCTTCCCATAGCTCTTTAAACTGTTTCCGGGGAGCTCAGAGGTCAGCTGACTGCTAACCACCTCACAGCGACATTCACCGAGCGACAGGCCGACCAGAGTAAACAATTATCCCGACAGAAATCCCGTTACTTCGCCCTCCTGACCCGCATCTGCTTCCAGAGACTCAGCGGACTGTACCATTCCGGGAACCAGGTGTGGAGGGGGGCCTACCAAAGATATGACACTACTGAAAACAATAAACAGCATAAAATAATCTTACGCATTTGGTTAAAAACCCAACACTTTGTAGTTTAAATACTCTGTGTTTTATAGCACTGAAAATAAAAATAATTAACACTTTTCCATCACTATTTTGGTATCTCCCCCCCGGCCTCGGTTCGCAATGAAATGCTCCTGCATCTCTAAACCAATAACAAGAGCGAACTCAAGTGGGTGTTTAAACTTCACACAGAAGAGGTAAGTTAGCCAATGTTTACTGACAGTACTGTTTTAAGCTATATAAGCGGAGAATAAAACGTATTAAGCTTTTTCGAACAACTTTAAAACAGAAAAAGGGAAAACCTACTGTTTTAAATTACAGTAATGTGTAGATTGTTGGTTGTTGGAGCCTCTGTTCTGATTAGACATGGAAGCATAGAGCATAAAAAAATACATAAATAAAAAAGGACCAAACAACTTGAGTCCTTCCTCGTTGTTATTTGTTACATTCCTGAATTTTCTTTTTACAAAGTAACAAGCTCAGTCAGCAGCTGGATTTTTATTTCGAGGTGTTAGAGTAAATAGTGACAAATACATGCTTCACTTCAGATTTGTATTCGTCAAAAAACTGGAAAACCATGTATGATTATTTGATTGATTGTCAATTTTCAATTACACACATAAAATCCCAATGTGAAACATTTGAAGGGATGCAAACACTTTAGCAAGGCAAAGTAGAATGGAACTTTTAAATATGTTAAATACGTATTATGTTTTCTTTCATCTGTAAGGATTCTATTTTCAAAAAGGCTGAAAAATAGCTGGAGGTGAGCCATTAAAGAAAAAAAAAAGCGCTTTAACTTTGGGAAAAACATTACCTTGGAGATAACCAAAGAGTATCCACTTGTGGTTGAATATTTACCAGAGAACAGATCACTCTCTTCTCTTCAAGGTCCTTCAAGGTCCAAGCCACAAATGCCACAAATGTCAAAGAAAGCTTAGGCTACTAAGATTTTGTCCTAAAATGTCTTGTTAGAACTAAAGAATCACCTGGAGCTTGATGTTGACCCCTCCTAAGAGGCCAGGGTTGCCCATAGAGGAGCGTAAAGTTAACCTCTTCTAACAAAAAAGTCGTTCAATAACTACCTATAACTGTAACCTTCATTTTTAAGTGACTACAATTTTACAAGTCCTTACTCTGCCATCCTCTACTAACAGGCAGTTACTTTCACTGGAACCACTTTATATGTTCCCTTCTCAGTATGTGTCTCACACAGGAAGTTCAGTGGTTATTTGTGTAAACATAAATTGTTGGTTTCTGTGTTAGTAGGCCTTATGATTCCATCATGGTTTAAAGCAGGGGTTGGGAGGTTACCCACTTCTAGTGAGATAATAACCACTTATAACTTTTCAAAAGAGCTTGTCTTTGAAAATCTCAAACTGCCCCGTTAAATTTTATAGAAAATATTCCAAGAAAATATTTACTTGGAAAAAAAAGAAAAAAAAAAAAAGAAAAGGACAAACTGAGTTTTCCCAGACTGCTTTCATCCCAGGAAGGTCTGCTTCATTTTTACACCATTGCTAAAAACGTCAAAAATAACCCAGACGTCACTCTTGGTAGGCTTGCTGTGTACAGGGTTATAAAGAGGTGAACCATGACCAAGAAGCTGGTGATCATCGACACAGACTGCGGCATAGATGACGCTCAGGCCATAATGATGGCCTTGGCGGCACCCGGCCTGGAGGTCCTGGCCGTGACCTGCGTGTTCGGGAACACGGCGGTGGAAAACGTGTGTCAGAACGTTCTGCAGGTTCTCTCTGTCTGTGAGCGCCAGGGGGTGCGTCTGCTGGAGTGAACAGGAGTTCAACGTGTTTTGAAGTTGCACGGTCCCTAATAAGAGCTTTACCTTTCCTGAAAACTGCTATGATTCCCACCGCTTCCTGTAGATTCCGGTGTTTCAAGGGTGTGCCGGTCCTCTTGTTGGAGTCAGTAATCCATTCAGTGACCACTTTGGAGGCGATGGACTTGGGGATGTGATTGAGGTCAAAGACCCTCGGTGGAAGGAGAAAATTCAGCCAGAGCATGCCGTCAATGCGATGATCAGACTGGCATCTGAATATGAGAAGCAGGTAAGAAGCCCCACCGTTTCTATCTGGGATGACTGTGGTGTTACCTAACTATTCCTTCCACAGGTGTCCTTGGTGGCCCTCGGCCCGCTCACTAACCTGGCGCTGGCTGTCAGGCTGGATCCAGGTTTTCCCCAAAAGCTCAGAGACCTCTTCATCATGGGTGGCAACATGGAGGGTAGTTAAGGATGATTTCAAACGCTCCTATGTGAGCCGAGGCTAGTAGCCTTGAACAGCAGTTTTTTTTTTTATTGCAGGAAAAGGAAACGTGACCCTTTGTGCAGAGTTTAACTTTGCGACAGACCCAGAGTCTGCCTACATTGTTCTTGAAGAATTCCTCTGCCCTACCCACCTCGCTACGTGGGAGTACTCATGCCGAAACGCTCTGACTTGGGTATGCTGCTTAAACTGTGTTTACATAGTCCATAAACCTATGTATAAAATGCCGATAAAAAGCATTTAGTTTTATGGTTGTAACATGATAAAAATGGCAAAAAGTTCAGGGGACATGAGTAATTTAGCGAGGTACTCCAAATGAAAAGCTAAAGTATTACCACCCTGGATGATTGTGTAGCCTCCGTCCCACTGACTTGCACTTCTGCAGGAGTTCTTTGAAGAGCTGATCAATCAGGACGCCCCGGCAGCCCGCTTCATGAAGACGGTAACGTCGAAGTGCTGGGCCTACTCCAAAGAGACCATGAAGAATAAGAGAGACGTGTACTTTGGGCCTGGCTTTGTGTCTTATGATGCCTACGCGATGGCGGCCTGCGTCGATGGCAGCACGGTGCTGGAAAGCATCCAGTGCCCCGTGCGTGTGGAGCTGCAGGGCTCCATGACCCGCGGCATGTTGGTGCTGGATCGCACGGACTCTCTGAAGAAGAGCCACGCCGTGACTGTCATGTCTAAATGTGATGTGGCCAAGTTTGGTCAGCTTCTAATGGAGTCCCTCCGATCACCATTGAAGATGTAAGGTTTGGTGCTTTGATGGGTGCGGTGACAGTAAAGAAAGTGCAGCTGTGAGGTTTATTTTTCTTTTGATAAGGTTATAAAACAGACTAAACAAAACAAGGTCGAGGGGCTGAACATTCATTGTCAGGGTGTCTAAATCAACAGGACAGTTGTTTGGGTGTTTCCGGGTCCTGTAGCTGCAAACCAAGCCCAAATGGCACATCACAAGAAAACAGTTCAGATAAGTGATTGCTAATATTTATGCTCACGATAGGTTGTATTCACTTCATTTCTGGAACGGGTGAGAATGAGGTGACTATACTCATTCAATAAATTAGAATGTTATTGAAAAGTTCATTTATTTCAGTAACTCAGTTCACTAAGGTAAACATTAAATAGACTGACAATGTTTATAGCCTTTTTCTGTTAATTATAATTTTTTCCACCTCCAGCTAATAAAAAAACACAGCATTTAAGATTAGAATATTATGTCAGACCAATAAAAGCCAATTTTTTTCATGGAAAAATGTCTGCTTAATGCAAAATATGTTTAATACTGGCTAAAAGTTTTCTTAATCTCACAAACAAGTGCGTTAATTTATATTCTAATTTAATATTAAATTTGACGGTATATTATAGAAGTTTAGAACTGAAAGCGGGGATTTGTATGTAGAGTTTAGTTGCTGAACTGCCCAGCACAATATTTCTGTGATGCATAAGTATTTTAAATCAAACACAGGGATTTAAATTACTTGTACATAAATAAATAAAATCTTATTTTTAATTTTAAAGTGTTTTCTAGTTCTTCTGTGACATCCATCCATTTTCTTACTCGCTTTATCCCTCATGGGGTCACTAGGGGTGCTGGTGCCTATCTCCAGCATTTCAATGGGCGAGAGGCGGGGTACACCTTGGACAGGTCGCCAGTCTGTTCTTCTGTGACATAATTTTTTTAGTATATCAAATTCATCCAAGGAGTGAAATCTTCACTGCAGTCCAGCAGAGAGCAGCAAATACCTGGTAGTGCTACAAGCAAAGCATCATGTGTTGCATCCTGTTGAGAGGCTAGTTCCTTTTTGAGGAACAGAAACGGCGCAAAGAAAAGAAACAACTGTCCTCTTGCACCATGAAGATCTGATCCCAGACAGTATTTCATGAGCAGGTATGTTCATGTCAAACACCCAGACAAAAAAAGTACGAGTTAAGGTATTCCAGAGAGAAACGGGACAAACCTTCAGTAATTTAAAACATCATCACTTCTCTGAGGTGGAGTGCAGGCAGGCCGTTCCGTCCTATCCCTGCCCTCTGGAGGTTGCCTCTGACTGCTGACATCTTGGAGGACAGAATTCGCCCCTTTAGAGTGGAGGCATGGGATTGCCACTGGTTGCAGAACCTTATCTGTGTATCTCTCTGCATAGAATTTGTTTCTAATAATGACAAGTAGTGATGGGTCCGGCAACACCGATGCGTCGGCGCATGCGTCGAGCTCCTAGAGCAAAACCCGTGTCGATGCGCGTATCGCTATAGACCAATTCATTGTTATTGTTTTGATTTGGGTTTTTCGCGCATGCGCACTTGACTGGTAGGCAAAAGGCGGACACAATGGTGGACGAAAACAAAGAAAATGACGAGTTCTCAATGTATTTTTGTTCTTTAGATAACGTATCACAAGATCGTTATAAGAGTAAGTTGATGGTTGACTGTCAGATCCATAAAGCAAAAGCCTGAAGGGACGGAGCGAGTCTGTGAAATGCTGGCCAAGTGTTTCGTACGGCGACATATACAGCTACCTTATTAACACGCCAGGCCAGTACACACGAGAGAGCATGAAAGCCATGAAATCACTTGACGGCTACAATTATTTCATATCGGGAAATGTTCAGCCATGTTTGTGTAACATACTGGAGAAGAACACAACTGTGTGCTTTGTGAAAGCCAAGGTATCCCCATCCCAACGGGCCAACGACAAGCCACGAGCCAAAGGGTGTGCCTGAACAAGAAGCAGGAATACGTTGTAGCTGCACATTGTACAAGTAAAGCTGGGTAAGTGAACAAAAAATGTTTCCATATATTTATTCAATCTATATTTTTCCCTTACAATGTTTAAATGTGTTAACATGTAACTAAACATATAGGATTTGGATGAAAAAAAAATATCTTAGTTGGCGTTGGGCCGACACTTCCCTTAATTTGACACAATCAAATTAAGTAAACCGACTTGCTTCACGTCGGGCCTTGAGATGTCGATTTTCATCCAGAACTCGTTGATACTCCTGTTGAAGTCCTGCGTAATCACTTTGTAGCTGATCATACTGCTGCTGAAGAGGGTCAGGATCTGTTCCTGAAATGTACAAAATGTTCTTTTTTAAGGATAGTTCAAAGCGTTACTATTTCATTTTACAGTTAAACAACCATTATTTGAAGAAATACATTTCAAAGTCAAAGATTGCAGAATTGGGTAAAAAATGTAGTATATCCTCTTTAATAAGTTCAATAAATTCTGTACTGAACAACTACAATACAACATTGTTACAATGTAAATGATTAACTATTTACAACTAGTGTTCTTTAGTGTAGGTACAATATTATTATTAACATTAATATCTTGCCAACCTGATTCTTGGTATGATGGGGTATGATGTGCCAAATCCAACAAGGCCTGGGCGGCTGTTTGTTCATGATGGCTGTCCGGTACATTCTCCTTCCTGTGATAGAGTGTCAATGCCAATCTTCTTCGCTGTTTGGCCACCCGCTGGAACCTTTCCAACGATGTTGGAGTTAACTTGGTCAATGGCGTAAAGTTGAAAATAGTGGGCAGAAAGTCAGGATGGTTTACGTCTGTTGAAGGCTCACCTAAATTATTGGACAATACAGTATAAATCTCAGATCTAAATATTTTTAGAGTAGTCACTGTAAAGTACCTCTAAATCAACAATTGAATATATATTCTGTTACTGGATATATTGTCTTATTAATCCTTTTCACAGACTCATGCCAGAGGGTTTGCATACATTGTACATGTACGTGTATTATTACAAAACGAACGTTTACGTCTCGATCAGGGTTTATACAGGAATGAGTAACCCTAATTTAATGCTTTTTAATGCTCTTTTAATGCTCGTAGAACTAGATTTAATGCCATCAACAAGTACCCATATATATATATATATATATATATATATATATATATATATATATATATATATATATATACACTCACCGGCCACTTTATTAGGTACCCCATGCTAGTAACGGGTTGGACCCCCTTTTGCCTTCAGAACTGCCTCAATTCTTCGTGGCATAGATTCAACAAGGTGCTGGAAGCATTCCTCAGGGAGTTTGGTCCATATTGACATGATGGCATCACACAGTTGCCGCAGATTTGTCGGCTGCACATCCATGATGCGAATCTCCCGTTCCACCACATCCCAAAGATGCTCTATTGGATTAAGATCTGGTGACTGTGGAGGCCATTTGAGTACAGTGAACTCATTGTCATGTTCAAGAAAGCAGTCTGAGATGATTCCAGCTTTATGACATGGCGCATTATCCTGCTGAAAGTAGCCATCATGGGTTGGGTACATTGTGGTCATAAAGGGATGGACATGGTCAGCAACAATACTCAGGTAGGCTGTGGCGTTGCAACGATGCTCAATTGGTACCAAGGGGCCCAAAGAGTGCCAAGAAAATATTCCCCACACCATGACACCACCACCACCAGCCTGAACCGTTGATAGATCCCAGTAGATTAGCAGTTTCTGAAATACTCAGACCAGCCCTTCTGGCACCAACAATCATGCCACGTTCAAAGTCACTCAAATCACCTTTCTTCCCCATACTGATGCTCGGTTTGAACCGCAGGAGATTCTCTTGACCATGTCTACATGCCTAAATGCACTGAGTTGCCGCCATGTGATTGGCTGCTTAGAAATTAAGTGTTAACGAGCAGTTGGACAGGTGTACCTAATAAAGTGGCCGGTGAGTGTGTGTGTATATATATATATATATATATATATATATATATATATATATATATATATATATATATATATATATATATATATATATACACACGAGTACTTGTTGATGGCCTGTTCAGACACCAGAGCACCTCTGCATGCAGTGTTGCATTGGATCCAAATGTTGTTCGAAGACTGTCTGATTTTTCTACGTTAGTGGCGGTAGAGCTTGCTCCAGCTGCTGCTGCGCTGTTTGCGGTAGCTAATGCGGACGTGACTGCGTTGGTTACAGAAAAGTAACTTGACATCGTTAGCTGTTGTCTGCCCCATGCAGCTGATCTGTGGCTGTCCGCAGTGGTGTAGTGGTCCCTGGAGAAGTAGGTATACTCTCAATGTTTGCCCTTTTAGACGCAGCTCAGAAAAATGCTGTTTTAGAAACAATGACATGTAACACTGCTCTATTTAGTTTACCCAAAAATCCATCACTAGGGTTTACTCATTTTAGCCTAAAATATTTAGCCTAAAACATTTAGATTACAATATTTCCTTGAGCTACTACGTCAGGTGTGAAAATACTGTTGTCTCTTTTTTAAAGATTTTATCCAGCTTCTGGTAGGTAATGTAACATTTTCTTTGGTTTATATTGAAGGAATTCCTACACTACATCCAGAATCAACATTTCATTACTTTACTGTAGGTTTTTCAATATAGACGTAGATGATAAGGCATATGGAAAGTCCTAAATTGAATGAGAAAGAGAATCTATAGAAAGAGATAAAGTTAATAACGAGGAGAACATCAAAACTCAAATCTCTTTGTCTTTGCAAATGAGGAATTGTCAAATATACCAGTTGAAACACCCAAACAACTGTTGATCCTGTTGATTTAGACTGACCTGACAAAAGCCAGCTGTATGTTGCTCCGCCTAGCTCCACTCACATACATCTGGGACACCGCCGGTAGAGAGTGATTTCTCCAACCAAATTTATGGTCTGGCCAATCAGGACGCAGGGCTGGAGTTTCATAGATGTGACGTAGTTGAGACGCGACCATGACATGAGACTGTTTTGATAGCAATGGCGGCTCGTTGAGGAAGCAAGCGTTAACATTGATGCTGCTATTTCTTCCGTGTTGTCCAATCTACCTAATATTGTTTAATTAAAAGAACATCAGAGAACGCCTCTGAAGGCTTTTGTTGGTGGAAACGATGTTTTCGCCCTTCTCCCGACCGGATTTGGCAAGTTTTGTTTTCCGGGGCGCGTCCGCTATCATCAGCGTCACGGGTTAGCTTCGGTGTGAGTGGTTGAAATAGCACGTCAATAAAGATGACAGACAAGTGGCTTATCCAATCATATGCAAGAAGTTTTGATAAGGCCCAGCCTTCTGTAAAGGCAATTCCTATGGCGGTGTCCCAGATGTATGTGAGTGGAGCTAGGCGGAGCGACATACAGCTGGTTTTTGTCAGGTTAGATTTAGACACCCTGACAGTGAATGTTTAGCACCTTGATTTTAAAATGGTCGGTGATTTTAAACTTGACAGTCAAAAAGGGGCCATGAGTTGAACGTGAGCACGAGCATGAACAAAAAGCCCGATCAATGGAACGCAAATAACGTGATTCACCATGGCGACAGGAAATAAGCTTGGAAGTTTGCATGTCCTGCGAGTGGAATTAGACATCTATAAAGAAGGCACATGGACAATATTAAACTATAAGAAACAATAATGTTGCTGCTGAAAACAGCAATAGAGAATTGTTGAAAAAGTCAATGCATGCGCGATATGAAAGTTATGTGATGGAGACTTAAAGCTGTTTTCTCACACTTCACTGTTCAACACAAAAGGGGGAGTATGTGGGGGTAGGGGGGGGGGGCTGCATTGATTACTAAAAGCATTGAAAGGACATGGCAGCAAATCATGATGAAGTACATTTTAACCAGGTAAGGTTAAGTTAGAAGTTTTCTTATGTTCAACTGTACTCAACTAAAGCATTATTTGGCTATATTCAATATATGCAATTAATGATGGGATGGTGTGTGTTATTGAAATAACTGATATGTTCATCGTTTTGCCATTGTTCACCAATCCTTCTAAAAATGAGGTGACACTGATTGTCTTGTAGGTGTGCCAACCTCACTTTATATTAACTACATAGGCTATATGGAATGGAAAATTAGAGCTGGAAGTGCCAAAATGTGATACAGAATAAATTATTGTTTTCATTCTGCGTAGTTATTTTATTAATCTTGTGGGTCTCTGACTATGGAACACCATTAAACTATAACATTTAACATTTCTGACAGCACAACATACAGTTGCCTCTGAAAGATTTTCTGCGTCTCCTACGTTATTAAAAAGCTGCCGTTGGCATAAAAACGAAGAGGAGCACAAAGAAATTGTTCAGAACTGAGAGCGTTCCCTCGTTTTGTTAGAAAAGCGATGTGCGGCTGAGAATATTGAAATAAATCATCTGACGACCCCAAATGAGCCCCAGCCAGGACCACCTTCACAAAAGCTGTCTGCCCCTACTTCAGGCATGTTATTGAGCAGTTTGTTGTTTGTAAATCATGTACTAAAATTTGTTGTTTTTACATAACATTTGGCAACATCTTGACATCGAAGTGGGCAGGCAGACCCAAAGTGCCAGAGCTGATGCCATCCAGGAGGTGCACAGATACGTGGCAGTGGGTCCCAGGATCCTATGATATACTGGAAAAACCAAAAGACAGTCTGTCCAAACCTCTTCTGCCTTTCATTACAATTTCTATGCACTCCAGCATCATCTGTGCCGTGTGAACGGGTGTTTTCTACAGCTGGAGACTCAATATCAAAACGTTGAAACAACTTATTCTTTTTAACAAAAAAAAAATGCCAGTCCACAAGCATCCTTATTCACAGCATGTTTACTTAGAGGTCATTACGTTATGATATAGGTTTACATTATTTATTGACTGTACCTAAAAAATAAAGATATTTTAAATTCAAATGAAAATATAAAATAATACATGCAACATACAATGACTTAAATTGTATTATTGTGTATACTAGGTCATCAAATCAGTGTCAGTTAACTCTGTCAACTAGGTTGCCTGTAGAGATTTTTAAGGTCCAGCAGGTGTCAGTATTCAGTGACACAGTATCGACACAGTTTGGTAATGTGTCGAATCGCTTCATGACGCCTCATCGACCCATCACTAATGACAAGGTTTGTTCTGCCAGGGAGGGAGATGCTGACCCACACCATCACACTGCTTGGCATCCGGAGAGTTTTTGATGGGTGCAGCTCAATCCACAAATGCATCTGCATTCAAAACAGGGACCTCAAACTCCAGCAATTAGCCAATTTCTAGTTAGATCTTGACTGCTCGCCTAGGAGCTAATTCAGCCATCTCATTCATGTCCGTTGGACCAGGCATTCATCTAAACCTTGCAGCACACATTGTATACACATTTTAATGCATAACATGAATGTGCAATGCATTTGTTCCAAATAGTACTGTTTAATAGTCGTACTTCAAGTAGAGGATTTCTTTATCTACTAATGGCATTACATCCGAAAACATGAAATTAGACATCGTCTTTTTTTCCCCCCTTGTGACTGTACATTTCAAACAGAAATAAAAACTTTGTTCTCTCTTGTTCTTTGAGAGGAGCTGAAAATAAGAGAAGACGTCTGCATTTAAACTCAAATAATGGTAATAATGGAAAATATTTAAACTGAGAAATGATGAAGGTGAACCTCCGTCCCAGTATCTAATTACAGAGTGACTCAGGTACTGCTCCAGAATTCTGCATCCGTATTTAGCATCCTCCATCTTTCCCTCATGTCTTTACTGACAGGTCATGTGACACACACAGATGGACTTCATTTCACCAAGTATAGGACTTTTGAAGATAATTCCATAGCACCAGAACTTTTCAGAAGCTTCACAGCAAAGTGGGTGGATAGATATTCACATGTGACAATAAAAGGGGGTGAATACCTTTGCAAGGCATTGTATGTAGTTTTGTTCAAAATAACAGGCCTACATCACTAACCAGATCAGTCACTATTGCTGGTAGAAATATTTCTACACGGCAAGTAATTTACCAGGTGTAGCAGCGTGACAAAAGACACAGAGCCATGTTGCTGAGTAAGTAAGTCATTAATTAGAAAGCTCTGTTCAAAATAATAATGGAGAGTTCAATCAATGGGGTTGTTCTTTCTTTTTAGGAGAACAAAAAAATGGAAAACAGGTGGTTGTGATTCAAAAGAAGAAAAGATTTGGGTCTCATCTGACCAGATCACATACCTCTATGTATTTTTCCATATTTGTCTGCCAGCAAAATGCCAGAGAAAAAAAACACATTTTTATGTATCCTTCACCTTCCACTTCAGTAACGCACTTTGTGTTTTTCTACCACATGCATTGCAACTGAAGTACATTGAAATGTCTGGTCTGAATTATGCAAGGCACTGTAGCTTTTATGCACGATAAGGAGCCAAGTCCACCTATCTGTAACTTCTAAACACCAGGTTCTGGTTTAATGTGTCCAAAAAAAAGACAAAAAAATGCTCTATTTTGTTTGCCATTTCTCTGCAGACGACTCAAAAATCTGTTAAAAAGCTTTTAGTTTTTTTATCCGCACCAAAGTCAGACCATGTCATGCTTTTTAATATAAAGTGAGTCAATTTATCTGTAATGTGATTAATTTGTACATGCCATCTGCCAAACCAACAATCGTTAGAAAGACCTTTCAGAAATCAGAGGTTAGCGAGGCTTGAAGCAGCTGGTTCTACTGTTGATCCGCCTGGATCTGCTGCTTCAGACTCTTTTGTAACAAAACTCATCCTGTCCTGCAGAACTTGTAAAAGCAAAGTTTGTTTGAGGAAATCAAGAAGAAACCCAGATTTTCTGCTGAAATCCTTTAATTAAATTCGCAGACAAACGAAGGCGATGAGAGCACAGTTCAAACCCCAAACTGAGGAATTTATTTTATCTGATCACTGGACCAAATAATTCCACTTTAAAAATTGACAACATGAATATTCCTAAAACTGTTATGGGATGAGGGGTAAAAAAAAATAATAAAAATAAACCAATACAATTTTAGATTTCTAAAGATCCCTTCTGCCAAATAAAAACAAAGTGCAATGATCCCATTGTGAATGTAGCTCCATTTGGCTTCTCAAAGAAGCTTTGATTAGAAACCAGTAGGAGCTGAGCTGGCACATGGCGTCAAATAAGTCATTTAACACTAAACTTAATAAAGGTTTTGCCACCTTTCCGGAAATGGATGCTGCATTATTCTTTCTATGCCATCCATGTTTATCTTAGGGGCTTTTGTTAAAACCAACCCAAATTAAAAGTTAGCATTACTGCCCTCAGGAGTAAAAAGCTGCAGGGGAAATAAATGTGGGGTGGGTGGGACCCCCATTACTGGGCTAATCCAAATAATGTTGCTTTCCGAGGGGATTCTCCGATTATAAAAGACTTTGTCTAGCACACGTAACCTCCGTTAAGTGCTGCCATCTGCTGCTTAGTTGCCATTATCAGAGGAGCTGGGCCAGGGCTCAGAGCTGCGTCTGCTCAGGGTGGGACGCCACGCGCTCCAGGGGTTGAAGGTCCGGCTCATCTCGGTGGAAGTCGGGGACGACGGGGCGGGGCTGCTGACCAGATTAGTCAGGGTGGCTGAACTGGTCGGTGGCGAGAAAGGGTGCAACGCTGAATCTGCACTCGTTGACCAGATGGAGCTGCCGAAGGGCGCGGTCGTAGACCACGGATTACAAGCGGTTCCCAGGAATGACTGCGCACAAACAAAAGCAGGGTGTCACAAGCGGCGCTAACATACGCCAAGCCCGTCGGTAGGACGTTCTGGTGCTTACTGCAGTGGGGGCGGTCGGTGAGCTGGAGCTGCTGGGCCAGGAGTGCAGCGGGTCGCTGCTCGGGATGTCCCAGATGGGGGAGGAGACCGGGGTGAACTCTGGCCAGCTTGGCTGAGGCTCTGACGGCTTTGGGAGATTCATTCCGCTGAAAACTAAAGCAAACACACACGGTTCACTGTGATGCTGAGCCACGTTTAGCTGCTAAACACGTTACTCTACATTCTTCTACTGGCTCGTAGTCGGGCATAAATGGGTACCTCTCAGCAGGTTGAAGGAGCTGTTGGGTCCAAAAGCAGAGAAAGAGTTGTCAGACTGGTAGTTTGGACTACTGGCCGTGTCAACTGGACTCCATAACCCAGAGCTTCAGGAGGATAAGAAAAAGAAAATTAGGACCTGTGTACAAACGTTCCCAGCTGCATGCTCCTCTGATTGGTTTTTCAAATGACCTCTCTGAGCTGTCGCTTTCCACCGAGGCCATGTTTGCCAGAGTCTTGCCTTGGGTGTCTCCTTTACCTGGGCCGGAGCCACCTGAAGGGAACATCCAGGCTTACTGCTAAAGCAACCGTTTCACTGTTTGGGTTGAGGTGCAAACAGGCGTTGCAAACTCACCTGGGCTTTTGTCATAACCTGCAGCCACAGCAGCAAAGGTGGGGTTCCCGTTTTTGCCTGGGAGTGGAGTGCCTGTAGACAGCTTATTTCCTGGTGCCTTTTTCTGGTTCGGCTCACTGGAACAACAAAAGCACAGTTCAGCAGGACGGAGAGATTCTTCTGCAGCGTTATCAAAGTGATCCAGGTCTTGTCCTGGGAGTGGTGGCCCAGTGATTAGAGACACGAAAGGTCGCTGGTTCAAAACTTAATCTGTCACTCTGGCTCCCTGAGCAAGACCCTTGACTATGGATTCCTCCCTGTGTGCCATTCAGTGCGGCCGCACCCATCTTCTACCCATCCCCTGTGGGACTATAAAGGGAAATATTTATTGATTTTATTTATAAAGCAGTATAACTACAGATGCACAGAGAACACTTTCTATGAACTTTAGCATCTCAGGCACCAAAGAAATTCACCTGATGGTGGCGTTAAGGGGAGCTAAGTGCTCTGAATATACAGGAGGTGAACGCATGACACTAGAAAATGTGCATCCTCCTCAACATTGCATTCAAGCAGTCTTTAGTGGTCACAATATTGCACACACTTGTACTGCAATCACTGTGCAGCTCTCGCCCAAGAGATCAAAGCATGATGGTACTTAAAGCTAAGAGGCGACGATCTGAGGTTTGTACGCTCTGTACGTTTAGTCATGAACCGCAGCAGCACAGGAACCATGTCAGGCTGAAGCCAGAAGCTGCTGCTGGCAAAGAAAAAAATCTAAACCTAAAACATGCTAGATTTTTTTAAGCAGCTAAGTGGGCTAAGACAGAAGAAAAGTTGTTTGGCAGCTTTTCCCCTTTCTCCTGGTACATTTGGCTGACGCAGCTAGATAATTTATATATCTAAATGAATCAAATTTAAACCATACGGTTTCCTAACTAACACAGTTGATAGATATCACTAATTTTAAAGTAAAATATTCTATTATATTTTAACTAAAAGAGCGTATGCTCTTAGACCTGTTTCTGTTCATTTCCAATTCAATCTCACAATATTTACCATTTGGACACTGATGGGTTTCTGTTTGTTCTTTTGATGTTTTTAGTAAATAGGGGCAGAGAAAATAAGATTTTATCTTCTTTCTGCTCACTTTTACTCGTGGGAAATGTATGACAGTGACTGTTTTTGTAATTTCTTTTGCCATGGAGCAATAAATAAATCTGAATCTGAAAATCTGAAATACATCAACAGGAGTTGAACTTTATTTTTGTCATGTCAGAGATACAAAACAAATAAAAGACTACCAGGAAGGCTAAATGCGGCAAAGTGGCTTTGGTTTATTCGTCTGAGCTTTCAGCCTCTGTCTGTTATGGAGTTTGACGGATTCACATGTGGAAATCCAACAACCGGGCCGGCGTTCTCTACGATGGAATAATAATCAACTCTCACAGCTGGAAAGCTTAGAAAATGGTTCTTACGTCTCACCTTACCATAGTTCATAAAGAAAATCAAAAGTAGCTGAAATCATTATCTAGAGGGCAAAGCTTTGCAAAAACTGGAGACCAGAAACATGACGCCTGGCATACATGTGTCTGATCGGCGAATCTCTAATAAAGACAAAACAAGTTGGCACCAAACACTAAATGCCAGAGCGAGAGAGGGATAGAAAAGATCCGGTTTCTGAGAAGTTAAAAGTGGAAAAGAACAGCAAGACGACATGTGGCATTGGCCTCCTTTGTCATCAGCCATTAAAGAACTCCCTGTTTGAAGATGGAAAAACAAAAGCCAGAACATTGAAAAAAAAAAACAGTGGTATGGAGTTGGAAAATACCAAGTTACCCCAAACAGTTTCCCACCCCCCCGACAGCCACCAATAATGGTCTGTAAACCAAGTCAACGAGCCGAGGTCTCACTCTCAGTTATGAAAGTTAACAGAAAGCAACAAGTTAAAGGTCCAAGAACTGGAAACCACATTAGGAACATAGGATGAAATGGATTCCTCAGAAGCTAAATTAATACATAAATAAAACATCAGGATGTTGCAACCCACACAAGCCTGCTAAAACAGGAAGTGGTTAGAGAGACTTGTAAGTGTGGGTCTATATAGAGGCGATGCTTCATTTATTTTTTTCTGCAGAACACTGCTTTTTTTAAACTAATTAAAAGCTGTTTTTTAGCCTGCCATGTTTTGTCAGCAGGTCTCCTTCAGTACAGCTATGTTTAGTCTACTTAAAAGTACCTCGCAAAAGTCCCTCGAGCTTTTTCAAGAGACAGTTTGTTACATTACAACAACAAACTTCGATGGGAACTAGATCGACCAACACAATGCCTGGTTTTCACCATTTTTGACGAATATTTATAGTGTGGTGCCGCCTGGTATTTAGCCCCTCTGAATAAATACTTATTAGGACCGCCTTTGGGCTTCTATTACACCCACAGGCCTCAGTCTCTTCTTTTGCACATCTAGAGGATTTTATTTTTCAGATTAGATAGAGAACTTAAGTCCCGCCAAAGATTCTTAATTTCATTTAGGTCTGAACTTTGACTAGGCCCTTTTAACACATGTAGAGGCACAACTCAAAATGAAAAGGTTTTGTTCTCTTGTTTCAGAAAGTGAAACATGTGATTAGATTCATTAACCAGTGAAATACTTCAAGCCTTCATTTTTTTAAATTTCGATTATTATAATCACAGAAATTGAAAATCCAAAATTCATTTTTTCATGGCTAAAGAAGCTGGTTGTTCACAGAGTTCTGCATCCAACCATATTCAGAGAAAGTTGAGAGGAAGGAAAAAAATGTGACACCAGGAACCGGGCCTTGAGAGGATTGTGGATCAAGAGCCATTCAAGAATCTGGGGGAGCTTCATAAGGAGTGGGCTGAGGCTGGAGAAGACATCCCCACCAAGTACTGGGTGCATAGAAAGGAACATGTTCAGAATCCTGACATTTTTGTTTAAAATCTTATTTTTATATCTCATGTAATATATTTTTTGAGACACTGAATTTGGGGGTTTTCTTTACCTGTCAGCCATATCTTCAAAATATAAGAAATAAAGCCTTGACGTATGTCACTCTACGTGTTGCGAGTCTATATAATAAATTAGTTTCACGTTGAAACGAGTGACAAAAATACTGAACCTTTTCCTGATATTCTAATTTTATGAGATGTACCCGACCTAAATTGAATCACTGTAGCTGTCTGGTGAAGAAAGGCATCCCCACAGCATGATGCTGCCACCACCAAGTTGGTGGGGGTGTCATTCGGTGTGGACACACACAGTAATCCTAATGTAGGCCAAAAGGTCCCAGAATACCTTCTTCTACATATTTGCTGTGTCCTCCTACATTTCCTGTAGCAAACCCCCTCTTATGGCCTTCATCTTGCCGCTCTTCCATAATGGCCAGGAGTACACAGGTACTAGCTGTCTTGTTACAACAAGACAAAACACACCGAAGTTTATGGTTGTAATGTGAACAAACGCATGGGGTGTGAATACTTTAGCAAGGGACTGTGGTTACAGCAGGTTATTTTTATGTTTATGATCTAACCTGCTTCTTAAAGTGAGGTTGAGATGAAGTCCCGTAGGTTTTAAACTGAGATGGTCAGTCTGAGGGCCCACTGACCTGTGACTGTTCAGCACGCTGCTGTAGGATCCTCGGGACAGTAAGCTGGGGGAGGTTGGCGGGGGGGAGCAGGTCCCAGCTGTGGCGGACCTCTTCAGGAAAGGATCTGCGTTCAATGTCTGGAGGGCGATCTCCTGAAGACTATCTGCAGCTGTGTGTGGAGCACAGGAATTACAACAATAAGCAGTGAGTGACTTGAAACGCTGCCAATGGCAGCTCAGGCTCAGTACTCACGCGTGCTGTTGATAGGAAGAGGCATGTCCCACTCTGGAGGAGCATAGTCCTTCTCTCCTTCGGAGCTGCTGCTGTGGCCCAGCTCCGGGACAGAGGAGCTGGACGACAGCTTGGCTAAGAGGAGGGGGCGCCCATCGTCTTTATTGCTGTCTTCTGTCGGATAAACAAAAAGGTCAGAAAAAGCCATCTGGTGCCAGCAGAAGCCAGAAGCAGAACTTTTACTTTAGGAACCCACTTCTTTGTTTCGCCGCAGGTCTCGTCTTTGAGATAAGGGGGTGAAGAGCTTTGGATGCAAAGCTCCTGCGTTGCTTGTTTTCCAGTGGGGTTACGTATGGCAGCTCCAGAGAACTGCAACGATAAAGACTTGTCAAAAACAAAACAACCAAAATACTAGGTCACTTTAGTTTAAAGGTGCATAGCCACATTATTTGACTTTTCTTTTATGTAGACGTCAGTAGCTCACTCTGGTTGCATATAAAGGTTTTATGAAAGATTATCACATGCTGCTGGTGTATTAGTTGTTATTTTGGTGTTTTATGCTTCGTTTTTGCTCAATTTGTTAGTAAACAAAGCCTTTCGTGTTTATTTATGATTTTAAAGGAAGTACGACACTGAGCTTGTGCAGCAGGGGATAAAACAAGGAAGCAGCTAATGGCTATTAGCATCTCCCAGCGAAACAATGACGAAAGGTCCAAGATCCAGTGGGGGGAAAAACCCGCAAATAAATATGTGATTTCAAGAGGGAAAAGACTGGAATGTCATTGGGAATACGGTATGAATGTTGGTGTTCACTGAAGCAGACACTAAACCTGCTGAGGCTCAGATCTGACCGCAGAGTTCTGATATGAGGCTCTTAAAGTTGCTGTAGATCGGTTTATTTAATTATTAATGGTTGGTCTTCAATCAACTCAATCTCAGCGAGCTGCTGCTTTATTGAGAGGCATTGCAGAGGGTCAGGCTTTGTCCGGCATTATTTAATACCGTTTTATTAATGAAGCAAACCGGCATTATGATAGTTCTGCGATGCTGTCGCTAGATGGCGCCACGTCTGTTCATATTCATATTCATCATTTTTAGGCTCAAAAAGGACTATCAAGGAGGTGGTTTGGTAGATATAACCTTATTTTATCATGATCAAACAGTAAATAAACATAACGTTGCTATATACCTTCAAAAAAAAAATCACATCAAACCTGGATTTTTCTGTTGGGGTCTCCTTCTTTGTAGCTTCTTGTTTCCTCTCTTTGGGTTTGCCTGGGAAATTTAAGGTTTCCTCTTTTGTCGTTCCAGGAGTTGTTGTCCTTCCTTTCTTTTTCACTGGTTCCTGTCAGAAATTATGCATTTATGTAAGTTAACAAAATACTCAAAAAGTTAACATGAGGACTTTTGTTGAAGAGCGATCCTCCAAAGTACCTCTTTGAGGTTTGTCTCCACATCTGGATTTGAGGTCTCTGTGGTGGTGGAGGAGCTGTCATCGTTGTCTGCCAGGCCGTCTTTGAGCTCATCTCCCTGAGTCTTTAATCTGGACTTTTTCTCCTTTTCTTCCTTCTTTCTTGGGGCTTTTGTTTTTGAACGCTGCTTCCCTTTGGATTCCAACACTGAAAACATCATAACACAGTTTTAGCCGCCATAAGAGCCACTCGGCTCTTGAGTATGATCAGATGAGGCAGATGAGGCTACCTTTGCTTTGAATGGACCGAGAGCTCTGCTCTTGTAAAGCTTCAGTAACAAGTGACTCTGGACGGTCGAGGTCGTTGTCCATGGCTCCTATCAAGCTGGAATATTCTGGATCCTCCTGCAATGATGACCCAGCTAGAGTTTGACTCTGGTGATCCAACTGCTTGAAGTTGCGAGCTTTCCGATTGACCAGCTGGCTGGGAGCTGGAGGGCCATCTTGGCCAGAGGATGAACTTGCTTTGGGCAGCTGAGATGGAGTAGCTTGCATAGATTGGCGGCTAATGGGGATCCTGGGCCTCTTGTCTTGGCAGTCGGGTTCTGGTAAGGTACGGCTGGTGCCGTGTCGGCCTCCAACCTTCGCTGTGCCATTGCTGGATGGGTAAAATCCCCTGGAGTTCTGGGATGAGTCGCCATAGTCACTAAACCAGAGCGAGACAGATAAATCCGGTTAGTTGTTCACAAACCCTAAGTTTTAATTTAGAGTTAATGGTACAATTCCTGACACAAAAAGCTAACTTTAATGATGTACTGCAGGCAAAAGGTTATTAATGCCAAAAGCTGCAGTGCACTTCAAACATATTCGTACCCCTTCAGCTTTTGAAGGGACAGACCAATACAAAGTAGGGCATAGTTGTGATACAAAGGAAAAGGATAAACGCATCTACAGGTCAGAAAATGTCCTAAATAAAAGCCAGAACAAGCATGTGCATTGAGAAGTCCACCTGAGTGTAATTTAACCTGAGCAGTCTAAATAAATAGGGGACACTGCAAAAAATATGGAAGAAGGTGCCGTGTTCAGATCAGATCAGGACTGAAATTTTTGGCCTACAAGCAAAATGCAATGTATGGCATGAAACTAGCACGACACATCACCCTGAGAAAAAAAAAAAACAACTAAAGAAATGTGGCGGCAGCATCCTGCTGCGGGGACGCTTTTCTTCAGCAGGAAGCTGCCCAGAGTTGGTGTTGAACCATGCAGGCAGGGCTGCGGTGGGATAGTTAAGATCGGAGGCTTAATTCTGGTCAGGGCCGACTCTCCTGCATGTTTCAGACATCTCCCTACTGCTACAAACCTGACTTAAATGAATGGGTGACTCGCAGGCTTCAGGGGGAGGGAAGGCAATCATTTGAATAAGGTGCGCTGGAGCAGAGACGCTTCGAAAACACGAAGGGCAGCGGGCTATGAGGACCAGGGTTAAGAAGCACTGCTTTAGATCAAAGCGTGGTCCTGTGTGAGAATGGTCCAGTCAAAGTCCAGGCCTGAATCATCTGCGGCAGCGCTTGGAAATGGTTCTTCACGGATTCACGATTATGCACCACTTTAAGGACAAAGAAATCCCAATAAAACTCTGTAAAGGTTGTGGTTTTAAGGGATATGAATACTTCTGCAGAGCACAGTAATGCTTAAATGGAGGGACTGCATCGAAAAGTTTTCTATTAATAGCTGCACTGCTGGGTCAGGCATGAGCTTCCCTTTCAGTCAGAGGTTGATCCGAGGCAGCGTCTGAAACGAGCCTCTTCCTGACACACTGACCAGAATGCAAACTGAGACGCGATAAGAAGCTTCATTTCACCTGGCAGAGCTTTACTTTGTGATTAAATATCCAAATCATCCCAATGGCCGATAAGGGCAAGCACCAGTACCCGATATGGTCACGCGTGTGCACAGTGGTTAGCCACCAACACCAAACCACAACCCAGAGTCCACGGAAGGATTCCCCCGTGTTTAAGAGGCCTTCAAACACACAGATGGTGATCACAGAGAAGAAGGTTTCACCGGCCACTTTTTATTTATAGACACGATTCGGATTCAGTTTTTCACACCTCCTCAATTCCAGGTAGATTTTGTAAAGGAAATTTGTCCAGAAGTGAGTTTACCGTCTACAGCAGTGACAGTCTGAAGTAGCTGGGTGTTGTAGGACATTATTGTTCACATTGTAGAGGGTGTGGACTAATGAGCTTATAATCAGTGCTCTTTGTAAATACCCAGACACACCCGTTTCTTTATGGGAGCCAAACTTCACCGCCTGACCCACAGAAATATGCATATAACTCACCCTGTCCTGACTAGTGATATTCTCTTCACAGCTGTGTTTGTCTTCATTTTACTGTTCAGGCGAGATATTTTTTATTTTATCTTCACAGTAGTGTTTGGATGCATGAAATAAAATGTGCCTGTATAGCTGCGATTGAGATTGCCAGACGAATGTTTACTAAATAGACATTGGGGGTAGATTTGAATATCCTATGAGATGGGAAGGATTTCTTTCTGTACCACTTACCTGAAATCACTGTTGTGAATGTGCACAATTTCCCTGAGGTTAAAAGGTCTCCCGGTCTCCATGTTCGAGTTGGACTCTACAGAGACGCGCCTCTTGAAAGGCTCCCAGATGCTCTGGGCCTCCAAGTAAGCAGTAACTATCACCAGCAGAAACATGGAGCTGCAGAGGAGGAGAGGAAACATGCTAACGTGAGCCGCCTGCACAGCTGAAGTAAAACCCGTGCTTGTGCTTGGAGTCGCTCCCACCTCATGACGACGGACACGATGATGTAGAGCTCCAGCTCCCAGCTGGGTCTGGGCAGGGTTTCAGCGCAAGCAGCTAACATGTGGTACGGCAGCGAGGCGTTCAGGACGAACACGAACTCCGAGCCCCCTCGCGTCACCAGTTTCAGCTCCCGGATCACTCGAGACGAGGTGAAGTCCGGTGTAAACCTAAAGCGCCAACGGAGACAGAACCAAAACTCACTCGTCTGCATCCTTAATCACCCGTTAAGGTCGCTTGGCATGACAGGGAGCCGAGAGATATCCGACTGGTTCCTAGTTGGTCAGAACTGTCCACTATTAAATAACCTTTAGAGCAAAGTTTAATCATCGCTACATAAATGTGTGCAACACTGCACTTTCACTGACTGCTTGGTTGCATTCCTTGATGGGCTATTATAATTTAAGCGCCATGCATTTAAGTTCTGCATGTTAATATAGGGAGCTGGCTAGATGGACGTTTTTCACTCACACGTTACGATGCTAAAGCCCATGGAGGGTACGGGGCTGCAGAGAAGAATCTAAGGGGTAAAATCCCTAAAATCATGTAATCACATGTTTTCCTAGTGTCATGCAGCCTTAATCATTTTTAAATGATGTGAGTGTACATATGGCCCGTCATTTTGGACCCCACCTACTGATAAAAATTACACACTTGATTGCAGTGGTGTGCACAGACAGGCATGGGACAAAGATGAGTCAGAGCTGGGGCGTTTCAAAAAAAAAAAAAAAAAAAAGACCCATTATATTCATTTCACCTGCTCCTCCTCTGCTCTGATGATTTCAAAACAATCGCCTGGAAACAATTACATTCCATTGGTGTGAATAAAGCCTCACCTGCATGATGTAAACTGTCCAATAAGCCTAACATGGAAACATGACCACAACCTGGCTGGCTTAGTAACATGTATGTAAAAATTAATTAATTAAAATAACATAATAAAGCACAGGCGGGTTTCCCAGTCCAGAGAAACAAAGATGGCGGATGATCACTCACAGTATGATGAGGTCTCTTGAAGCGTTTGGCTTAAGTGCAAACTCTTGACAGTTGAGAACTTTGAATCCATATCCTTCACAAGCTAGTCCGTTGATTTCTGCTGATTTGATGGCGATCGGGAGCAATCCGGTGTTCTCCACTCTGAAGGTTCTTCTGAGAGTGAAGTTTGGCTCCCTAACTTTTATTTCTGAAACACATAAGAGGACAGACAATGCTTTAAAAAAAATAAAATAGCTGATTTGTTCCAACTCTGCGGTGAACGTTCAAACCTAAATGCTTAAAAGCCAAAGAAACTGTTTTTCCGTCACATGGCCTCCCTTCCTCCTGTCACTTTCTGACTTAAAAGTGGTGTTTGTTTTTTGACCAACCCAGTCTGCTTTGATTGGTTAAAACTGAGGTGAGCCCAGTCAGGTGCTTTCCCTTTGTTTAAACCTGCCAAACTAGCCATACGGCTGATACTATTCAAATGAGTCGTCATGGTGACCCTGCTGTTTAAACGAAGCCTGGACAACAAGCAACGTAGGGCCGCTGTGTTCAGTTTTATGTGCATTTAAGAAAACCCATGAAGCAGAACACGACCTCTGCTTACTTTTATAAAATGCAATGTGGTCAAAAACAGTTGGCTGCAAAGATCAGACAAGGGAAAGTAACTTTTAGACGCGTCTCTGCTTCAACACAGCTGAATTCGGTCAGCAGCAGGAGTTTGCAGACTTTGCCTGCAGGCTGAGGAAGCAAATCAGCCATCAGGGTTAGGTGGACACGTTTAAAAGTTAGACATCTGGTAAAGATTAAATTATCTGCTGATCTCTTCGTGAAAACCATGGCTCATCAGCCAGAATCAACTCCATTTAAGTTCAAACCACAGCTTTAAAGATGCCAATATATAAATCTTTGACGACAGGCTTAATTAGTCTTCGAGCAAAGTCGCTTTATCAGTAAAAGGGTGGCGTTAATGACAAACTTTGCGTGTTAGATTGTGTGTCTTCACATCATTTATTTGCCCAGTTTCTGCTTTACTTCTTTGCATTTGATCAAATAAGCGTGAACAGGTGCACTGAGAAAACATGGAAGGCAAAGTTAAGAAAACATAATGAACCGGGTTCATTTGTTTTGGTTTGATGTTGAAATTGTTGACATGTACGGAATTAGTAGATTATCGTATTTTACAAACAATGTTTAAAGAACATAAAAACATTACCAATAGACATTCGGAAAATATGTAGAAAGAGAAAAAGAAATTCTGATTTAAAAGCAACTGAGATCTTTAAAAAAAAAAATAATAATTTAGAACAAAAGTGATGGAGCGCTGTGTTTATGTGAAAGGAATCATTTTATGGAACAATGTGAGCAAAGAAACCGAAGAATCACATTAAATATTAACATTTAAAAGGACAATAAAAGCTGGTATGATGAGTGGATATGTTAGTTATGCCTGATTGTAAGTAATCATGTTAAATTTTATGTTTTATATACAAAAATAAGCCTAAAGGAAGCCTTTTGGAGGACATATTTCATTTCATTATCTTTGTTTTGTGTAGTTTGATGCTCATTGTGCTGTTGATGCTTTTTGTCCATGTATTGCTTTAGGTAAAGGGGGCAGATAATGAGATTCTTCTTCTTTCTGCACGCTTTCATTCAGGACTTTAGAATGTTTATTTTTATTTTTAATTGTTTTGTTTGAACACAATGAATGAAATAATAATAATAATAACAAATGTTTAGAAATGAAATGAAGGGTGAAACTTAAGGAATGTTCACAGCTGTTTGCAAATCAGCTGCTGGTCGGCCTGCAGCTGATTGTGTTTCACAGTTAAATACTTCAAGTTATTATTGGTTTAACTATTTGTGTTGGGGGGCAGATAATATAAGATGTCCTTCGTTCTGCTCCTTTTCATTCAGATGTTTTAAGTTGTATTGTGCTTGTTCTGTTTTTCGAAGAATGAAATACATTTTTAATAAAAAGGGAACCTGCTGAAGCTCCTGAGTCCTGGTCCACTTTCCGTTTTCACTGCATACTCCTTGAACCTTTGCTCATTTTGTCAGGTTTCACCCATGGGAGACCAAAGCATAGCTCTCTGCCTCTATGTGTTGAAAACTAACACCCTGAACACACCATCCCCGCTGTGAGCCACGGTGATGCTGGAGACGTGTTGTGGGAGAACTTTGAATACATTTGCAAGTTACTGGAGGTGTACAACTGAGCCGTTCATTTTGTAACACCTTGTTTAAACATTTATGAAATTCTATATCGCAGCCTTATATTTTTATTTCACTCCTTCCTCTGGCCACATCTAGATTAACAAGATGCTTTTCACAAACTTGAAAAGAAGCAGATGCATTATTTTACATCATTATTATATATGTGCTGATTTATAACAAGTGGAATGTGGGAAACACAGACATTCTGATTTAAAAAGGAACAGTGCAGACATTTTGGTAAATAACTCCAAGTTTGCAGCCTTTAGGTGTGATAAACGCAGCAGGTTCAGGGCCTTATTGTCTTATAGTCTCAGCCTCCATGTAAAAGTCTCTCAGTTGCAGCCATCCAACCTTACTTTCTGTGCAGTCTTTCAGTAGCGCCTCCGTCATCTTAAACCTCAGCGAGCTGCCCTGGCCCGGAGGCTTCCCCGACACCTTCAGGCTCTCCGTCGTACCTCGTCCATGAAGCACGATTGTGTCGATCACTGTCAGGTTGTTCCTGAACACATTCCCGCAGGATTCAGAGGATCAACACATAAAAGCAGGTTTACTGAGCTCACTGCTCGCTTGCCATTAAAAAAAAAATATGTTTACCTGACAATGAGGAGGGAGGAGACGCTGTGGTTGCTGATGGGCGTGAACCTCACGCTGAATGACTTGATTTCCCCAGGCAGCAGCATGAGATTGTAGACAAAGGGTCTGGTTGAGCCTTCAACAAACCCTGAGCTGCTCTTTATTAGAGATGTCTGACAAACAAAGAGAGGGGCCTGTTAGCTGCAAACAGCTTTCTCGTGTCGCCTCAACCAGGGACGGGAGCGCTGTCATTAGCAGGAGGGGCGCCAATAATCAGTGCTGCACTCACTTGATTTCTGTAAACCTGGAACTCTAACGTGCTAGCATCGATGTTGATACTGGACAGATTTCCTAATGGCAACCTGCAAGTTTACAAGCGCAGACAAATAGTTTTAGACCCAATTGGAAAATAAATACTGCTGAGCTTGAAAGATTCATCACCTGTCTGCCAGCTTTCCAGAAAACACGGAGGGGTTGGGCAGAAGCGCCAGCGGGAGAACTTGGACGTAGACGGGGACGTCTGCAGGGTTCTGCAGAATCACTTCCTCATCCTGCAGAACAACAGAAACGCGCACCTCCTTCAGTTCAATCAGAGCGACCCAGATATGCGAAAAGACATTCCTGCATGTGTCTGCGTGCTTGTGTCAACATGAAACGCACGGTTTTTACTCACAGAGGAGCTGTTTGTGTTGGTCAGGGGGAACGTGATCCGCTGTGAAGAGTTGACAAGTGAAGGCCACGTCAAATGGGCCGTTATTTTAGCTTCAATGTTTTTCTGGAGGTCCGTGTTGACTTCAAAGACGGCTTCAATTCTTCAGGGAAGAAGGAGGGAGCGTTTATGTTTTCCAGGAAGCACGGCAAAACAAAGAACTGAGAGACGTTTTACTAAAGGTTTGTTGCCACTGCAGGAAACGCTTCCAGGAACCAGGCTCGTTTTCTGGGGTCACTGCTTCAATGACCATCGGTTGAACAGACCAGCCATTTTGTCCCCTAGTTTAACCTCCTGCACATTCATATTTTCTGTCAACTTTAAGTGCTAAAACAGCTGGAACGGGTATTCTGTTTGTAAACATTTAAATTTTAACATGCTGTTTTTGTTCAAATGCAATAATAAAAAGTTGCGCTGAAATTAGAGCGCACCCAGAGTGAGTGTAAATAAGGTATAAGGCGTAATCGTGACAGCAGTTATCGTTTATTTGCTAAAAATCACCATCCCCCTCCTTTCTCCTGAACTGACTCCACTGTAGTTCAATCAAAATCAATGAGTAATATTCCCCTGGCTTTCAAACCCCAACTACAATGTGCTGGTCCCAGTTCACTGTTTTAATCGTTTTTTGGACACGGCTGTTTGGTTGTAGTTCGCAGCAATTCTTCATTGCAGATCCCTGAGATTGAAGCAGCAATAGCCCTCTCAGCATCAGCTGACATAATCTACATTAACAGCTGGGGAAAATAAGCTCTGGGGGAAATGTATGCGGCAGAGTGGAAACACACCTCAAGTGTCTATAAGACGCTTACTTGTGTCCTGAACGTTCTTTGATCTCCTGCCATCGCTTAAGAAGTTTCTGATGGAGGTCTACATCAGCATCCCAGATATCCTCATGTAACGCCAGCCCATGGGGCTTGGACTCAGCTGGGAAATAAAAACAAACAGATCTCAATTCAGCTAATAGGTTACATTTGAATGAAGTTAACAATTGCAGGGAAAGAGTCTGTACAATCCAAGATAAACCCAACATCTTCGGATAGGTCTGACAGGACAGTGGCAATAAATCCAAGCTGTGCTCTTATGTTCAGTCAAGTCATCAATGATCTGTCCCCTAAGACGGGGCGAAGCATATTTTACGCAGGTCTGCAGCTTTGCCACTAATCGCTAACAGCAATAATTACTACAAGCAGGAAAATGAAAAATGACCCCTTTTAAAAATCACTGAGCAGCAAAGGTGATGCCAACATGACCCCACTTCCCCATGGAGACAGAAATCTGATCTGAGCTCCAGCTGTGTGCAGTTTGAATATTACACAAACACACCGAACTTACATCTAAGCACAAATGGCAGGCCCACATAACACTGATCACCACACTGCAAGCTGGCGTCAAAATAAATATTTGCCACCTGGAAAACATGGAAAAATAAAAAATAAAATAAGTTTGTGTCCACAACAAGAACAACTGCAAAACATGTCTAACGGCGAAGAGGATGCTCTACCTTTGTTTTTCGTCTGGGCTCCAGCTCGTCTTTGTTGTTGCGCAGCCGCTTGTAATAAAACCGAATGTCCTCCGTCAGCGAGCGGATCTGCTGCAGCCGGACCTTTTGCGTGAAAGAGCTCTGGATGTTGAAGCTTTGGTGAACCGCTTTTCCCTGAGGAGACAGCAGAAGACTCATGCGGACGTGGGGCCTCCGACACCTCATAAACACTCCCGTGTGTCCCCAGAGTCAAGCTGGTGGGCGACCTTCATCCTGACCGTTACTTACTGGAAATGAAGGCGGCAGAACGATGTGCTTGGGTGAGCTGTTCAGTGCCCCCACTGCGATGAGCGCTTTCACTGGGATGGTTAATATCTGAAGGCACAAAAAAAAAAGGCAAAGTGAGCATGAGAGACGATGTAAGCTGGCGTTTGCCCCCTAAAAGCTAAAAAAAAAAAGATGGACTAACCTCATAATCTGTTGTGATGTGAATGGCTCCATCATAGACGCCCTCGAGGGCCTTGGCCACTAAGGTCACTCTGAAAGCTGCATAGTAGCCAGATGCTAGTATGACCTGAGGAGACAAGGAGCTAAGGTTTTTCTTTTTTTACTTAATGCAACACAGCTTTGGTTGAGCAGAACAAGCCACTAAATTATCTAAACGCAGCAACTAAGTCTTATGTTTTCATTCATCCGCTTTGTGGCCTTGGTTTATTCTGAGGTCTGAGCAATCTTCATATTTCATATAATTTTAGTCAGTACTTCGATTGGTAGGATTATATGCCTTGAATACCTTTGTTATGAGTTACAACAATGGAAACAGACTGTTTTTATTGTTTTTTTTAATAGAAAAGAACACTAGTGCCTTGCTAAAGTGTTGCTACCCCGTAAACTTTTTCCACAATAAGAGTACCATCCCCGATTTACTTTATTGGGATTTTATCAGGCCGATCAACACAAAAGTGGAGCAAAATTGTAAAGTGGAGGAATAATGATGCATGGTTTTCTATTTCTTGCTTGGCAAAATAAATCTGAAAAGATGGCATGGATTGATTCTAAGTTTAGGAAAGCAAAGTTAGGCTATAAAACGAAAGAAACGTCGAATGCCAGACAGAATAATGTTCCGGTGAATTTCAGAATAAAATCACCGCACCGACTTAGCTAGCTTGACTAGTGTAAACTAAACGGCGACACAGAAACACGAGGAAACAGAGGGGCTTTTGGAGGATGAAATAGGATATTAAGGGCACGAGTAATGAGTGCTGGCCTAAAATCTGAAAACCATGGCTGTTTTTTAATCATTTATGAGGGATAGCAACAGAAAGGACCACGTGAACTTTTGTTCACGCCAGTGCCATTGGCGCAACCAGAGCCACAGCTGGCCTAGGAGCAGTGTGGCTGCTCCCCAAGGGGATGGGTTAAATGCAGAAAGCAAATTTCATTGTAATGTATGTTTCAGTGACAATAAAGACGATATTACTATTACTGTGTGAGTCGGGGTTTGCGGAAAACCGGGACTGAATCAGGACTGCGACCCGCATGGCATTCAATGTGAGCCCTGGGTCAGTCATAAACTCCAACTTAAACAAAGCTTTAACGCAGCCCAAAGCACTACAAGCAGACCACTGCTATTTGTTGCTTTAGCACAGGCTGCATCAAATATTGCTTATATTGTCAACCTTGTATTTTACTGTTTATTGCTTTTTGTCAACTGACACTTTTGTTGTCTGTTTTATTTGTCATTCCCCTTTACGTTGGTTGCCTTCTGGTTTGTAAAGCGCTTTATAATGAAATAAATCTAATCAAATCACAGCTTGAGAGGACTCTTGGCATCCAATTTGCAAGCTCAGCTTTTGCAATATTCTCAGTGATGTGTAAAGATGCTTTTCTTACTCATCACCCTAACAACTATGCACAGCACTGCATTGGCGTACATATTAATACTGCAGAACAAGACTCTGAAGAATTTCTCACAAGATGTTTCCCCCTAGAACCCCACCTGGGCTACAGGAACGAGCTGCATGTTTTGCTTCCTAATCCCTTCTACTGGAGCACATTGTAACAATTTCCCAGCCTCTGGGAAGGCTTTAAGATATTTATCAGCAGCTAAAAAGCATAGCTATAGCATCACTGATGCTGCATTTTAAAATAAACTTAACTCCAGGCTTTGGTCGAAACATCCTGAGGATTTATTGTATGAAAACCTTTGTTTAAACAGGTGTGAGGTTCATCATTAGCACTCTTAGGCCATTTTCAACGAGTTCAAGCCTCCAATCATATCAAATCTCAAAACAACTTATTTATGTCAAGCCAACTAAAGCAGTAAAGTGTTGTGACCTTTGAAACGTGCTGTTGGAAGTGAAATATTTTATTTTGACACCTTTTAACTACATGCATTCCTCTCCCTCGCTGGCAGCTGAGCACAAGAACAAACATCGACGTTCATAACAGAGCTGCAGCAGCCACCAGCAGAGACCTACGAGCAATTTTACATTGAAATTATGAATGAGAAAAATACACAACAGTGGATTTGGTGTCTCCAGTAAAAAGGTACAGCCTGTTTCCCTTTCGGTTGTACCAATTTCTTGTATCGTGAAGACTTGCAGACAAGACTTACAGTAAGCAGCTTCAGTGGAAGGGAATTTCTGTAGCCACAAGCTGTTAATCTCAAAAGGAAGCAGACACAAAGTGCTGTTTTTCAGTCACAACATTCTAATCTGCATCTGTGCAACACACGCATTGGCAAGAAAACTGATATCTGATGTCTTTATACAGATAGACGTATGATATAAATTGCGTTTCTTATTTAATGGAAACACCGCAATTGCGAATATGTGTTTTATCGAAATTAGCAGAATATCGACAATGTTTTGCGCACATTTGTAATGGAAACACAACTAGTGTCTCAGAAAAGTTGTGTATAAACAAAGTACAATACTGTATTCATGTAAAGTTGAGTGGAAGGAAAAAGGTGCACCAGCAACAGGAAATAACCAGCCTTCAGAGCCACTCAACAATTTGGAGAAGCCTCACAAGGTGTGGACTGAGGTCAGCGCATCAAGAGACCCTACGCACAGATGAATCCTTTACATGGGCTACAAATGTCCCGTTCCTCTCACCAAGCCACTTCTGAGCCAGAGACGACGTCAGAAGCGTCTTACCTGGGCTGAGGACAAAAGGACCTGGACTGTTGCTCAGTCGTCCAAAGTCCTCGTTCAGATCAAAATAAATTCTACATTTCATTTGGAAATTGGTGGGAGTGGTGGCCTAGTGGTTAGAAAGCCGGGCGTTTGCATCTTGGAGAGGCCCCAGACGTCGTCGGTTCAAACCTCAATTTGTCCCTCTGGGTCCTTGAGCAAAGCCCTTGACCACAGATTGCTCCCCATGTGCCACTTAGTGTCGGCAGCACACTGCTCCCTCAGGGATGGGTTAAACACAGAGACATAGATCCCCTCTATGGGACTATGAAGGAAATATTTTGTGAGGAGGAGCGGAGAGGCACAGAATCCACATTGCTTGAAGTCCAGGATGAGGGTCAGTGATGGTTTGAGGTACCATGTCTTCGTCGTCTACCAGGAGCTTTTAGACCACTACCTTCTTCCCTCAGATGCTGGTTTAATTTTCCAGCAGGACTTGGCACCTGCCCCCACTGACAAAGCTACCAAAAGCTGCTGGTTCAATGACCGTGGTGTTCCTGTGCTTGATTGGCCAGCAAACTGGTCTGACCTGAACCCCCAGAAAGTCTGTGCAGCAGCCAACAGGAAGAGGAGCGACACCAGACCCAACAATGCAGACGTTCTGAAAACCGCCAACGCACTGATCAGCTACATGCCACGCAGAACTGATGCAGTACTTCATGCAAAAAGAGCCCAAGCCGTGTATTTCTTTCTGTGTAGAATATCCTTTCTTACTGATGTCATGCAATGTTGCAATTTTTTGGAGACACTGATGTTGGGTTTGCAATCATCTGAAAGCCAGACTCATTAAAACCACAAGAAACCCAGGCTTGAAATATTCCACTCTTGGTGTATTGAATCTATAAAACAATAACTTTGAAGGCTTGTTTTATTCTTTGGCTCATTCCCCAGCAGTGGATCAATGAGGTCTTATCCTAAAATAAACAGAGGAGGTCAAACTGAACTGCTTTCCAAAGAAAACACAAAATGTGATGTTGAACTAAAAATACAGATACGCGGAAAGCTTAGAAAAGCTTTCGGTCTGAACAAAGGACTTCTGCCTCGTTTGGTGCAACTCTCGTGGTACGTGCCACAACGGGGGACTCACCGTTTTGCGTTGTGAGGCTGACGTGTTTTGCAGCTCCAGCAGGTGACTGAGGGCTGCACTCGTGTTTCCCTTCTCCGTCTTCAGCAGCTCCATGGAGAGACTGTCTCCTGTGACCAGCCAAGACTTGATCTCCAGCTGGAGGACAGAAATCACATACCTGTATTCATTGTTCTTAGTGTTGGACAAGGGATCTAGCTGTTCTTTCGCAGAACAACGCGTGACTGTACTTTATGTTTCGCACGGCTTATCAGCAACGAGGGCTTATCAGCAATGTGGGCCCAAGAGATGCCTGTTCATCTGTGGGGAAAAAAAAAATGTGTTGGCACGGTTACATCATTGTTGTGCGCTCTCACCTCGATGGGGTTGCTGTTGACCACCACGAATACGATGCTGCTGGCGTCTGTGGCGCTGCGTACACCGAAGTCCAGGACGTTCTCCTTCACGCTGGGGGGCAGGACGAGGGGCTGTTCCCAACAGGCAACAAAATCAGTATTTTCCCCACACAGCGCACAACAGATTTAAAAAAAGGGGGGGGGTGACACTATGGGATCTACTGTAATCTCTGGTAGAGAGTCCTCATTATTTCGCACAAATAGGGCCTTGTAGTGGGTCAAATAAGGGAGATCAAACTGTTACTCAAGTGTTTTTTTAAAAAAAATAGGGCCTCTAAGCCCTTCATTGCACATAGAACAACGTTTACATGTCAGTACACGGTCTTGGGAAATACAGCACTCGTTATTTCTTTGCTGGATCAATAATGGTGGACTAAGTCTTTTAGTTATGAGAAATGTGTGATTTGTTGTTACAGTGATTTGCAAAAGTATTCGTACCGCTTTGACCTTTCCACAGCTTGTCACTTTACGGCTATATACTTCCACGTCCTGTATTGGGACTTGATGTGACAGACTTGCAAAGTGTGTGTGTTACACCGACAGCAGCAATGGTGGGTGTTTAGGTTACTTAACATTTTAACGTGGGAACTCTTGCTATTCTCACTTCTACGCCATTCGCCTACCTCCAAGAAGCCCGTGTAAGCCCGGACAGGAAGGTGAAACTTGGACGCGTTTGTGATTAGCAAGATATTGCTGTCTATGTGAATGGATGGTCTGACGGCCCGGAAGAGGAGGGAGAAAATGTAACGGGACTCGTGTGGAGGGATGACGATGGGCGTGCTGAAGTTCTGCACCTGCAACGGAGAGAAGAGGAAAAGATGCCAAATTGTTCTTGCGCTCCTGGGAAACCCAGTCCTGCTGGCACTCACTTTAAACATGGTTTTGGCCTCTTCAGGCAGGGACACGTTGTGTATCTGGATTGCAAAGCTGAAGGCGTTTGTGAGGAAAATCGGTCGGTCGACTGGGTCCACGGGGCTGTCTCTGATGTGGAACAACGTCGCTGTGTGGTCAAAGCCCAGGTAGCTGCCGCAAAGATAAACAGACAGAAAACAGTGAAAGAAGCTGTATTAAACAAAAATTGTTTTTTTTTTGTGCCGTTTTTATTTATTCATTTTATTTTTTTAAACTCACCCCTCTAAAACCTCTGCCTGGTATGGGATTTCAAGCTTGGAATAACTCTTCTCTTTTGCTTTAACTGTAATTTTACCAGAGAACTGATATGGTCTTCTTGCTTTAGAGGCTGCAAACAGGAACAAAGATGGACAGAGCAGATAAGCTTTCCTGCGAGAAGATGCAGGGCCCCAAAAGAGGAAGTTGGGTAATAGTAAACTAGAAACGTCTAGATCTGCCAGAATTTGAATACGGTTGTCTAACAAGCATCCAAGGTAAACAATAGATTTCTAAGGTGGATATCATGTGAAAAGCACATCTTCAACAGAGGGAGCCACACCCAGACTACTTCTGAACACATGTTTGACCACTACTGAGCAGGAAACTGACATCATGCTCAATTTCCTTCGTAACGCCAAAGTGTTCAGTGGAAATGGGGCTTGCAGACAGCTCGAGTCATCCCTCCAATAATCACCTCTTCTCCTCTCAAAAACATTCTCATTTCAGCAATAAAAAAAAAAAAAAGAACAGCAAATAAAAACACTCGCTTACCGTCAAAACTAATAGTTGCAACTTTAGTATATCTGCTCTCTCCAGCTTTGAGTGTAACTGCTTTAAAGTCCACAGTGACTGCTTCGTTTGATGGCGTTGTGCGTACGCTCTGAAGAGAGGAAACAAAAATTACTGGCTGAGTCGGGAGTTCCCGCAAGTCTTCAAGGATGAGGATTTCACAAGGCTGATGGAAATACACACTGTGATTGGAACATCTTTTGTCCCTGAATTTAAAAGATGTAGATTCAGGAGTTTTGGGCGATCTGGAACGTAAGGCGGGTGGGAAAGAAAGCAGACGATCAGAGGGGGTCATGTCACAATGGTTTGCAAAATGCCTTTTCTTGCGTCTCTGGTTACCTTGTGATCGAAGTGTACCGAAGTCGAGCATTTCTGTGGAGGAGTATATACCAGGAGCTGCCAGCAGCAATTGAAATTAAAGAGTTACGGTAACGTGGGAGGTAAAATGCACAAATGTGGATTCAGCGGGTTTAGGAGCTCACCTGATGTGACCTCCACCTCAACGGGGAGGATGATGAACTGGTCCTCGTTTGGAGCGTTGGTTTTGATCCTGATGAAAGCGGTGTGGTTGTCCGCATCTCTCGAAGAGAAGCTGGCTCTCATAACCCCCTTTGTCTCGAAGGGAGGAATCTCCTAAAAGGCGGAGGAGGTCGCTGCCATTAATTCTTCGCCCCTTCTCGAACAGACACAGCAGGATGCAGCGTTCGTTTCAACAAGTGCAACTCACCCAGAGCTTTCCGGTGCCTCCTTGTTGGCCCGTAGGAAGCTCTAAATGCAGGTCCCCACCACTGGAATACATCTCCACAACCTGAGGAGAGCGCAAAAGTGTCCTATAAACTGATCCAGTAAGTGGGTGTGGATGCACAGTGCCTTGTAAAAGTATCTGTACCTTGTTAAACCTTATGTTATCAAGTCACACAATGTTAATGTACGAGTTTCACTGAAATTTGAAGCCATATGCCAACACTTAGTTTATATTTGGGAAGTGAGAGGAGATGTGTGCGCGCTTTCATCATTTTTGCATATTAAAGTCTAAACATTGAAGCATGGATTTGCATTTGGCCCCTCTGAGTCATTCACCTTGAGCCGCAAGCCGCGTGGGATCCGACTCTACAAGCATCAGAGACAGAGAAGGTTGCCCATTCCTGCAAAGCAGCCCAAGCTCGGTCAGATTGGATGGAGAAAATCTGTGACCATCAACGTTTAACATGTTAAGGGTCGTCCTGCTGAAACATGAACCTCCACCCCAGTCTCAAGTCTTCTTCAGTCTCCAACGAGTTTTCTTCCACTGCCGTGCATCAAGTTCAAGTCATCCGTCTCCTCATGGCACCGGGCTAGCGTTCCTGTTAATGCACCGTATCCCCTCAGCATGATACTGCCACCACCGTGTATCTCTGTGATATACACAGAGTTATCCACCAATCAGAGCATTTTGTGTGTAGCTCAAAATGCTCCGTTGTCGTCTCATCCAACTAGAGCCCTTTCTTCTACTTGCCACTCTTCAATAAAGGCCAGACCGAGAGCATGTCACTAAAACCTCACTTCACAATGATGGACAAAGCCAGTGAAAGAGCTGGTGCTGCCACTAACCATTAGTACCGTTTTTAATCCCATAGGTTGTACAACGGGCTCAGAGCTGATCCGTTTAGCTGTGTTTCTTTCCTGGTTAAACCCACTGAAGAAGCTACTTTCTACTGCTTAGCATTGAATTTATATTAAGATTGGGTTGGTCCCAGCAGACGACAGCTGGAGGTTTTGTCCTGTTCAAAGGGAGGTGTTCATTTCCACATGGATGCGTAGTATCAGATTGCTGCAAAGACAGTAAGTCAAAGCATTTGGCCCTACTTCCTCAGACAGAAGACATCTTATCAATTGGTTTTAAAAAACTGGATTTGAATGGACTGTATTAGAGGCTCAATTGAAATCTATATAGTTGAGTTTAAAGCAGTCTACATGATTAGATTGATTTGCTTATATAGCATTTATAAAATTCAAAAAAAAAATATTCAAAAGTTAGAAATTACTGAAATTATTATGTTAAAGATTGAAATTACTTTGATTTGACCTGTCATCTAATAAACATTGAGGCTTCTGGGTGTAATGGGAAAATGTTCAAAGGGTATGAATACTTTTGCAAGGCACTCCATTTGTGTGGGAATAAGCTCTTAAAATTACCTGTAACGGTTCACTGTACGGGTTGTGAATGTTTATTAGAGGGGAGAAGCTGCTGTTCACAGGGACCCGGGCCCCTATGAAGGGCCGCAGCCTGTAGGGGTTCGGGACGCCGACCCCGAAAACCTGAAAGGCAGGAGACCCAAAGGCAGAATTAGTGGCGCCGGTGTTCCTGGGAGTCGAAACTCACCTTCTGGAGAGGTTGCTCGCTTTGTACCTGGTATGTAAACACTCCATGATGTGACGTATTAATAAATAAAGTGTTTTCTACATTCCCAACAACTCGAGCAAGAAACACTACATCAAAAGATGTGTTCCCTCCTGGCGGAATTATCTGCAGGAGAAACAGAAGAATGAGAGGCTATAAATGAAAGTGTAGGAAACATCTTTATGACCGTCAGGCAAAACAGGCCACAAAATAACAACCTCAGGCAACCCAATATTCGCCATGAAAGCATTACAGCTATAGGCTAACCCACAACTTCAGCCGGAAACTGTGGGTTTCTGCTGTAGATTTCCCAGAAAGGATGCCATTTACAAAATCTGCTTTCACAATATGATGCTCAGGTTAGATGCTGTTAGATACTGTGCACTAAAGACAGCGCAAAATAGATCTTATGGTGACATCACCGGTTCCACGGCGTAAAGACAGCTGAGGGTTTGAGGGTCCCCCCCCAACTTGCTTCATGCAGATGTTAAAAGAAAAAGCATGAAGAAAGTTTCAAATTAGCCTGTTTGTTTATTCAGCACTCATATTTTCTGTCTGCAGCGTAGGATATGTGGAAGGAAAATGTACAAATGAATAAAACCAAAAACAAATGTTTAAGAATCTGGATTACCCAACAGTGCAAAGCGCAAAACGAGTACGTCTGATAATGAACAGCATCAAACCTTCAACGAGTTTATGAAACATTTGCATTTTTGCTTAAAATATGTTGCATAAGAATTTACCGGTGAGCCTGTAAATTATAAAATTATAATAAGCTAGTATAACAATAAACAAACATTAATAAACAAACTAAGATTGCTCATAAAGTCTCACCACTGCAAGAGCTAAGTGGCTCCTACAAACCCAGTCTGAATGTTTCCTGCTCTGCCTCAATAAAACGCTGACAAACAACAAACCTATATAAATATTTGTTATGAATTATAAAGAATAAGCAACAAGTCAAGCAGTTAAGCTCCACCACTAATCATTTCTGGCGTTCTGATGCAACTAGATCATGTGATACCAACCACACAGATGTGAGAATTGTTATCTCTAAAACAAAGCCTGCTATCAGTGTACATTTAATAGTCAGCAGTTTTAGTCAGTTCTCTAAGGAAACGTTTCTACAAAAATTCAAAGCAATTGATTTTTTTTAACAACTTTCACTTGTAAGGCTTTATTAGAAGCCAACGTTGCTAAACTTGAACTATAAGATAAGAAAAACCAGCAGAAACCTAAGCAGGTTAATGCAACATTTAATGTAGTATTTTGACTGGATTGGGATGAAATTGGACATTCTGCAGCAACCACGAGGTAACTGGTACCCACCAGGGTGATGTTCGGTGTCTGTTTGACAAGCAACGATTCTCTAGAATCTGCTACATGGATAATGTGGTCAAAGAAATAATATCTACCAGCAGGAGACAACTTAGAATTGGCTTGATGTGATTAGACTAGGGTCATAAGCTCTCATTATTACATAGCTGGTTCAAACAGGAATCAGGATCAAAACGAACAAATTGAAGGTCAAATAAAAAGCCTTTAGCAAATAATACACAATGAAATTGCCCATGAGTTTATTCGTACCACTATCTACATAACTACTAAGCAATAACATTGACATGCACTGGTTTTAAGTATATGACTATGACATGAAAGTGTGAAAATAAGAAGTGGCAAAGCCTGGGTATGAAGTGGATGTACAAAGTGGCAAAAGGGGCAAATCTGACCTGGAACCAGAAAATGTCACATTGAAAATGAGACAATAACAGAATCTTTTGTCAAAAAAAAAAAGAGGCCCGGCGGGGAGTGAGGTGGTGATTTGTCCACTCTGACAGCCAGGCTGGTTGGACATTCATTTAGAAACTTCAGACAAATGCTTGCCTAACATGCCAGCTCATCCTGTCACCTGGTGTCTAGAAAAATGTACGATTGCCTTATGTGCTTCGATCACCAAAACATTTTTTAAAAGTCGGCACGTTTCAAAAGAGGCTCAGTTTCGTAATAAAAGTGCGGCCGTCAAACTGTTCTGCATCTTTTATGAGTGCCCATTAGGGTTGTGATAATAATAATAATAATAATAATAATAATAATAATTGTCTGCATTTGCTCTTAAGCTGTGCTGCCATCCCCTTGTGTGTAAACATCCTTCTGGGACTCAAAAGCAACCCATACCCAGTGAAAAGGACACGGAAAGTCAGCATGTAGGCCGGAGAGTATTTTAGATGAAACATCTGCTTGGCATGTCAGTATTTGGAGAAAACAAATTACATGGGAGGCAAACCATTTAAAACTGAATCAGCTTCCTCTCCTCAAACACAAACACGGCGTTCCAACCACAAATTTCTTACAGTTTCATGTGGGATTAAACCGCAGCGAGTAATCGATTTCCTAATTGATTACACAACACTCAAGATAAAGGAAAACAAAGACTAAAAGTGAGAGCATTAGTTGCTTTCCTCCAGCGAACACGTCTCCAGAAATGTGTGCGTTTTCCTTTTTACTACAAAATTCCACACATGCCATTCAGTATCTTTGATACCTCAGCATTATCTGAGAGAGTAGAGATGTGTTGCTGCAAATAAAAACCAAACAAAGAGAAACTTGACAAGATATGAAGTCATCGTGCTGCAGAGGAGATGCAGTATTTTAGACCCCGTCAGAATTCGGATTATCTTTTGTAATAAGCCACATTGGGAGACCGCGTCTCAGCGTGGGACTCCTGCTGCAACATGGCAAACCAAAGGGACCCTGCAGAGGATGGTGAGGGGAGCTGAGAAGGTCACGGGGTGACCCAGCTCTCTGCTTCAGAGCCGCTGCAGCAATAGTCTCAGGTTATTGCCAGATGCTCTTCACACCCTCTCCATGAACCGTCTGAACTGCTGCCATCGCACAAACACCACAAGATTCCCAGGAAAACCTCAAGGCCACTACGCCGCTGTCTGCAGCATGCAGTTAAACCACTGAACTGCTGTTAAACAGGATTTACTTGACATTTTTTGCACCTACGCTTCTGCATCTTTTGTTGCCATTGAATCCTTTTTCGGAGAAACGTTGACTCATTTTGTTTTATGCCGTGAAAAGAGAACAGGCCTTGGCTGTTTAATGTTTCACCGAGTATCACTATGAGCTATGCTTTAAAGCTCGTACAAAGCATACCAGATAATATGAGTCACTTGCTTTTGCTTTTTCTGCTCCCTCCCATCATTCATTGTGTGCTAAACAACCCGACACCCTGCCTTCGCATAGCTCAGGACTACAACACCCATGAATGTGCGCGTGTCTTGTATCACCGTTTCTCACACTGCTCCGTGTCTACATACATGCCGCCCTCCTGTTTACTTCAGACGCCAGAGAACAAAGCAGGAAAAACCAAAAGGATGTCCCGCTTTCCTTTTCCTTAATTAGTGTTAATCGTTTTTAAACCAGGCTAATAAGAACAAATTAATGTTGCGCTATTAGCAGAGTTCAAGTTACACCCCAACTGTTCAAGTTAAGGTGCAACATCTTTTGCAGGACAGACATAAAGTAACACGGTCATCACACATCCTGGCTGTAGCTGAGACAGATGGGATCCTCTGTACCTTAGCAGAGAACCTGCTACATTTGTCAGATTCAGAACAAAGATTAAAACGGCGACTACTTACCCTATTCTGGAAAAAGGAGGCGTGAAAATGTGCCGTTGTTGCTGATATTGATATCAAACTAATTTCTTCTGAGCTAGGATTATGTAAATAAACTTTCTCCATTTTTGGCATTCCAACAGGCCTGCAAAGGAAGACGAGAAGGCTTTGTCAGTGCAGGCATTCGACGGCGCTGTGCAGAAAAACCAAGCTGATGGAAAACAACTAAGAGCCAGAACTTGTAGAGAGGCACCCATCAGGGTTTAAAATTGCAGACCTCAGACCCCTGGTTTCTATACAGCTTTAACCTGTGGCTGCTGATTTAAATCACTTCTCTATATATAGGTCCCTGTTGTAAATGTTTTTTGGGAGCATCCATTAGTTATACATAACAGAAAACACTACTGTCTGAGAGAGAAGCGGCTGCAATACAGGGTCTTACTAACATTTACAACACGCACCTTAGAACTAGCAAAGGCAAAATGATTAGCATTTTCTACTGGACAACAGTACGTCTAACATGATTAGAGAATCTAGGCTCTCGTCTCAACGGAGATGTTCGAAAAAAGTATATCAATATTTCCATATCCAGCTCGTTCCATCACAGACGCTGAAAGCTTAAAAGCCTTCCTGTTATTGGCTCAAAGTTTTGCTCTTTCTTACAGCCTGGATGAACCGACAATGATTAGAAAACACGGTTTTGTTTTAAGCAGCTTCTTACACTTCTGTGTTTCCTGACTTTCTTTTTAAAACATCCCAGTGATTATGAAAATAGCTCCGAGTCTTCTTCACACCACAACCAGTTTCACAACCAAGATCGTTTCCGTCAACAGGATTTGAATAACAGTGCTTTATTGTTTATTTTGGTCCTATCAGCCTGAAATAATGTCCAACTGTAGTCAATGTCTTATTTCTTGATGCATCTTTATTAGACTGGTCAATATACCTATGAAAAAGAAGCTGTAAAATGGAGCCAGCATGTTTGAACTGCGGCAAATGGTCCTTTGTGTTGACTACTAAAAGTAAAATGAGAGGCAGAAACGTCCTGTGGAGACGGGATTTGGCCCCGCTCAGTTGCCATCTCCACATTGTTGATTCACCATTCAAAGCAGACCATAGACTCTTGATTTCCAACCACCCAGAGGCTGATATGAAAATGGTATGGTATTAAAATGAAGAGCAGCTCCTGTGGTGTTTTAATGACTTTCCCTCCCACAGAAATCAGACGATGACATTTTAACCCTCAACACAAATCCAGCTATGTTCAGAACATTTAAGTCAATGTGTCTGCCACCTTGGGCAAAATGAGGATTTTTCCAGCCTTCGTTCATTGGCCAGAACTGAGAGGCGGACGGTTTTTGGACCGGTTGAGACAGCCGAGTCTTTCAAGTGTGACCCCTGAATCCTCCCCCTGGAAATGTAAAGTAACCCATGTCTGCACAGGTATGCTGCCACTGTTCGCTAGATATGCGATCTGATAGGTCTGCAGTAGAGTTAAAGAACTTGTGCTTTACTTCTGGGCGAGCCACAGATTAACAAGAAAAAAAAAAAGAAAGGTCCTGGAAGGTCTTTATATTACGACAGGTTGTCACATCAAACAAAATCTTATTCGACGTGTCACAGAGCTGCAGTTACCTACTGGCAGAGCGCATTTGCACACTGCACAATCAACGGGGATCAACCGTGAATGACAAAGCTGACAAACGAGAGGCAAACTACGACAAAATTCATTTTCAGAGGGATGAAATACTCACTGTTCATGAAAGTCCAACATTGGAGGTTCAAATCGTATAGGTCGGCAGTTCCCTCGGTGTGGGGACGTGCTGCAAGAGACGGGAAGCTGTGACAGCAGCAAGAGCAGGCAAGCAACACAAATATCCATGTTTGGGCTCAGTTTAAAAAAAAAATAAAAAATCTGAAAAACTAGACGAACAAAGAACTCTGAGCTTTGGCTTTAATTAGGACATAAGGAACGCCATGGGACCCTTCCCATCCGCAGCGCGCCATGTCTATATCGAAAGTCTTGGCGGGACTAGAAAAAAAGAGAAAAGGCAGGATGGAAATAAAAGAAGGAGCTCTCCGTGTGACTTTCACACTTTGGTGTCTCCCTCAGAGAGGCACCAACTGTGAAGAATTGGCCGAGCTGTAAAACCCACAGAACCTGCCCGGCAACAGGTGTAGCTAAACAATAGACAGAGGCAACTCCTCCTCGGTGGAGGAGGGCGCACGCAGCAGAAAGGTGCAACGCGAGCCTTTATGTAAATCTCATGCTAAAGGAAGTTGATCAGGGAAACAGACGTGGCAGTCAGTTGGGCTTCGGCTCGTTCAGCTGGAGCTCAATGTCCCGCCTGATCTGTGACAAAGATCCCCGTTCCAAGGCGAACACGTGATTTGATCGTGCTACTGTAATGACACCACTTCACATTGTTCTGTAAAAAGTAACAAAAAAAAACAAAACGCTGAAACCATTATGTGATTACAGTAACGCCGCCCTGGTGTCAGTTTGCTGGAGATCCGTTTCACCTTTTTACTACCAGGCCTCCGCCGACCAGAGCCCAACAAAAGCCGGGGCCCCGCGCTCCGATGGCCAGCAAGTTCAGCGGCGGGATGGATTTACATCCCCCAGGAGGCAGAATGTGCCAAGGTTCGCTGTTCCTGTGGGATAAGCCGTCACCTGCGGCCTGCCCTCGCTTTGTGCCGTTAATATACCTGCTGACAAGATTCTTGGGGCAAAAAAAAAAAAAAAAAAAAAACCTGGCTGTGAATCCTCTGCTGCGTTTTGCTCAGCACTCCAGAGCAGATGCGGTGAATGTCAGCGTGTAAACCGAGTCGCTCAGAAGGATCACGGGGAAGTCAGTGGCTCTTCCTCCCCGAGCTGCATTGCCGTGTGAAAAGTAGAACCAGCTCTTGCAGCAATTACAGCTGAGGTTGGTGGTTCTTTACCAGCTTTGCACATTTAGAAACGCATATTTATACTAGGGCTGCACAATTAATCACATTTTCAATATAATCGCGATTTAAATAAACACAATTTCCAAATCTCAGGTCTGCAATTTTTGGCTATATAACAATTAGGGAATCAGACGCGTCCTTTAGGTGTCGGTAAAATGTTTAAAGTGGGTTTGCCTCCACATGGAAGGGAAGACAGTTGCAGCAGTGAGATAATCTAACTTTATTACTTGTTTTAGAGTTTATATAATCATACATAGCATTAAAGTACTGGTCAATCAGTTTAATACATAGACTTGCTTGTTGGTTGCACTTTATGTTCAACAAGGATCGATGTCCCAATCAATTAAAAGCTGTTCTCTTGACTAATATTCTGATTAATAGAAGCATTAAAAGTTCTTGTTTTAAATAGGCCTCGTTTACAAACATCTTTATTTAGAGGCCATTTTTGTTGCTTGTGGTTAATGCAGAGAAAAGTCAAAATTGCAATTTTGGTTGAAATCTATCGTAGGCAGAACGCAATCATTTCTGCTCCGAGTTTAGACGCTGTGGGTCTTTTAGCAACTAATCCACACGGCGAGGAAACACATTGATTTGTTGTTTGTATATGTTTAAAAAGACATGATAAATTAAACTGGGAAAAAATTGCATTAAATCGCAATATTAAGATAAAAAAATCGCAATTTGATTATTTTCCAAAATCATTCAGCCCTAATTTATACTGAGATTAAGTTACACACATGTGGACTGCTCTAACCCGCAGGTTGCCAGATGTCCTACTAGATGACCTCTGTAGGTACTGGACTGGATTTCATTTTGGAGTATCAGAGTAAAGAGGTTTAAATACAAATACGAAGAACACTGTGCAGATTTCTATTTGGAAACTGTTTTTTTAAAAAAAATCAATATTTCCTTTCCTTCTGCTTGATAATCTTGTGCTTCTTTAAAAGCCAGCACATGAGCTCCTAATCAAACACAGTGAAGTTCATGGTTGTAATGGCAGGCAGGGTTGATATCGTGTCAGGGGGCCCTTAGAATGGTAAGTCCATAAGAAAGGCATAAAAAGAAATATGCATGATGCATATCAAGTTTTAATTCCTTGCTTTACACAAATGATTACTGAGCTCTACAGACTCAGAGGAGTAAAAGAGGAAGTGTTGTGTTTTTAAAAAAGAAAGAAGGAAATTCATGCAAGCCTCTGTCAGCACTCACGCTATGATCCCACCAGATAACGTGTTTTTGGACTTTAACATAGCATGCGAAGAGTAAAGCAGTGAAAACACATGAGTGAAAGAGCCCTGCAGACCACGTCGAGCTGCAATGGCTGCAGACCACAAAACAGAAACATGATGCCACAAGTCAGCTAAGTTTTACAAGCTTCCTGCCAGCTACGGAGGGGGGGGGGGTTATCTTTGAGCATCTTTGAGCACTCTGTTGGACACGCCGCCCCATCCTAACAAATCACTACACAAAAAGATCTAAAATCAGTGCGGCACCCGAGTGCAAAGAGACTCACTGTAACTCAAACAGAACGAGTGAGGGATGTTACGACAGTCACTAGAAAGCCAACTTCCCTAACCTTCTCCACCGTCTGCTTGTGTGCACTCGGTGCGGTTAGAGATCCTGCCTGTGTGACCCGCGGCTGGCTGCGCGCTGTCAGCCGGCCGGTCATCACGCGTCTGCCCTGCTGGACTCGTTGAGAAGAGGAGAAGTCGCCGTGACCAAGCAGGTGGACATCATGGTGCCCAGTAAACTCAACAATATGCACCACTTTTAGCCCCATGGTTGGCCCTTCCTGTAGCAGCATGCTAATAAAAATATGGACGGACCCTTTAATTCATCAGTTTCTCTTGTAGCAACAGAATGTGTACGTTTAACACACATTTCGATTCTGCCACAGGCTTCAGGTGTTAAATCCACTCATCGTGGGCGCTGAGCGCATTCATTTTGGGCTCTTAGCGGTTTATTCGAACCGTTTCTTTTTCAAGGGTGGAACAGGCCTCAAACCGATACGTTCAATTATATTTTAAAACAAGAACTGAGCATACAGATTTAATCTTAGGGAGGGTCATCCCTAACCCACGCAGGGTCAGAGATATCTGAGAAAATCCCCCCACAGCAAGTTGTGCCTTTACACTTTTTATAGCTTTCAAAAACCTTGTGACATCACTCCTGCCTGATATGTGACCACCGTTCGACACAATTAGAGCTCATTTAAATTGCTTGATTTTCTGCCACGGAGGCGCCTTTCAAGCATAGTCAACACGTTTTCATGCAAGGCAAGCAGCTCTGCCACAAATCTATGCCAGAACAAGTTTAAACGTCTGTTTGCGATCGTTGTCCTTTCAGGAGCACCCGCAGATAACAGAAAGCGGTCCGAGTGGTTACGACCAGTACAGGAACCAGCGAGGGTCAAATCTGCTGCGAACTAAAACGGATGGGACGCCAGTCTCTCTGTCCATAACGATACATTTCTAACCACCATAGTGTGAGAGAGAGAGAGCACACTGGGGCTCATAGAAGGCGACCCTGCTCCATTATCAACACCTACAAGCCGGGCTGCCAAATTCAGCAACTTGCTGTCACATCAAAAGATAGATGCTTAAAACTTTAACAGGTGTACTGCAGGTTCTAACAGACAAAAGTTCAATACATTTAAACTTGTGCATTCAGATCTCGTTTTTAACTTAAATGGATCTTTAAAAGCCAAAATAGAGCAACAAGAGAAAGATGTGCCATACCTCTGTTGATGATATAAACTAAAATCAATATCAGACTCCGCCTGCAAGACAAGAATCACAGAGGAAGTAATTATTAAAACATAAACCATATGACTGTTTATTCACGAGCCCTGCAAGTTGTTGAGTGAGTCAGCTAAAGTTTCTTTTTCAGTTTCTTATTGCTTTATAGTAAGGCTGCGTGGTACTGATAAAACATGTGATCTGAGATAATATTTGGTCAATTCTGATCACGATGTCGCTTGCGATAAATAAACAGCGGCAAAGTCTTTCTGCTTTGGGTCCAGAGCAAACCGCCGGCATGCAATGGGTATTCTATCCAATTTTAAGGGATAATCAAATCTATTTCCATCTCAATCACACGGCTTCATTAAAAAAAAAGCCACACTGGTACTGAAATGATGAGCCGTCACTCTCTGCAGTCCAAGCATATTGGGTAAATTAATGTTGCAAATGTACCGCCTTCGCAATATACTGTGCAGCCCTACTGTATATTAATGCAAATGTTCAGATATAATGGTAAATACGCAGAGGAAAAGAAAGCCCTTACCTGTAAAAGGCTGCCCTCACCAAAGTGTAGGACCTCTAGAATTGTGTCTGACTGAATGAAAGCTGTGAAAACAACAGAAAACACATCATTAGCTAAGATTCCAAAACTGTCACAGAAAAACAAAGTCAGCTTTTCATTTCACCAAGTTTTCCCATTAGTAAATCTGATAAAAAAACAAAAACATTAAAATCATAGCTAAACTGTAAAAAAGAAAATCACAAAACATGGTGTCCTTTGCATCCCACTGATGGTGCTACAATAGCTGTCATGTCGACGCATTAGCAAGGCAGAGCGCGTCACAACCGGACGGAGGGACTGCTTTTAAATGGCGTGTTCACGTCGGGCAGCAGCTGCCGACTGCGCTGCTGTTCTAGTGAAAAGCCGAATTAGACGTAATTTAAAAATAGATTCCTGAAGCCGCCCATTTTCCTATTTACAAATGAGAAAACCGTCTGCGCGCTGCGAGCGTGTCTTCTTTAACCGTGGAGTTGATTTAAAGCGCCCTCAGAGGGGAACCTTTGGCTTCGGCTGGAGGTTTCTGACTGAGGACGCCCCGCTGAACGGTGTGCCTACAAGGGCCCGTCTATTTCTGGCTCTTATTAGGTGTCGGGTTGTGGAAAAGGTAGAGAGTCCTTTACAATCACGCCGTTACCAACAACATGGTATATATTCCCACTGCCATGCCGCTCAATCCCTCAATTTTCAATACCTGAAACTCAACTGTGCAGGTGCACTGTTTTTTTTTTTTTTTGGCTACTGAGAGGCTTTCCGTTCACCACCATAAAAGACCTCACAGTTCCCACTTCGACCTTTTGCTTGCATATGCATGTCTGACTGAACTGCGACATTCAGTTAACATTTCCTGCCTCTGAAGCATGCCTTTACTAAAGAAAAAAAATGTTATGTGACGTTTCTGGTACTTTTTAAAAACTGCACACTTTTCAAATTTTCTATTCTAGACCGATTTATCCACCGTCGTGGCTCTGCTAAGACGTGATGTGGCATTTCTCACCACCAATGCAAACAGGGCAGCAAGTAGGAGGGCACTTTTCAAACCCACCACCTGCTAACTTATGTTTATTCCATATTTTGCTTAGCTTGATGAGTATGAAACCCAATCGACAATAAATGCTATAACATTAGAAGTTGAACAAACCCAAATATAGTCATTGCAGTTTACATTTTGTGTGTGTTAAACGTTGGTATTTTTACTTAGGGCTATGACACCGTGAGAACCTCCTACCGGCCTATGAGCGGCGCAGCTTAGGGTCTAAACCCACAAGCGGTCAAACAAAACCTGGAAGAGTGCAAATATAAATGCCTTGTTAAACGCAGCCCGTTTAAAAAAAATAAATATTAATAAGAAATACATTAGAGATGCAGAGACTGATGTTTGACAGCTGTTGGTCGAGTGCGTTTGTTAGTATCGCAGGTTAAGGAAGTGTTTACAGCTTTATTTTAAAATCCCACGTCGCCATTTTTAGACAGAAGGTGTGAATAAAAGCGTACAGAGTTTAACCCGAGAGGGGCACCAAGTTATTCATTTAAACTAAATTGACTTGAGCAAGCTGTTTTTCCTCTTAAAACAAGTTTCATCTGGGTAATTTCTTTGTGTTCCAAGTCTCACCGTACTGAATGACATTTTAATCTGCAGCCTAGACCCCTGGAGTTGGAGGTTTCTGAGCGGGAATGTTGGAGGTTCCTCACCAATCCAGACCTTAAAATCCAACATGGCCGCTTGGCACCTGTCCCCACGCAACTTGGAGACGAGGAGCGGGGGAAAACGGCTTGTATGCAGTGTTGAAGATTTCTCCAGTTAAATCTTTCAGAGCACTATACAGGTAAACCTACAGAGACATACACTGATAGTTTGTTTTTTTAACAGACAGACTGGTGACTAAAAAAATATTAATTAGCTAGATTCTCTGGTTTTTAAACTAAATACAAAAAAGGTTCAATAGCGTTTGCTTGAACTTTGGAGAGAAATAAAACAGTAGCAGCCACGTCTGCTTCAGTTCGAGCTCCAGATTTTCTCCACTGCACTTTTACTTTGAAAGGTTCCATTAAAGCAAAGATCAATTTGCCTAAATCATCCCTTTGGCTCTTGGCAGCTCCACATCAAGGTCAATTCATTTGCATTGCAAATAATGGTGCCAGCATTTCTTCAGAGCACCACTGGTTGCACCTGAAAACCATGGATGTGTGCTTTCAGTGGAGAAAAAGGTGTGAAGAAGTTCACCGGGAGAGGTTTCTGTGTGGAAAACAGCCATAACAGGCAGGACTCAAAAGTTCCCACAGCTGATGTTGACAGTGAACGTCACCTGTCCGCCTGCCTCTGACCTGACCCGATCAGCAGGTATGATGACAGCAGCGAGCCGCGGACGGCGCTGGGTAAAGACCAACCGGACTGTCATATGGCCTGTGGGCCCGACCCGGACCCGGGAGAGGGTCAGGAACCAAAACGAAAAGCCACGTTTACAGACTCAAACTCTCCGACTGACTCTGCTCACACGTAGCCCCCCGGTATGAGGAAGTCACCTCGATGGCCGCCTGGCCAATCTGACATATCTGCATTCCGCAGCGCTCAGATCACACAGTGACAGGTTAAAGCTAAAATTAGATTACAACAATTAGCCTCGGTGCTAACAGGCAGCCCCCGCGCCTCATCGGACTCGTCTGAGATGTAGCTTCACTTGGCCCAACGCGGAAGGTGTGACAACAAGCGGCGAACGAAGCTAGCGCCGTTCCCAGGAGCGTTTGAAGGCCACTCACTAACGACCCGTTAGCAACAGCCCGCCGGTAGTCCCTTCATTCTCAACTGTGTTTAATAAACACCAGGGTCCACCATAAAAAACCCTGTTCTGGGCCACGGAGGGGGGGGGGGAGTTTAAGAGGAGCGGGCCGGCCGTGGCAAACTTGGCTAAGCAGTTCACCTGAAAACGTCCACGGAAGTTAGCGCCTGCTAACGCGGAGGCAGCCAGCTAAGTTCACCAACCTTGTTGATCTGCTCGCGCCGCGTGAACAACAGCAATAAATAACATCCTGAAGAGTCCGAGACACGCTGTTCTCCTGGCGGGCGAGCAGCGGCGGCAGCGCTGGGCTCTCTCTGCACTCGCCATGCTGCAGGTCTCTCTGTTGTTACGACAACAACCGAGCGAGCGTGCGGACATGCCCGTGTAAAGCTCTGCTGCCTCTGTCAATCATAGCCGTGAGAGGAAAACTGCAGCTCCACCGAGCAGCGGCAGCAGCTAACCAGTCACTGGCCTCTCCTTCTCTAGCCTCCTCCTCCTTCCTGTTGTGCCGCGTCACCAGTTGCCACAAGCAAGCTCAGCCTCCCTCCCTCCCGAGGCACTGTAATGCGCAGCGTTTTACAAAATGTACATTTTCACTGCTACTTATTAGCAGTGAATTATTCGCCAACACTAGAGAAGCAGCAGCAGGCAATGTATGTATTTTTTTTTTTATTAAAGCTACTAGCCGGGCTCTTCTGTATTAAACTGACTTTGAAAAATTAATTTTATCCATTTACACCGTGTTGTTGTCTTTTTTTATTAAGCAGGGTAAAACCTCCATTTAATTAAAATAAACTTTATCCCGTCAAAACAAGTGTCTATGTACATGCCCCCTGGTGACGTCACATAAGGAATTAGGGAGGGCTCTATTTGATCTCGGATGTCTGACCTGCTGGGAAAGTTGTAGGTGGTTGCCCAAAATCCCTAGCCTGGCCAGACTGACAGGGAGCATTATGCTTTGGTCAGTCTGACTCCATACCAAATTCAGTATCCAATGCACTCGAAGTGCATTTAAAACTTAAAGGGTAACTAATTTGACTTTCTATTAGCAAAAATCAAGTATTGCTTTCATAAATATGTAGTCTGCTAAAGTGTAATAACAATCACATCAAAAACGAAAGCGTTCTCATAGCTTAGAATTAGCAGTTTATAAATACTAGGTGGCGGTGCACCCACCGGAAGGCGCCATGTTGCGTCTCCATTTCTGATTACAGTAGCCGGAAGGGGACAAACTTGTTAGCCTTACGCGATTTACCTGTATATGAAGACGTATAAAACAGGCAAAGATGACCGTAGATCATTCTATTTCCCGTTTTCTGTTGACATGGATGACTATCCATACTCTTTGACCAGCGAGACGGATGAGAAAGTAATCAAGAAAAGAAAAAGAAGTAATAACCGGTAAAAAACGAGAGTCTACATCAGCCTAACTTTCACCAGGTGGAGACAATTTATGAGGGAGCGAGGGTTTTAAAAACGGATGCAGAGGTTGCAGGCCTTTAGCTGGACAGGTAAGTTAATTCAATATAACAGTGAAGATTATTTTGGTGTGTTAGAAACAGGGCAGTGTGGCCCAGCAGCTTCTCTGTCCTCCTGGCAGAGACGACTCGTTTGTACGTTAGCTAATACTGGACAAGCTCCGTTGCAACACTTATCATCCTGTACGTCATCACCTGATGGGACACTTGAACCCGTGCAGGATGTTGACATCGTCACATGTCGCTTAACGTCGAGGCACCAGAGTGCGCTTCTCGGTCATGGTAATTAATTCACTAGATGGGTGTAAATCTTACACACTGGGGATTTAATAAAAGTTACAGTTATAAATTATTTGTTAGCACTTCTTACGGTTTGTCTCGTTACACCTTTAGCATGTGATATTGAACACATTCCCTTAGTACTTGAAACTTGACCACACTCAAGTTCATTGTGATGTCATTCCCACACAGTTTAAGACAAACTGAATGCCTCGAAAGAAAACTTGATGATCTTAGACTTAAGATCTGGCAAAATCTCAGTAAACTACATCAGTGAGACTTTGCTTGTCGCAGTGTCCAACTTGAAATAGTTTTTTTTTAACAACGCTGTCTGATGCAACAAGTTTTTTTTTTGGGTGGTTCTTTACTTAATTTATTTTTACTTGGTTTGTCACGCTACTCATTACATTTGCATTTGCAGGGAAAAAAAGGCATTCATTTGAAAGTAATCAGGTATTGGACTGACTGTGAGTAAAAAGTGGCCAAAGTCCAAAGAAAGAGCATTTAAAGACCTTCATTAACTCTTGAAAAATATTGTTCTATACCCCTTTAAAATAGAAATAGAAATTGGGTTGGAAAACAAGTTGTTTCACAGACTGTATGCATGAAGTTTCACATTGCGTTTTGGTGGACTTGCTACCATTAGAGGCCCAAAATGGGAAAATGATTTGAAGGAGAAGTTGTTTCTCAGAAAGATGGTACTGAGAGCGACATTTTCATTTCTAAAGCTGGTTCAATTACTGGTAGGTATTTTTGATGAAAAGGCAAACTACAAAGAGGGATCCAAGAATGAAATTAAATTAACATTAATTAAAACAGTAAAATTTTACTGAAACTGTAAAGGAACAAAACACATGCATCTGCCATCAGCCTATGCATAGTGGAACTTTCACGTTCAGCATCTTCCAGCTGCTTTCTTTAGAAAGCCCAGTCCATTTATCATGTTCATCTTGCACCCAAATTATGCTTAACTCAACTCTGGTTTTTTGTGTAAGTGGATCCCCGATTAAGTTTTCTGCTGAACAATCCTTTCCACCTTTTCTCTCATAATGTGAATAGACTGAGTTGAATGTTTTTCCAAAGCTGTGTAATGTTTCTTTGAGGGAATGGCAAATGGACTGAACTTATATAGTGCTTTTCCAGTCATACTGACCACTCAAGGCGCTGTACACTAGAGCCACATTCACCCAATCGCACTCACTAACACGCACACATTTATACACCGATACACAGCTCGGTAGGCAACTTGGGGTTAAGGCAAGGCAAATTTATTTGTATAGCACAATTCAGTACAGAGACAATGCAAAGTGCTTTACATGATTAAAATATAGGAAAATAAAACAGAATAAAAGCAAGCAGGAATAAAATGCAGAAACAAAATTGTCATGATGCAGCCTGAAGCTGCATTCTTAGCAGTCCCTGCCTCCTCCTTCCCAGCGCAGCCTGATTAGGATCACCTGTCAGGCTGCAATTATCTCATTACTGGTTCCACCTGTTCACACCCCTTCATAAGCTCACCTGTGTTTGTTCTTCGTTGCCGGCTTGTAAAATGTCCAACTACTCCAACACCATGCCTGTCTGCTCCTGTCCTTCCGTCTTGGTTCCCGTCTGGTCTTCACTCCCGATCATGCAGCAGCGCAGCCCCTCCGTTTCATGGACATTCAACTCCGCTCTGTACCTGCCAGCCAGCTCCTGCATCCTTCATCTCCGTCTGGTAACTGACTCTGGTTCATGTCATCCATCATCCACCTTGTGCAATAAACTCTCTTAAAACCAGCTCTGTGTGTGCGTGCTGTGTCTGGGTTCATCCAAAGACAAAATCATGACAAAAATAGAACATGGGAAAATAAAAATTAAAAGCAAACAAGTAAAAACAGTTGGAATACAAAGTAAACTAATTATATTTCAGTAATACAGTTCAATTAGAACAGTCGAAGGCAATCCTAAACCAATGTGTTTTTAAACTTGATTTAAAAGAACTCAGGCTTTCAGCTCTTTTACAGTTCTATTTCATCCCTACTGACCGCCAGAGGCGGTGCTTCAAGCACTGAATGATCACTCTTGCGCTTGCGCAGGTCGAGAATTAGTATCAACAAAGTCACCTGTGACCTACCGGTGATCAGCGGAAGCCTATATAGGCACGTGACACCGGTAGTTCAGTCCTTCTCATCTTCTCGCACGCAGGTTTGTTGTGAGCGGTTCCTTCTACAGACACGTGAGTTTTCTCTGTATAACCGCTTTCTCCGTCAGCTCGCTGCCAGTAGCCCCGTGATCGTTTGCGGTCGGAGCTGCGGGCGTGCTCGCCCTCCAGGGGCTGCGCGAGCGACGATTGTGCCTACAGACCTCATTGGGTGAGTCTGTTTCCTTTCATTTTTCTGAACCCCGCGGGTAGCGTCTTGACCCGCCGGTGTTGCTTGAGTTAGCAGCTGGTAGTGGCTGCTCATTTTGTTTACTCACCGGTGGCGTCTTCCGCCCGCGTTGAGTCCTTTTGTTTAACCTGATTTAAACAAGTCGGTTATCGTTCGTTTTTACCTCGCCGGTGGGGTTTTCTGCCCGCGCTGAGTTTCTTGGTTGAATCTGATTGAAACAGTTTGTTACTGTTTACAATTATCTCATCAGCGGCGTTTTCTGCCCATGTTGAGTTTCTTTGGTTGAACCTGGTCGAAACAGGTCGTTACTGTTTACATTACCTCGCCAGTGGCGTTTTCTGCCCGCGCTGAGTTTCTTTGGTTGAACCTGATCGAAACAGGTCGTTACTGTTTACATTACCTCGCCAGTGGCGTTTTCTGCCCGCGCTGAGTTTCTTTGGTTGAACCTGATCGAAACAGGTCGTTACTGTTTACATTGCCTCGCCAGTGGCGTTTTCTGCCCGTGTTTTTTGGTGAACTAAATTGAAACATCCATTTCACTAGTGGCGATTTCTGCTCGGTCAAGTGGGTGAAGCGGCTCCTGAGTACGGTCTCCGTCACTCAGAGATGGAACATCTTTGTTGTTCCACTTGCTTAGCCCCTTTGCATCCTGAGGATGGCCATGACCTGTGCCCCCCTTGTCTGGGTATTGACCACCTCAAGGAGGCGCTTACCGAGGCTGCCTGCCCCAATTGCAGCGTTCTTTCCCATGCGGCGCGGCTGGCCCGGCTGGCCCGGCTGTCCTCCGTTGAACAGCCTGTTCCCTGGATGGGCTCTCACCAGCAGGAACAGTTGCCCCCCGGCCAGGGGTTATCCTCTAAACGCCCTGCCTCAGACGCTCCGCCAATAGCTGGGAAGAAGTCCCGCCATTCGGGGCGGGGGCTGTCCTCTAAGGTGGATCAATTATCCTCAGAGTTGGCCCAGATGAAGGCTCTACTCCAATCTTTGCGACCTCCCCCTGTTTAGGGATTGGTCTCGTCTCTAGCTACTGAAGAAGCTTCAGTCCTCAATGAGGACACCCTCTCGCTGGCGGCATCTGACACCCTCTTTCAGGGGGAACCCCAAGCACATAGCCCGCAGGTGTCGGATGTTGAATCCGACATCTCTCTGGGGGGTACGGGAGAGTCGGTGGCAACTGCTATTAAAGCTGCCCTGGCACAGTTGCAGCTGTTCAGCCCTCCACCTCTAGCGCCTTTTTCAGGCGCCGTGAGGCCGGGATGGCCACCTTCACTGTACCACCTTCAGAGGAGTACATCAAGGAACTCCACACCTGCTGGTCGAATACTCGGGCTCTTTCTCGCCTGACATCAGATGGAAGAGCTCTTGCCGCGATGCAGGAGGCCCCAAAGTTTGGGTTAGGTCAGATGCCAGCTGTGGAACCTGGCATTGCCTCCCTTATTGTTCCTCCGGAGGAGGCCCTACGAGCTAGCGCCCGCTGTCCACGGCCACAGTGTCGCATTACAGACGATCTGCTCTGCCGAGCCTATGATTCAGGGGCTAGGATGGGGCGTATTGGGAACTCCCTCTCCCATTTGCTGCTAGGCCTGGCATCTTCCCTGGAGGCACAGTCGCTTGACCAGTCCACTCAGGGCATGCTGGATGCGTCTCTCCAGGCCTTTGCCCTGATGTCAAGGGAGCTGGGGCGTACATTGTCCACCCTGGTCCATGCTCGGCGCCAGGTGTGGCTGGCTCAGTCGCCACTCACCGAACCCTGCAGGCGGACACTGCGCGCCTTGCCGGTGGTTCCAGGGGAGCTTTTCGGCTCTGCTGCAGTGGAGGCTCTGGAACGCACTGCCCAGGCTTCTCACACCAGGCAGCAGCTCGCGGGGCTCCACAGGCGTGACCGTCGGCCTGTGAATACTTGGGCGGCTTCCGGCTCAGGATCGCGGTCATCCAGTTTACCCGTTGCCCCAACCTTGCCTCGAGGTCCGGCTTCTAGGGTGACTCAAGCCCAGACAGTCCGGGCAGGGGCCCGGGCTTCGCACCCCTTTCGGGCTACGGAACCAGCTCGCCCCCCCTCTAGGCCCCCAAGGGGCCGAGGGACCCGTAGGTGAGGCACTGGGGCCGGCGGTTGGATATTTCACCCCAGGTCAGCTTCTGTACTGGGGCGAATGCACCCCAGATTCTTGGGTACTCTCCACTCTGACCAGGGGATACCGTCTCCAGTTCCACCGCCGGCCCCCGTCTCATGGAGGAGTTCGGATGACCACCATCTGCAACCCTCTGAAAGCACAGGCACTGTCCAGCGAGCTACGTACCTTGCTGGTCAAGGGTGCGATAGTGCCTGTGGACCCCTTGCTGGATCCAGGGGGCTTTTACTCGGTGTATTTTATGGTCCCCAAAAAGAATGGGAATCTTCGTCCGGTGCTGGACCTCAGGGGGCTCAACACCTATATGAAGGACATGCCCTTCCGCATGCTTACAGCCAAGGGGGTTCTGCAGGCGATCTCCCCAGGCGACTGGTTCACGTCAATCGACCTGAGGGATGCGTACTTCCACGTCCCTGTGGCACAGGTTCACTGGCGGTTTCTCCGCTTTGCATTTCAGGGGTGCCATTATCAGTTCAGGGTACTCCCGTTTGGGCTCTCCCTGTCTCCCCGAGTGTTCACCAGGGTGGTGGCAGCAGCTCTGTCCCCCCTGCAGGCACAGGGAATTCGTATACTGCCCTATCTGGACGATTGGCTGATTTGTGCCGCAACCCGCAGTCAGGCGATCAGGGACACCCAGTTGGTGCTCTCCCATGTGCACCGGCTGGGTTTGAAGGTAAATCTGGAGAAGAGCAGCCTCACCCCCTCCCAGGTGACAGTGTTCCTGGGCATTCTCCTGAACTCTGTCTCCATGACCGCCCGTCCTTCTCCCCAGCGGGTGACCAGTATTTTAACTATGTTGCCTGCCTTCCATTGTGGTGCAGCACCACGTTTTTTAGATTATCTGAGCCTCCTGGGCACGCTTACCGCTGCTTCCAGTGTGCTTCCACTGGGGCTTCTCTCCCTGCGCCCTCTGCAGATGTGGCTGAACAGCCTGGCTCTGGACCCCACCCGTTAGGCACACAGACACAGGAGAATTCGTGTCGCGCCGCACTGTCTGCGGTCTCTGTCCCTGTGGAGGGACGAATCCTACATTGTGGGAGGAGTTCCGCTCGGGCCCCTTCCGTGCCGGAGGGAGGCTGTATATACGGACGCTTCCACTCTGGGTTGGGGCGCAACGTGGCGGGACCACGTGACACAGGGAGTGTGGTCCACACGGGTGCAGAGGGAACACATCAATGCCCTGGAGCTCCGGGCTGTAGCCCTCGCACTCCGGACTTTTCTTCCGGGACTACGGTGGAAGCATGTGCTGGTCTGGTCAGACAACACCACAGTGGTTTACCACATCAACCACCAGGGCGGGCCCAGGTCCCCGAGACTGTTGTCCCTAACACACCAGCTCCTGGTGTGGGCGTCGTCTCGCCTCACCAGCCTCAGGGCGGCCTATATTCCAGGCTGGCGCAACGGGCCCGCGGACTTCCTCTCCCGCACATCGCCTCTTCCAGGAGAGTGGCGGCTCCACCCGGAGGTGGTGGATCACATCTGGGGGACATTCGGCAGAGCAGGCGTGGACCTCTTTGCCTCCAGAGACACGGCCCACTGTCCCCTCTGGTCCTCCCTGTCAGACAGTTCCTGTCCCCTGGGGTGCGATGCGCTGGCCCACGATTGGCCCAGAACTCTCCTTTATGCCTTTCCCCCATTGGGTCTGATTCCCCAGACCCTCCTGCGGGTTCTCCAGGAGGGGCACAGGCTCCTGCTGGTAGCCCCATTCTGGCCAGCGAGGACTTGGTTTCCTCTGCTGCGCAGGCTTTGTTACAGCTTGCCGATGCCCCTCCCATCCAGGAGGGACCTCCTATCCCAACTGGGGGGGTCAGATTCTCCACCCCGACCCGGGCCGCCTGCGCCTTTGGCTTTGGCCCCTGCAGGGTCAGACCCCACGTTCTCCCGATTCGGGGGCGATGTGGGCCACACAATAGCCTGTGCATGGGCACCATCCACCCGGGCTGCTTACACTGCCAGATGGGCAGCTTTTACCACCTGGTGTGTCAATAAGGGGCTGGACCCCATACACTGTCCCATTCAATCCCTGCTGGCCTTCCTTCAGGAGTTGCTTAACCGGGGGCGGTCCCCTTCCACCCTGAAGGGTGAAAGTGACCCTGTGGACCGATTCTTCCTCCGTCCCGAAGGCCCCCACAGTGGCAGGCACAGTCTTGCCGCTTCGGTTATCCCGGTTCGAGTCCGGGACCCCTTCTGAAGCTCTGTGCCCAGTCAGAGCGCTGGAGGCCTATGTCCGCGCTACAGCGAGCATGCGACTGACCGACAGCCTCTTCGTATGCTATGCTGGCCAGCGGCGAGGTCGTGCCCTGTCCAAGCAACGGCTGGCACGTTGGGTTGTGGGGGCGATATCTGTGGCATACTCTCTGCAGGGTCAGCCCCTGCCTCAGGGAGTGCGGTGCCACTCCACAAGGAGCCTGTCAACCTCGTGGGCTGCCATGACGGGGGTGCCGCTGGAGTCCATCTGCGAGGCGGCCTCATGGTCTGTGCCGACCACTTTCACGAGGTTCTATAGAATTAACATGGCTACGCCTCATCCTCTCCAGGGCATCCTGCAGCAACCACCTGGTGCGTCCCGCTAAGGTAGGTGCTGCTGCCGGTTTCCGGTGGGTTGTTCCTTTCTTTCTGCATCCCTCGGGACCTTGTTGGCATACGTCATTCAGTGCTTGAAGCACCGCCTCTGGCGGTCAGTAGGGATGAAATAGAACGGTAGTTACGTATGTAACTACGGTTCTATGAATCCCGGATGACCGCCAGAGCGTTCGGTCCCTCGGTATTGCTGGCTCACGAGAAGATCGAGGGACTGAACTACCGGTGTCACGTGCCTATATAGGCTTCCGCTGATCACCGGTAGGTCACAGGTGACTTTGTTGATACTAATTCTCGACCTGCGCAAGCGCAAGAGTGATCATTCAGTGCTAGAAGCACCGCCTCTGGCGGTCATCCGGGATTCATAGAACCGTAGTTACATACGTAACTATCGTTTTCTGGAAGTTTGTTCCATATAAGTGGAGCATAGGAACTAAATGCTGCTTCTCCGTGTTTAGTTCGTGTTCTAGGTATGCAGAGTAGGCTGGAGCCAGAAGACCTGAGTGGTCTGGAGGGTTGATGCACTGATGACAAGTCTGTGATGTATTTAGGTGCTAAGCCATTCAGTGATTTATAGACTAACAGAAGGATTTTAAAGTCTATTCTCTGAGATACAGGGAGCCAGTGTGAGGACTTTAGAACTGGGGTGATGTGCTCTACTTTCTTAGTCTTAGTGAGGACGCGGGCAGCAGCGTTCTGGATCAGCTGCAGCTGTCTGATCCACTTTTTAGGCAGACCTGTGAAGACACCGTTGCAGTAATCAATTCGACTAAAAATAAATGCATGGATTAGTTTTTCCAGATCCTGCTGAGACATCAGTCCTTTAATCCTGGAAATGTTCTTCAGGTGATAGAAGGCCAACCTTGTAATTGTCTTTAGATGCTTTTGGAGGTTCAGGTCTGAGTCCATCACTACTCCCAGATTTCAGGTCTGATCAGTGGTTTCTAGCTGAAGCGACTGAAGCTGTGTGCTAACTTTTGATCTCTCCTCTATTGGTCCAAAGATTATTACTTCAGTTTTGTTTTTATTCAATTGAAGAAAAATTGTCAATGTGCCCCTGGGCACATGTCACATTGACATGTGACAAGGGGAAGCTGGAATCGAACCCACAACCTTCCGATTGCAAGTCCACATTCGCCCAATGTCAACGAAGATCAAGGATTCCTATAACCTTCCTTTATTCTATCATCTACCATTGATGGTAGGATTTTACATCACGTTTCCATATATGGTCATATATAACAGTGCCTTGCAAAATTACTCATGCCTTTGGAACTTTTTCATATTTTGTCATATTACAACCCCAAACTTTAAAGTATCTCTGTCATGAATCAGAGCAGGGGACCCAGAATCTAACTAGACCAGCAGAGGTTCGGTAAAAGAATATTTATTAACAAAATCCAAAAAGGGCAGAGAAACAAACAGTCCAGTTGGGCAGGCAGGGCAGGAACAGACAAAAACAGGATGGCACAGATTTCTGGAGACAAGGTGGTTCAAAATCCAAAAAGCAAAACATAACAGAACTTGCAAGAAGAGAACTCACCTACACTCAACAAGACGACCTGGCACTGATGTCTGGTCTCAACAGTTTATATGGAGGTGGAAGCAGGTGAAACCGGTGAGAGGTGATTGCAGCAGGGGTGGAGTTAGGCAGGTGTGCAGAATAAGTAATTAGACCAGACATCAGTGCTGAGGCTCAAAACAAGAACAGATCAGACAAATCTAAAAAGCTGACAAGACAAGTGGACAGAAACAAACTACACACGATCTAATAAAGAACAAAACAACCCTGAAGTACAAACCTAAAACAGAAAATAAAGCTAAGACTAAAACTGATGACAAAACAGGATAAACTAACAGTAAACAAGAACCTAGACAAGACAAAACTCAAAGCAACCAGAGAACCTAAGGAAGGAGGGCAAAATACCTTAAACATAAACCAGAAAAAAACCCAAATCATGACAATCTCATGGGGATTTTATGTGATGCACCAACAGAAAATAAGTGTGTAATTGTAATGTGGAAAAAAAGCCAGTTTTTCTTTCTTTACAACCCAAAATCTGTAAAGTGTGATGTGCATTTCTTTTTAGTGCCTTTAAAATTCAGAGCCAGCAATTAAAATTCCACCTCATTAGTCATTCTAAAGCGTTTACACTGTGTGTAATTTCACCTCAGTATAAATCTAGCTGTTCTGTGAGGAACCCATGGGGTTTCTTTTATTTGTTTTTTTTTTTTAAAGATTATGAACAAACAGCCTCATGAAGACCAAGGAATACAGTAGACAGACCAGGGAAAAGGTGGTGGGGAAGGGCAACCATAACTTTGAGGAGCTGCATAGGGGGTAAATGCACAGCTTAGATGAGAGAACTGGATGATTACTAGTAACCCACGCCATAAATCTGGAATTTATGCAAGCGTTGCAAGACGTAAGCCCAAAATGAAAACGAAAAACAGATCAGACAAAAATTAAGATTTTTGTGCCACATGCAAAAAAAAAACAACTGTATGTGGCAGAGAACTGACCTAATCGTGAACACACCATTGCCATTGTGAAACATGGTGGTAGCTTCATTCTGTGATAATGTCTTTCTCCCTCTGACTTCTTAGTGAAAAATAAAGCTTTGTATCCTTTTTTATACTTTAGAATTAAGCCCCTACCTTCTGCTGGCCTAACACATAACATTCCAATAAACCATAACATACGTTGTGGTTGCCAGAAGATAAAAAGCGAACATGTTTAAGACGAATTAATACTTTTGGAAGGTCCTGGATTCCTCGTTTTAACTTTATCAGTTATTTACCTCCCATATTTGCAAATCTTTCTTTGGTCCAAACAATATGATAAAATTGGAAAGGCAGTGAACTTGTGTAGCTCAAGGCAAATTATCAAGGGATTTGCATTGGTCAACAAACTGAAAATCTAAAACATGAAGATAGAGGTTTGTGATCTGGCGTACGGCAAATCCAGCCAAAGGAATTGTTTGTGTTTGAGAACAATGTCGATATATAAGACTAAACTGAAGATAAATGGAGATAGTGTGAGTTCATTAAGTCCAGCGCAAGTCCTTTTGCCTTTTAGCTTGAGCTAAATTCAAAGAAAAGCATGGTGCATATACAGTTTAGCTGATTTTGGGTGGCTAAGCAAACCACAATGTTGAATAGCACTTGGAAGATAACACTAAGATAACTTGTCACTGGTATGATAAGAGTGACAAAGGTTGGCCATTCCTGCTGTCTGATTCACCTCCTCTTAATACCAAGCACAGTGCCGTCGGTGTGTTCACTCTGACATTCTGCTGTAATTGTAGTTCTCTGCATTTGGAACCCCTCTCATATTTCAGCTACATGACCCACGGTGACTCATTTTCGCTTTCATGTAATAAAAAGCACAACCCTTAAGCACATTCAGGCACAACACTTTTCTAATTATACATAAAAGATGAAAAAGATGATTGCATAAAAGGTCTGGAAATGATCTCATAAAGACGTCAAAACTGTTTAACAACATGTAGATAAAAAATTAGACCCAAACACCGATCTGCTTCCCAAGGTAGTACTTTTTCTTTTAAAATTGTACAAATGAGTATAAGTCACAGATAGTGGCTTATACAGCATCTAGTAGCCGTAAAAGGGGTAATATCTACAGATAAATGGCTCGCCACAGCAATGTGTTGCACATGACGCAATGTTCCGCCATTCTTACACGTCAACATTTTCTACTTTTAGTGTTTTGCTGATCCAGGGCATCACACAAATCATGTGTTACAGTGAGTCAAACAGGATTTATAGGTATAAGGTTTTAAAGAATCTGCCTCAGAATGCAGTGTTAATTATGGAGTTCTCCAGGACTTAATGCTTTGACTAGTTGTCTCATCAAAAAACAATTACTAGACTATAACATCTTTTAGCTGCTGTCTCACTGTGTCTTATCTTGCCCTGTATGTGACATCTTACATGGGTCTTCATGTGAAGAAATGAAGCACATTTCAGTACGGTTTTCTTCTTCTTCTTCTTCTTCTTCTTCTTCTTCTTCTTCTTCTTCTTCTTCTTGTTCTTCTTCTTCTTCTTCGAGAGAGAGAGAGAGAGAGAGAGAGAGAGAGAGAGTTATTTTGACATGACATACTAGGCATCTTGTTTTTTTCTGGGCAACTGTGGTTTAGTAGAAAGCACAAATTGTCTAGAAGTCCTAAAGTTTACAATTCCGGCTTCCTTGTGTTGAACCCCAATTTGCTACTAATCTGCATGTAGAAATGTGCGTGAGTTGTCACTATAGTATAAAAGTGCCATCTCTGCCATTTACCTTTTTATTTTCAGGATTTCAGGATTGCCTGACCATCTGGTGATGAAAGTTTAATCCTCTGTGCACAATCAGCGAACGCAAGTTGAGTCCATATTTTACAGAGAATTATTCAAAAATATAGTCAAGTGTATCTTTCTGTACTCTAGTCAATGATCTCCAAGGGACCTCTCAAGATTTTTGAAGGTGTTCTGTGATGTCTGTTATCAGAACACAGGCATGTTAATGTTGAATTAGAAATGTTCTAACTGAAACCCATGACCATTAACTCTTAATAGTTAAATAAAACCAATAATCTAGCCGTATGTTTGGGCAGGCCATTGACATTTGTTGCCCAACTAGACCTGGCTATGTGCTTCACCGACAACACCCAGTGGTTCACCATATTGTGTATGAAGTGTTAGATTGCATTGGGACTCATAATTCGGATTACATTTTCATCTTTTCTTTCCGGTGAGGGTCTGACTTTTCTTTTCAAAACTTTATTCAGTAACCGATTTTGACAGCTGCTATTTCAGACATGCTTCAAGTGTCGCAGTAGTGACGCTCATGTATTGTCCTCCCAATGGGCTGTGAGGACACTTCGTGATGCCGCTGCAACCAGCTACTGTAATGCTTGTACGTGGAGAACCCAAATTCAAAACGACAGAAAGTTAATGTACTTAAAAAGTTTGTCAGTAATGAAGATGGTGGCTGACAGGACACGGTTGTAAAGACTGATGATGGCATGAGATGATGGAGACGGCACAACGGGTGAAGATGGCAGGATCAGGCAGACAACCAGAAGATGCAGGCAGAGACTGACTAGACCGGAATACAGGCAGACTTGGCAAGGTGCAGCAGATAGAGAAAAACTTCACCAGATGATGCAGGCAGACAGACTTGATCTGAAGCAGCTGACGTGTCCCCAGCGAGGGCAGAGCGAAGCACAGGATCCCCAGGGACCACTTGAATCAGGCAGTGCACACAAACACTAGTTAAGTCAACTAGCAAGGTCCACAGAATCAAATGGCTGAGCGACAAATGCTGGGGAAAAACCACATGCAGGTAGCGGGACGAGACGTTCTGGCGGGGAGTGGATGGGTGAGGCAGGTATATGTAGGAAGAGGATCAGGTATAATGACTTGAGGCTAATTAGTGGCAGCAGAGGTGACTGAGCAGAGTGGGGAGTGAATGAAAACTTCAAAAACAAAACCCAAATCGTGACAGCTACTGGAATGATGCTGTTCCAGTAGCTGGATGCTACTTCAAGCCTCTACGTCAAAAACGTCAAACTATCCATTTAATGGGATTTTTGCTAAGAATGTTTTCGACAGCTCTGTTTCAGTTCTCATTGCAGCTTAACTGTCTTTTACCAATTCTTGCTCAGTTTCATCTACAGTTGAACTCGTGGGATCATCCAACTTTAGAATAGTATTTATTTGTTTAAGTGTTCCACTTTACCTCCAGATATAAAGTGGTCCAGTCGTAATCCTTATGCGCTCAGCTCTATGTAAGATTGCATCAAATGTTTTGCTGGTAATGTTTGTGATGGTCCAGCATTGATCGTTTTTACAGGTATGTGTTTCAGGCCAGCACAACATTTGGACGAACGCTACGACCACAGGTTGATGTGTAATGAAATGATCAATGTTATTGACAAACGAGCCGTTAGAGCTTCTGTCAAATGCAAACAAATATTCCTGTACAGACCTGTTAGCTTCACCTTCAACTTCTGACAGGCCTTTCCTATCCCATCATGGAAATGTTTCAGGAGTGGTGGCGTGTGAGGTCGCAGAAGTTCGCTGAACCCTTTAACATGTTGAAATTTCCACCACCAAAAACACTAACTGTGTCAGATCCTGTGGCCGGTCATTTGGACACTATGTAAAAATATAGCTTTAAGATCTCAATTCTTTTGCTAGTTCTCACTTCTGTTTTCTAACCAGATGCCCTTCTGAATTGTTTTGCATGTCAATAAATTAAAAACAGACAATTTATTACTTTGATTTAAAGGATTCAGTTGATTATTTTTTTGTTACATTGAAATAAAGACAAAGAAAACCTGACTAAATAAAAAAGACATTTCCAAAGGAAGATGTCAAAAGCTATCCAAATCAACCTGGTCCTGTGTGAAAATGTATTTGCTCCTCTTGTTAAATCAGGAATCTTGAAAGAAATGCAAGAACAGATGAGGGAAAAAAAACAACACTGGCATCTATCCGTGCTCCAAAGAGTTACAAGTCCATTTCTAAGCTTTGGGTCCCCAGGGAACCACAGTTTAAATAGCGAAAACATAGAACAGTGCTGGATGTTACCAGGAGTGGCCTAACAAAATCACTCCAAGAGCAAATCAACAACTCATCCAGGAGGTCGCAAATGACAAAAACATCTAAGGCACCAAAGGCCCTACTGGCCTCAATTAAGGTCAGTGTTCATAATTCAGCAACAAGAAAAAGAGTTCCAAGATAAACTGTCAGATGCAACCTGCCACAGAGACATCATCAACCACTAAGTCATATAAACTGGGTTTATTAAACATTAGATCTCTGTCAGGAAAATCCCTTAATGACAATAATCTTGATGTAATGTTTTTAACAGAAACATGGTTAAATGAACTTAATGAAGCACATATTCTGTTGGAGTCGACTCCTCCCAACTACAATTTTCTTTGTGAGGGCAGACAGCAAAGGAAAGGTGGAGGAGTGGCAACATTGTTTAATGATTCACTAAAGTGTAAAAAGGTGTTTTTGGGAAAATTCGACTCTTTTGAACATATGGCTCTCCAGGTAAAGAGCCCGGTACGAACTATGTTTCTGAATGTTTACAGGCCTCCTAAGTCCACATCAAACTTTTTTAAGGATTTCAGTGACCTCCTGTCTGTGATATGTGTTGATTATGAATGTTTAATTATTGTGGGAGACTTCAACTTTCACGTTGACAACCCTGAAGACAGAAGTGCAAAAGAACTGTGTGACACACTTAGAAACTTTGGTTTAACTCAACATGTTAAACAGCCAACACACAAACAGGGACATATTTTAGACTTGATCATCACTAAAGGTCTAAACATTTCACAGGTCAATGTAACTGATGTTGCCTTATCTGATCACTTCTCTGTTACCTTTGAAAGCATCATTTCCAGTGACCCATTTAGCCAAAGGGACATCGTAAGAAAACGCACCTTTAAGGACAATGCCACGGAAACTTTTATTCAAGCTTACTCTGCTACTTCAACCTTGGGCTGCAACTCAGTAGATGAGCTAGTAGATAACTTTCATTCTAAAGTCTCATACATCATTGACTGCATTGCTCCAGTTAAAGTGAAACTTTTTTCCGGGAAGAAAAAATCTCCTTGGAGAAATGCTCCAGCAGTTAGAAGTGAAAAAAGGGAATGTCGAAAAACTGAACGAAAGTGGAGAAAGAACAGACTCCAGGTTCACTACGACATCTATAAAGAGAGACTTTACAGATATAACTTACAATTGAAAAATGCAAGAGAATCTTTCTTCTCTGAGATCATCAAGAAAAACATTAATAATGCTCGTGTCTTATTTTCCACAGTTGACAGGTTAACAAATCCTCCTGTGTCCGTGACTTCCGAACTCCACTCCACCAGGGCCTGCAATGAATTTGCTAACTTCTTTACTGAGAAAATCCTAAAGATTAGAGGATCAGTTTGTACTTCCATATCAACACCAGAACCAAAGCTGTATTCAGCAGGAACCTATCTTGACAAAATGTCCCAATTCAGCCAAATAAACCACAAAAGCTTAGAGCAGATCATTCAGCAGTTAAGTTCCTCCTCCTGCTGCCTTGATGTTCTCCCCACAGCTTTCTTTAAGAAAGTTTTGCCTGTCATAGAGTCTGAGTTGACTCAGATAATAAACACGTCCCTTCTGTCAGGTGTTTTCCCCCAGTCCCTAAAAACAGCAATTATCAAACCACTGCTGAAAAAGAACAATTTAGACAAACTACTACTCCAGAACTACAGGCCCATCTCAAACCTCCCCTTTATCAGTAATATTATTGAAAAAGCTGTATTTCAACAATTAAACACCTTCTTAACAACGACCAGCCGCTTTGATGTTTTCCAGTCTGGTTTCCGTGCTCACCACAGTACAGAGACCGCCCTTATCAAGGTGTTTAATGACATCCATATAAATACAGACTGTGGAAGAACCACCGTGCTGGTTCTGTTGGACCTCAGTGCAGCATTTGATACTGTCGATCACTCCATCCTGTTAGAGCGCCTGGAGAACTGGGTCGGCCTCTCTGGTACAGCTCTCCACTGGTTTAAATCCTACTTAAAGGACAGGGAATTTTTTGTATCAGTAGGTACCTTTACATCCCAGACGACAAAAATTACATGTGGGGTTCCCCAAGGGTCCATTCTGGGTCCCCTCCTCTTCAATATCTACATGCTTCCTCTAGCTCAGATAATAAAAAACAACAACATCAGCTACCATAACTATGCAGACGACACACAGCTTTACATCACCATGTCACCAGGTGACTATGAACCAGTTCAAGCACTGAGTAAATGTCTTGAAGAAATAAATGCATGGATGTGCCAAAATTTTCTTCAGTTGAATAAAAACAAAACAGAAGTAATAATATTTGGACCAATAGAGGAGAGATCAAAAGTTAGCACACAGCTTCAGTCGCTTCAGCTAAAAATCACTGATCAGGCCCGAAACCTGGGAGTAGTGATGGACTCAGACCTGAACCTCCAAAAGCATCTAAAGACAATTACAAGGTTGGCCTTCTATCACCTGAAGAACATTTCCAGGATTAAAGGACTAATGTCTCAGAAGGATCTGGAAAAACTAATCCATGCGTGTATTTTTAGTAGAATTGATTACTGCAACGGTGTTTTCACAGGTCTGCCTAAAAAGTGGATCAGACAGCTGCAGCTGATCCAGAACGCTGCTGCCCGCGTCCTCACTAAGACTAAGAAAGTAGAGCACATCACCCCAGTTCTAAAGTCCTTACACTGGCTCCCTGTATCTAAGAGAAAAGACTTTAAAATACTTCTGTTAGTCTATAAATCCCTAAATGGCTTAGCACCTAAATACATCACAGACTTGTTATCAGTGTATCAACCCTCCAGACCACTCAGGTCTTCTGGCTCCAGCCTACTCTGCATACCTAGAACACAAACTAAACACGGAGAAGCAGCATTTAGTTCCTATGCTCCGTTTATCTGGAACAAACTTCCAGAAAACTGTAAAAGTGCGGAAAGCCTGAGTTCTTTTAAATCAAGATTAAAAACACATTTGTTTAGGATTTCCTTTGACTGTTAAACTGTTCTACTGAAACATCATTAGTTCAACTTTTTTAGTCCAACTGTTTTTAATGTTCTATTTTGTACATTTTATTCCTACTTGCTTTTATTCTGTTTTATTTTCCTATATTTTAATCATGTAAAGCACTTTGCATTGTCTCTGTACTGAATTGTGCTATACAAATAAATTTGCCTTGCCTTGCCTTGCCTGGTGAGTAAATATAACACAAAAGCCGGTGTCCCATTTGCCAAAAACATCTTGATGATCTCAAAATCTTTTTGGGAAAAAAGGTTTGTGCTCCAATATATAAAAACTGGAGCCTTTTAGAATGTGTGCATCCTTTCATATCTCACATAATGCTAAAAACATCCATCCATTGTCTACCGTGCAAGACTGCAGGAAGGGGCTGGTGCCTTTCTCTAGTGGTCACCGGATGAGAGGCGGAATATACTCTGGACCGGTCGCCAGTCCTTCACAAGGCTAAAACTAAAGCAGCATTTCAGAAAAATCATACAACACCCACACATGGTGGTGGTAGCAGGGTGGTTTGGATTTGCTTTTTCAGCACCTGGGTGACTTGGTGTAATTCATGGAACAATGAATTCTGCTGTCTACCAGAAAATCTTGAAGAACGTCCACCCATCAGTTCATCACCTTAAAGGGTTACTTTGGAGTTTTTCTGAAGTGATGTTCTGTTTACCTATTATTGGCGCAGCATCCTTACATGTAGTAGAAAGATGAGTTTGTTGACGAGTAAATAAAGAGTGGTTAAACAAGGTAGTCAGACATACACCCAATGTTTCAGTTGACTTTAGTCTAAGTTTCCAACCAGCTCACAGCGACTGGACATCTTCCTACTTCAGATCAAGGAACTAATACCATTACAGTAATAACTCCACTGAGCCTCCTTTCTGAAAGTCTTAACTAATAAGCTCAAGAACAAACCAGTTATGCAGCAGGACATTGATCTAAAGCATGGCAGGAAGTGTAGGTCTGAATGGCTCTAAAAAAAAAAAATAAGATTTTGGACTAGTCAAAGCCTGGACTTAATCTTAATCTGCTGTTAAATAGGAAGTTTATGTTCAAATTTCTCCAATGCGGCTGAATGAAAAGAATTCTGCAAAGGAGAGTGAGGCAGAACTCCACAACGATGCAAGAGACTCATGATAAAGCGTGATGGCACAGACAGTTATTAGGGTGGGGAGCAATTCCCTTTTAACATAGGGTCAGGTTGGTCTGGATATACTTTTTTTCTCTTAATGAATGAAATCTTCATTTGAAATTTGCTTTTTGTCTTTATTCAGGTCATGGTTGTGTGATATTAAATGTTGTTTGATGATCTGAAGGATCTAAATGAGACAAAGGGGGGAAGATGCTATTTATTGACACTGTAATCACCATCCTGTCAAAGTATTTTCCTTTAAATACTATGGTGGTTGTTAACTTTTCAGTGGGTCATAGCTTTGGCTTGTAGGATGAAGCGCTGGAGACGCTGGAGCGTAGGAGCTCCCTACCAGAGGCAGAGTTCAAAGAGAAACTGCAAGCGCCGTTTTGTGCAAACATATTTCCTTTAAACATGTGAAGCATCTTTGAGCATGTTGCAGCCCACACGAACGTTCACATTCTGGTTCCAGTGACAAACGTTCTGCAGATCTTTGAAGATTTGGTTTGTATCCCTCTGGAACATGGCATGCTAAATTTATCAATAGAATGCTTTTAATTTGCTTTTTGATATTTCATCCTGTGTTTATGTGGGTGTATGCGTGTGCATGTGCATTATGGATAAAAGCGAATTAAGAAGGAGGGTGTATTTGTGTGTGTGACTGCATGTATGGGTGAAAAAAACATGGGGAGCTAAACTGTTATTGCTGTCGGGAAGATGGGTCTCCTGAATCGCTTGGTTCTGCAGTCAGAGGAACCGACTGCTTCAGCCACTCTGCTGACAGTCCAGGAAGTTATGACGAAGATATCTGCCTTTTTTCAAAATGGTATTGAGTTATTGTTTTTTTTATTGTAACTCAGCTGGCTAAGCCTGGTGATAGTTGCTGTTAGGGGGTGGTGGGAGCTGTACAGGGGTGGACCGTTACAGCTTTTCATCCAGAGGAACCCCCAGGTATTTGTACGTGTGCACCACCTCATTGTCACCCCCTGGACTAAGACTGGTTGATGTGTCCTTTTCCTTCAAAGATCATCATTGGCTTCCTAAGGTCTCTGATGCAAAGAACCCAATCCAGTTTACTCCTCAGGAGTGGACCAGGTAGAGGAGGCAGTTCAATATGCTGCACCGAGTTCACACCTACCCTGAGGAGTTGGGAGTCTGCTCTTTGACTCTTAATACAATCCAGCCCCTCATCCTGAGAGGCAGGTTGGATGTGATGGGAGTAGATTGTTCCCAGATCTCCTGGAAAACAGACTACTTGAGTTCAGTTTTTGTGGCAGGAGAGTTCAGGAGCAGGAATACGGGGACCTTGAGGGTTCTTTCAGGGACCAGTGCGACAAATGCTGTCCATGCCTGAACATAGTGGAAACGAAGGCCCAGGTGCTCCAGGGTCTCCACAATGTATGATGTTATGGCCACTCATCTTTAGTTGTTGAATGGGGATCGGCTGCAGCTCTCCTGATGAGAGGAGAGGGAGGGAAATAACAGGTTGAAGTTGTTGACTCTGCATCCCCATTCTTGACCTCTTCATTCTTCACAACCTGTGATATTTCTGGGTCCCTTCCACATCTACCTGATATCATTTTGCAGCAGCCAGCCCCCCACCTTCTTTTGAAGTTTTCCTTCCCCTGTCTCTTTGTCCCTATCCCTGAATGCCAGCAGCTTCTTCTGATTGAGGAGCTGATTAATACCACTGCAAACCCAGGGTTCACTATTTGGGAAGCACTTTACGGTCTTTACTGGAATAGCTGTATTCCTACAGAAATGCATGTACTATGGGACGAGCTCGTGGTGTAGCGGGTAGCGCGACCCATGTTTGGAGGCCTTTAGTCCTTGACGGAGTCAACCCGGGTTCAAATCTGACCCCCAGTCCTTTGCTGCATGTCTCTCCCTTCTTCCACCCCCTTCCTGTCAGTCTACTGTGAATAAAAGCAAGCTGCTTGTGTCCATGTTGTAGCACACACTGGGGACAATAACATATCATGCAAATGCTTTACTGCGCAGCATCAAAAAGGACTGGTTATCTTAGGAGAACATCAATAACCACTGAAGTTGGACTGTCAGTATTAGCTGGATAAGGCCTCTGGGCACTACAGAGCTCACCATAGCTGACACAAGCCTATGCGTAACACTGTAAATGCTTTAACTGACAAGTTCATTTATGATCAGAGTACAAAAGAATTTATAGTTAAATGAAAAAAGTCATAGGGTAAAATTATTTTAATGTGGCTATCAACAACATTAACCCCAAAGATCACATAAATATCTCTATATGTACCACTATTGTTTGGCATAAAGGCAAAAATATGAAAACTGGTTTGGCTGGTGCGCGTAATTCTGCGAGCTTCCTACAGAGGGCAGACAGGCTTTAGCTGCAGCATGAAGTCAACCTTGCATACCAGCAGGGCTGCGCTAACAATTTAAAGACATCTGTTTAACTTGGCTTTTAATTCCAGTTGAGCAGGGGCAACGGACTAGTTTTATTTAATGCACGTGTTTATTGTTTTAACTGCTCTTATTCTAATAGTTTAACTGTAGATGTTTCTATTTCCTTTGTTTTATGGGCCTGTACAGCACTTTGGTCACTTTTCTGTGTAAAGCGCTTCATAAATAAAGATAGATCAAAATTAAAAAAAGTGGGGGGATGATACAATATATTAGTTTTTTTATGTTCTTCATGATTTGAAAAAAATATTCTTTTCTACTGCAAAACTGAGAGAATATGTAACATTTGAAGCAGCAAACCCATCTGCTGGATGTGGACTTAAAAACTAACAGACAGATTTTATCAAGGTAAATGAGATCGTTTTTCAGCTAGTTTCTTTTTTTTTATCATTGTATACTTCTACACAGTAAGTATTTGTTACATATGTATGATAGCAGAACTCTGAATGCTGGTCATGTCATCCCTCCTTTCTTCTTCCTTGCTGAGTGGCCTTTTAGCGTACATCGGCCCAGGACTCGTTTCACCGTGGATAATGACATTCTCTGACCAGCTTCTTCTTGCTTTGGTTCTGGAGTTGAGACAAACGTATCACACCAAAACACAGACCCTATCTCCTTCTGGTTGCTGCGAGCAAGGCCTGCAGGACATTCCCATGCTGTTGTGTTTGTGTATCATTATTCAAAAAGACACACATGGCACCTTTAGACATCTAGAAACTGTATTTGAAGATGGATCAAGTACAGTTTTAACAAAACTGTGATGATAGGGATGAATTTACTCAAGAATAGCCATGGTCCAAAGTTTCCCATATGGTTTCATCCCTAATGGTAACGTGACTTCAATAAACTACCTGCCACCAGGAGGTCGCTTAGATTAAATCAGGAGTCGTAATCTGTCAACTGGCCCAAACAGGATCCAATCTAAAATGAATGTGGTTAGAGTGTAAATAAATTTTCTGAAAAAGATTATTCACCTGAAATTCACATCGTTTTTTTCTTTTTCGTTTTTTTTTTACATTTGTTTTTGCATTTTTGCGATTCTTAAGATCAATTAGACCCTGAACTGCAATGATAAATAAACTTGGGCACTATGGTTGACGCACATGGGGATGAGGTGGTTTGTTTTCAGGTACAAAATGAAAGTAGGAAGGGTTGGTAGATATGAAATACCTTGGCAAAGACATGAATGCAGTGTTACCCTCACAGGGAACCAACGTACCACTTGTGATGCACGCGCCACAGTTTTAGAACCACTAAAACATTAACAGTTCATGTTGTCTGGGAACATTCCTTTGAGATTTATCTCAGGTTTACTCAACTGCACCACGTTCTGTTTGTTGTTGCAGAGTTTGAGCTGCACTGCTATCTCCGGTTCTACTGCATCCCACAGATGTCTCAGATAGGCAAGGCAAGGCAAGGCAAATTTATTTATATAGCACATTTCAGTACAGAGACAATGCAAAGTGCTTTACATGATTAAAATATAGGAAAATAAAACAGAATAAAAGCAAGTAGGAATAAAATCCAGAAACAAAATAGAACATGGGAAAATAGAAATTAAAAGCAAACAAGTAAAAAACAGTTGAACTAATGATGTTTCAGTAATACAGTTCAATTAGAGCAGTCGAAGGCAATCCTAAACAAATGTGTTTTTAATCTTGATTTAAAGGAACTCAGGCTTTCAGCACTTTTACAGTTTTCTGGAAGTTTGTTCCAGATAAGTGGAGCATAGGAACTAAATGCTGCTTCTCCGTGTTTAGTTCGTGTTCTACGTATGCAGAGAAGGCTGGAGCCAGAAGACCTTAGTGGTCTGGAGGGTTGATACACTGATAACAAGTCTGTGATGTATTTAGGTGCTAAGCCATTCAGGGATTTATAGACTAACAGAAGTATTTTAAAGTCTATTCTCTGAGATACAGGGAGCCAGTGTAAGGACTTTAGAACTGGGGTGATGTGCTCTACTTTCTTAGTCTTAGTGAGGACGCAGGCAGCAGCGTTCTGGATCAGCTGCAGCTGACTGATCCACTTTTTAGGCAGGCCTGTGAAAACACCGTTGCAGTAATCAATTCGACTAAAAATAAATGCATGGATTAGTTTTTCCAGATCCTGCTGAGACATTAGTCCTTTAACCCTGGAAATGTTCTTCAGGTGATAAAAAGCCGACCTTGTAATTGTCTTTAGATGCTTTTGAAGGTTCAGGTCTGAGTCCATCACTACTCCCAGGTTTCGGGCCTGATTAGTGGTTTCTAGCTGAAGCAACTGAAGCTGTGTGCTAACTTTTGATCTCTCCTCTATTGGTCCAAAGAGTATTATTTCAGTTTTGTTTTTATTCAATTGAAGAAAATTTTGGCACATCCATGCATTTATTTCTTCTAGGCATTCACTCAGTGCCTGAACTGGTTCATAGTCACCTGGTGACATGATGATGTAGAGCTGTGTGTCATCTGCATAGTTATGGTAGCTGATGTTGTTGTTTTTTATGATCTGAGCTAAGGGGAGCATGTAGATATTGAATACGAGGGGACCCAGGATGGACCCTTGGGGAACCCCACATGTAATTTTTGTCGTCTGGGATGTAAAGTTACCTACTGATACAAAAAATTCCCTGTCCTTTAAGTAGGATTTAAACCAGTTGAGAGCTGTACCAGAGAGGCCGACCCAGTTTTCCAAGCGCTCTAACAGGATGGAGTGATCAACAGTATCGAATGCTGCACTGAGGTCCAATAGTACCAGCACTGTGGTTCTTCCACAGTCTGTATTTATATGGAGTTCATTAAACACCTTGATAAGGGCGGTCTCTGGTAGGCTGACACGTGAACTTGTCCTGTGAGCACATTGTCATGTTTAAGAAAGCTGCTTCAAGCAGGTTCAGCGACGATGCAGCAAAATCCTGTATGGTATAGTTAGTAGTAAACAAGGTAGAGTTTCAAGTGAGTCTAATCGCTTAAGACGTTTGATATGACCAAGAGTTACTGTTCCTGAAAAATGGTGAGTTGCACTGCTCCCACACAGCTGTGTAACTTATTATGTAACAGCTTTAAAGATACATTAACTCAAGCTTCAATACACATCAACATAAACTTGTTCCTAACTGTCACCTGGAAATTTCAGTTTCAAAATGTATTGATCTTTTATATTAAAACCGATGATTTGTCTTCAGGTCTTGGCTCAGAGCAGTGTTTTTGGTGGCTTCAAGCACTTTTTGTCATGTACAATTGTAGCACTTGGGGGGGAAAAAGGACCTTAAAAACCCCCAAATGCCATGTGACAAATGTAGGAGAGAGCAGCAAAACAGCCTAGGAGTATAAAACAAAGAAATTATCATGTTTAAGGAGCACAATTGTGAGAATTGTTGGTGACATATTTTTCTCTCTGACAAACGAGGCCAAACATGTCGTTGCTATGGTACCCGTGTCCAAGTGTTTGGCAGGGGATGCATCCTCTCCTCTGTTAGAACAGGGCAACAGCTCCAAGCTGCAAGTGATCATCTCCAGCATCGGATGAGTGATGTCCACCTCATCAACACAAGAGGACAATCAGCAATGCTGAGGACTCTTGAGAAGATATTGTCTGCTGAGTCCCATCTGAGAGCGTATTATAATCATCAGAGGCGTGTATCTTAAAAATGACTTCCCTTGACTTGCATTGTGTATGTAATGTAGAGCTGATCTGAGATCTGATCTGATCTAAGATTTATGAGACCCTAACTACACTTCATCCCAACTCCACTTGAGTGATTTTAGACAAACAGAAATCCCCCAAATAAACAAGCACGCCCGGTTTCTCTAGATCTCCCAGAGCATTCAAAGAGTCTGCAACAGCAACACTGTACATTGATGTGTTTATATTTCCTCCTGTCAGACAGAACCAACAAAGATTTTCCTTTAAGAAACTGAGGCATTATCATGTTAAATAGCTGCTATAAATGCTTTCATGTTACGTGAAGCTCATGCAATCTCAGCAGCCTTTTACTGCTGTCTTTGTTTTTAAGGTTGAAAGGGTTTGAGAATTTCCTTGAAACATCATGAAGTTATTGCACATACTGCATTGTAATGCCCTGTATCGACCAGACTTCATTATAAAAGGAGTTCAAAATATATTGTTTCTTTATTGGAATTTAAAATTTCCATGCATTTAACTCCACTCATCTTCCTGTGAGCTCTGACCAGTCTCCATTTTCTGGATGGAGAAAGTAACTCCATATCATGTTGATGCCACCCCAATGTTTCACCATGAAGGTAGTCTTGTTGAATACCATTTGCCTCCGAAAACAAAAAGTAGGAGCTGTGAATGGGGTAAACCCGAGTTTAAAGCGTTCCAGTTTACACAGTCGGAGAAGTCGGGATTCCAAAAGAAAAACAAAAGAACCAAAAGGCTTCCCTGGCGATGGCCAGGAAAGCTGTTTTGTTCGAAGTACCTCATAAACATTCTTTAAAGCGATACTTTTCACCTGCAAACAGCGCTTTTAATTTGTTCGGTACAGAGTTGCAGCCACTACGTGTAATGTTGATTTTAGATGCACTCTTGTCAAATAAACATGGTTTCATCACAGCTTACTGTTGTTGATGTGAGAAGCTGCCATATTGGATCCGACACTTGGCCTTAAAAAATTTCTCTGACTTTTTGCAAGGGGAAAGTCTGACTATAGCGGCCGATACAGTCGATTTTTCCGATCGGAAGCCGGGATTTCCGAGTTCCGACTGTAAATGGAATGCAACATGTGTTCAGGGTGATGTGTAGAAAAAGTTTTCCTGCACATATGTTTTGCATAAAAGCCAAAAGTTTATTCCGGTCTCATCTGGCCAGAGCGCCCCGATCTGTCCAAGACACAGCTTGTGGAAAACTGCAAACAGCAGTCCTGGAAGGAAACATGCAAAATGCTGCAAACGGCTTGACACTGGAGTGGAGGCTCATCTTCCAGATTTATGAAAATTTCTAAAATCCACGTATCCTTTTCCTTCCACTTCAGATTCACGCACTGCTTTGTATTGTACTATCAGACAAAATCCTATTAAAATACTCTAAGCGTTGCAACATGATTAAATGTTAAAAAGTTCAATGGGCATCAACGCTTTTTTGCAAGGCCCTGTAGATGTGTGCGTGTCGGTGTAAATATAGACTTATTTTCCATGTTATGGGGCAAGACTTGTTAAGATGCTCAGGTTTCAGTCTTTCCAGGTCATTTTAAGCAGCTTTGATCATTAAGGAGTAATTTAAACAAAGCACAGATAAACTTCTTCCTTACAGTTAGAAGGGCGCAAAAACTGGAGCCAGTGATAAAATACAAAGTGTTTTATTGAAAAGAGTGGAGATAATGAAGACTGTCTGCTCGTCGGAGATCTTGTGGCTCTGCTGGGAAGAAGGGAGAGGACGGTGAATAACTTGAGCTTGGAATAGTGAAGATGAACGTTTGATGATAGAACTCACTGTGGGGGGGTGGGGGGGGGGGTAGATTCGGGGAAGAGGTGCTGTTCAATAGTCCGGGTTGTTGGTGCAGATCCAGTTCCCTTCTCTGTGTTGGTTGTTGGAAGGTGGACAGGCAGGCGAGCGCAGGTAGGAGGGCTGAACAGAATAATCCGTGGTTCTTCTTCGGTTTGAGATTGCTTCCAGGAGTTCTTCTGACACCGGTCCGAGGCTTAGGTTACCAGGTCTTTCACTGGTGGGTTCAAGGTTCTAGGAGGAACGAGGTTAGATTCAGGTTGCATAGGAATCAAGGGTAACACAAGGAGTTGGTCTGTACCACGCTGAAGCGTAAACAAACTGACGCCCTCCTCCAGGCTCCAGCTCCTTAAGAAGAGTGGTAATCAGCTCAGATGAGACACACCTGCCCGTCCAACCCTGCAGAGTAGGGAGAAAAGGAAAACCAGACCCGCACCTAGACCCAAAGAGTATGACAGAAGGTCTCTGGTTTCCATCTGGGCTGTTCCCCTTGTGACAGAGAACACCTGTATAAGAGTATGTAAATGTGGTAATTTGTATGTCCCTCCTGTCTCCGTGTTGGCCCTGTGACAAACTGGCGAGCTGAGCCATGACTCCTTTCAGTAACAGACCCCGCAGCGCCCTGGCCAGGATAAAGATGAAGGAATAAATGAATTTAAACAAGGCAATAAAAAACCATTGTGCAGATTAACTATATTATCAGGTTAATTTTCACGTGCACACAAGGTTTCCTCTGCTCCAGCCTCTATTGCTTTCCTGCTGCCTGAATAAGGCATCATTTGGCCTGATGCCTCACAGAGAGCTTTGCCTTGCTGCCTCTTGGTCCTCTGCAGCTGCTGCAGATCAGCGGCGTCTTCAAATCCAATCTATGCTTCGGTTTTGTTTGTTCTGTTTCACATCCATGTGCAATGTGGCAGGCTATATATATATATATATATATATATATATATATATATATATATATATATATATATATATATATATATATTAAATAAAAATCACTTCATAAAAACATTCTCAAAACCTTCAACAAGGTTGTGGCAGAGATGTGTTGACATACTCCATCCTGGTGGGTTACTCCAGCATCAACATGGCAGATAAAAGGGCCCTGCACAGGTTAGTGAGGGGATCTAAGAAGGTTATTGGAGTGTTCCTACCTGTAAGGTGCATGAACTGTTAGGACAAGGCTCTGAACATTACCAGGCTCATCACCCAGCAACATCATAACCTGAAACATCGGGCTGTTTAATAACTTTCTGCCAAAAACAGTTGCTAAGGTTGTGCACTTTCTATTATTGCACACCACTGTAGAATTTTTAGCTTGTTGATTCGTACTTTGAAGATCCCAGAGAAACATAATCTGTTGGATTTGAGCCGAGATAATTCGATTTGACTTGATTGGAATTGACCTGAACACCTGCATAATACTTCATTCACATAGGGGCAAACTGCATCAGCGTAATTTGTGGTGCAAAGTATTCTTAGCAAGGTGCTCGTTGGACTGATGTGTGGTTCGCACGTGTTTCGTTTGTTCGAGAAAAGAGTCAGAAAATATATCTGCTGGAGACTTTTTAAAATGACTTTATCATGTCCTTTTTACGAGACCTCCATTTCTATTTCTTAGCTAAGTATAATTAAAAAAATAATGACATGAAAAGAAAAAATGAGGCTAAGATAAAAATTTTAAAAAGTGGTGTCAGACTCAAGGGGCAAGATGAACACTCCAAAATGTGTGTGTGTGTTTCTTGCTAATCCACATACACTTAGATGTTGTGAGTTCGGCCAAGATGCTTTCATGAGATCACCTGTAAACGAAGGCTACTGGCCAATTCACTCCATGACCTAACCAAAATCATGAATGCTTAAAAATAACAACCTATTTTTAACCCACTCTAAGTAAGGACTATCCTAAATTACATCACAGTCCTTGTTTCCTTCAAATTGAGACAACAGTAGGTACAAAAAGCATGAAATTCTCTAGGCTTATTGTTCTCTTATTGTAAACATAAATAAAGGAGACAGTCTTTAATAGTGCTTCTCAACACCTCGGCTCAGTTATGCCCATCTGAAAACACCGATCAAAGGGCCGATCACAGATTACATACAGCGTGTATCTGACAGGATACTTAATGTGATATTGACACAAAAGGGAAAATGTTCTATTGCTTTAAGCGAGGGGGCATTAGCTGGCTGAAATAGGTACTCAAGTCTAATCTGGGATTAGCTTCCCAGCGCCGTCTATTGCCAAGGGATTTCTCTTTAACCTTATGCCTTGGCCGATGAGTAGCAGGGGGTTGGGTGGCACGATGTTGCTAAAAATGAGCCTTATGAGACTTTTCTTTTAGAATTGCCATAAATATTGTTAAATTATAATATTTAGTGCATGATTATTTCTGTTAATATAACCATTTACAGAAATGGTTCATAAATTCAGCTTGTTTCTAGGGCGGAGTATGTGCATTTCTTAATGAAAACGATGATGTACCACATATTTACATGAACTGTCCAAAAAGACAAACTTTTTTTCGTTAGGATTACTAAAAATAAGTGTATATCTAAAATCAAGAATAATGGAGGATCATACATACATACATACATATGTAGGCATGTAGGAAAACGGATGGATGGAGTTATTGGTATATATATATATCCATCCATCCATCCATCCATTTTCTGACCCGCTTAATCCCTCATGGGGTCGCGGGGGTTGGTGGTGCCCATCTCCAGCACCCACTGGGCGAGAGGCGGGGTACGTATATATATATATATATATATATATATATATATATATATATATATATATATATATATATATATATATATATATATATATATATATATATATACATAACAACTGCATTATCTCCTCAACATGCCATCAAATACGACAGAAGCCCATTCATGTGAGTCAGGTGTGTGGCACCAGGGAAACACCCAAAACATGTCGGACAGTGGGCCCTGTGAGGAGAGCCACTAGTTTAGATCACAGCATGTTCAGGTTTAAAGTCAAGACTTGCAAATGTGAAAAATCTTAGAGGTTTGAATACTTTTGCAAGGCAATGAATATTAGCAAAGAAATTAAGGGTACAAGAGAAAATAAAAGATATTGCTATCAACATGAAACTGAAAATAATCGTAAGAGTTTTATACATTTTCATATTATGATTAACTTTTTAGGCTTCCTGTAATTCTTCTAATTTTCAGAGTTCTACAAAGATATGTTCATATCCAGTCGTGATACGTACGATTAGATGTGAATTTTTTTCTACCTTGTTTTCAAAGATGGACTTGGTCATGGCAGGTGCAGTGACAGGCAGGACTCCTCCCCCTTTGTCTGTTCCTGCGAGCTGAGAGCTCAGTCTGCACGGATCTCATGCAGCACAGCTCCTGGGTCTAAATATGGACAGCCTCCAGTTATTTTTGTGTCGACTGTGCGCCGGGGACTACTCTTTTGGAATATCTCGCTGGATCGAATAAATCTCTTACAAAGACTGATTCCCAAAAGATCCCATTTGTATTCGGGAAAATGGGTCTATATCAAAGAAATGAGAGATTTACTGCTGCTAGGGCCGGCTTGAGAGTCTCAGAGTGAAAAAATCTTCAAACAAGTGAGTTGTGGGGTCATTGTGTTTCTTTTTTATTCTTTTTTTTTGTAATAATTGCTTGAGTTAATGCATTTTTCATTTAGAAAGTCATTGTTGACTTTTAACAGTGTTACTGACACAAATGAGCAGTGTATGGAACTCCACAATATTATATTATATGACTATAAAGAGATATACAGTCATATTCAATAAATTAGAATATGCATTTCTAAGAGGCTTGTTTGTCAGTTTAAAAGCACCTTTTGAAGTTAGTAGCCGGTATTAAACATACTTTTCATCAAGCTCCCATTTCTGCATGAAAAATCAAACTTTTTAATGTTTTTTTATTAGCTGTTGTGTTTTTATTAGGTGGTGGTGGGAAGCAAAATATTGAACAGAGATAAAGGTTTTAAAACATCATCACCAGCTTCCCTTTGTGCTTCCCTTTGTGAAATGAGTTACAGAAAACAGTTCAATATGACTAAAATAGATATTGTTTTATCTAAACCAAATATATATATATATATATATATATATATATATATATATATATATATATATATATATATATATATATATATATATATATACATATATATATATATATATATATATATATATATATACATATATATATATATAAACATTGTTGACGTCTTTGGTTTAGATAAACAATATCTATTTTATTTTGATACATATTCAAAATAATGCTGTATCCCTGCTGGGCTGTAGATTAATGTAGAGGCATTGTTTGCTTTAGACGGAAAGAGCTCTCACACATTTTTGCACATAACGTGCAAAAAAACAACAACAGTGTTGTGTACATTTGTTTACAGTGAAGCCTTTTTTTCTTGTTCCCTTTCTTAAAGGTCTCTACAAACAAAAGATCTGTTAATCTGTTAAAATCTGTTAAAGAAATCTGTAAATTTCCACCACAATGCAGGAGATCCCAGTATTTTTAAGGCCCCTAATCGTGACCACAAGACTTTGAAACTTGGACACAGAAGATGTTATTTACATCTTACTGATTCCAGTGAAGTCCTGCTGAGTAACCATTTGCTCTTTGCATAGCACATAAATGCAAATGTTGCAAGCAACCAAGTTGCTGGGTAGCGGCAAGATAATGATGCAACTCATGTTTATGGCACAGACACTGCTAATTTCACCCCTCATCACCCTTAAAACACTTAGCATCTTGGCAAGGCTCTCAGTGTGATTGAATTTAGAGGGGGTAGCTTAACTCCTCGGTATTAGCTCTAATCTACATGAGTGCACGTGTTACAACCACTGGTTTTACCCAAAGATCAGTGAGCCATTATCTGGACATAGACCTATGTCCAGATAATGGCTCGTTCTTGTTTACAAGAAACTACATTTCAATAAAAATAGTGTATATAGAAGCCTATATTGCATTTTAAGAATCTGGTCTGAATCTCTGTGTGACATATAAAGAGACGACCATGAAGCCTTTTTTGATGCACATCAGGCTGTTTCTGCAGACCGCCGGAGCGCTCAGCCACTTGCTGTTGTATTTGCTCTCTTAAGCTGTGTTCTAATAGACTTAACCTGCTGCATACACCACTAAACACAGCAACTGCATTCTACCTGTAAGCCATAGCTTATTTTAAAAGCCAGCTGGGGGGATTCGACACTGATCTCGTTTAGTGTTCAGGCACATAAGCGGGGTGTATTTTTAGGTGGCGCTCTCGCACAGAAGTCGGGGCCAGTCAACACATTAACACCTTTCATTAATCATAATGATGTTTCTGTCTGACGGAGGGCGCGTGGCTCTTCTGTCCATGTTGGCTGCAGGCCCGCGCAGCCGGATCCATCGAGATGGCAAAGGTCTGCAGTGAAAACTCCTTTTCAGCAAGACAACGGCCGTCCGCCAACGCATCCCATGATGAACTCGCTGCGATGGAAAGTGGGGACAGCAGGTCTGAAACACCCATAATAAAAGATGAATTAGGGAATAAATTCACTCCGTGTTCATTCAGTACTCATTCCGATAACATAGACTAGTAAAATACTGTAATAATCCAGATTCCTTGATGAAATGAATGTCCTTTTTCCTTACCTGCTGCCTCCTAGGGCCCACTCTCTTGGTGAAGATGGCTGTGAGAGAGCCTTGTCCTCACGGACCCATAGAGGTGCCAGGGCAGTGGCCAGGTGAATTTCCACATTTTACACTCTTTGCACTAATCAGCTCAAAGTACAGGGTAGATGTGGAGTGATTAAAACATCTTCCTTGAGTGTGTAGCTTTAGATTTACAATACTGGGGGCTCATCACATTACATCATCTGAGCCAGTCCTTTGGATTCAGATCAGTGTTTCTTTGGGACTCCAAAGCAGTCAAATACATGTCCAAAAAACAGACGTGTAGTCCAGGACCTTCAGTTTGGTTCTGTGCCCCAGTCATTTCACAACATACACTGTAATCTGATGGGTTTCTTAGGTCAGTATAGTTCGCTTGGTTTGCTTCCTACATGGACATTTCCAGCTGTACCGAAAAGGCTGGTCAGACTGATTTATACCATATGGACTGCTAATAGAAAATAAAAAGTCTCTGGTTGCAAATCCCAGAAAATTTAATTGAAAAGACAACATTGCCTCGCATTTTCATATTAAAGGACAGCTGATACGGGAAAGGTGAAAATATATCCACAAGATTTGTAAATTGGGTTGAAATGTTGTTAAAGTTGGTCAAACGGGCTAATGAACATCTTGGCTCAAGTCAACTTTACACAGTACCTGTGGGCTACAAAAGTTCAATTGCCAACCCTATTTTTGGGCTGAATAATGACAAAGACTGGAAAAACAGAAATTAGCTGTAAAACGATCTCAGTGGACATCCCGAGTTTGCACTGTTGGAGTTTATAAAATTACCTTGGATATAAGGTTTAAGTACCTTCCCTTCTAAGAGTCATCTGGAGACCCTGGGCCCTGTTTTACATTCTGTACATAACATGCCTACAAGTTGGTCACAGTGACATGTACGAAGATTAAGGACATTTACTTTGATAAAGTTTTTATCATTTTACTTACCTCCATCACAATGTTTATTTACTGTAACCCAGCATAACAAATAATCCATTCCTGGCCTAGAGCGATGTCACTTTGTACTGTTTCACCTCCCGCTGACCTTTTAGGCTGTCTTACCTCTTCCTAATGCTGCGGAACTGGGTATCTCACAGAATGAACCCTGTAGAGGAGAGGAACGACTCTTTCCTTGAGCGCATCAGAGGCCCGACACTTAAACATGAAACCAGTGGAGAGACTGACTCCCAGGGCATGTGGCGTGATGGCACACAAAGAAAGAGAAAGTAAGTATGGAGATTTTTTGCAGTCACTAGTCTGTGTCTACGTACTATATGGTTTCTTTTGATCAAAGCTTTATTGAAAAAAAAAAAAAAAAAAAAAAAACACTACACAAGATAAGGGACCTGGACTGCCACAGTTTCTAACCAAAGGCCCACCATTTGAAGCTACAACAGTGTTTACACGGCTCAATTATAAAGAATTTCAACAAAATCTTCTCTCATGAGAAAGTAAGAAAACTTTGGGCCACCATGAGCCTATACCGCTGTGCTGTAGTGGTTTAAGTGGGAACCCGCTTCTTTTTGTTTCCTTTTAAATGTCACCATAAACTTACAGGGACCAAAACACTAGCATCTGTGGTGGACCAACGGGAGCTGATAATCGTGACATTGAGTACATGCAAGTGCAAAAGAAGACGTTCCTATGTGTAGAGTATGGTGCGCTAGATTTGTCTCGAGTTGGAGCTCGGAGGGACGTCACACCCGAGTTGAGCTTGCTTTACCAGAATGTTTGGAAAAAAATGTATGATTCGCTATTCGTATTTAAGGTAGCTCTTGTCAGCAATAGAAGTCAATAGCAAAGTAGGCCTATTTCTTTTCAATAAATAAATTCAAAAACAAAATGAACAAAAGCAGGTTCCTTTTGTTGAAAGAGGTATTTTACAGCCCATATCTGCACATCTCCACAGTGGGAGGCCATCTTGGATTTATTAAACTTGGTGTTGCTTGACAAGTTCCCACTTTGGTTGCCAGAATTCTGACTTCAGGGACGTTCCTGTTGTACTTCCTTCTGGTGACTCAGAGGACAAAGAGAACGCACCATAAGACTGCCAAAAAATATTCTCTCTCCTGTTATTTTTTTATAAGGTTTACTCTTTTCTCTCGGTCAGTAACATCACCAACTTACATTAGAAGAAGCAGAATAGAAAAAGAGTCAGGAAAAACCGAGAGGAAGAAAAACCTAAAAATGCCTAAATAAAACTCTGGATGTCCAGTTCACACCAGAGTTTTAAAAATGTCCTCTTTGAAAACAGTCTCTTTTAAATCTCTTTTTTTCAAACCTAACCAAACCAGTTTGGTTGCTGACGCGAGGTATAGAGAGAAAGAAAAATCAACAGCAAAACATTTATATTAGAGCAGACAGGGCTTCAAGATGTGTTGTACGCAGCGTTGCCCAACTGGGCTTCATTTGGGCTGGTAAAAATAGAGTTGTTCAAATTTGGGCAGCTTTTCATAACGTTTGGCAAGTTTTTAGGAGGTATACAGTGAAAAGTTTTATCAAAATAGTTGTCATTATGTGGCAGAAAAGTAAAAAAAACTTGAACATTTGAATAAAATGCAGTTTCTCTTGCACTCCTTTTATTAGTTCAATTATTTTGAAATGTCTAGAGAAAAATGTTTCATCGCTGTGTGAAAGAGATACTTTGATTTATAGTCTGAGAAAGATAGAGAGAAATGTTACATTAAGTTGGAGTTACAACTCATGTTGGGAGGCTATTGATAACTTTTTTGCGGTTGATATGACAAAGTGATTGGAAAAGTGATCTTTGTGTTCAGGTTATCTGGTGTTCTGATGTGAAGAGCCTGTACGTGTGACATTTTTTCTTTTCCTTTACTTCTATCTTTTTAACACGAGTTGAAGAAAGGTTAAGATTTGGGCTGTTTTTTGTTGTTGTTGAGTTGGACGGGTTTTACATTTTTTTGTGTGCTGGAAACTGTCCGTCAGATTTGGCAACCCTGGTAGTACTTTTTTTACTTTAGGAAATTTTGTCAGAGCTCTAGAAGACACCGTCTGCATTGAGTGCTATTAAAATAACGTCCCCTCGTTACTTTGTTGTACCGACAAGAAAATAAAGGTAGTCAAAACAACAGTCTTGCATTTCCCTAGCTAACCGCAAGCTAATCCTGAACTGTGGGCTAGCAACCAAAATCTTTCCTAAAAGGTTTTCAGTTTGTATTCTAAAAATTTTATCTTTGCTTTTAAAATAAATGCACAACGTTGTATTTTAGTCTCAGGAAATGTATCTTGGTGCAGCATCCAAACACTTTTCTTTCTGTTTTTTTTTTTCTTAAGTGTTTCCAGTAAGTGGCCTCTTGCTACTTACAACATAAATAACTGCAACAACACAGATGAGTAAGTGCGCACGTTTTCAGAGGTAGATGTAGATTTGTTGTAGAGACATAAATCAGTTTTCATTATTGGATTTATAGCTTCCCTAATGCTGTAGGTTAGTCAGTAGAATAAACAACCCTTGAAAGTGTATTTCCTTCTTGTTATTCCTTTAACGAGTGTTACAAAATAAACAATGATATTAATTATGATGACAATTAGTTCCTCCTCCCCCTAATCACTTGAGTACATAACTTTCATTGTTGCAAGGGACGATGTGGGTTTGCCAATTTACCTCCAGGACAAATTTTCCATCCTAACAATTGTATGTATACTATGCCACCTGCTGGGAAAATCTATGACCTGCACGAGACCTTCCAACAAAAACCAGAATTTTATATTGAGTTTGCCCCAAAGTTCCTCCCCCTCATGTGGACTGGTAGCTTGTCTTCCTCAACCCCGCCACTTCGTACTTGTGTTCCAACACTGCTAAAACTGAACTTGTGATCTGTAGCAAAAAAGAGGACAAAAAAGATGAGATTAAGAAAGACGAGAAGAAGGAAGAGGAGAAAAAAGAAGAAAAGGACGGTGACAAGAAGACAGAAGAGAATAAGGATGAGAAGAAAGATGAGAAGAAAGATGAGAAAAAAGACGAAAAGAAAGAGGAGAAGAAGGATGATAAGAAAGATGAGAAAAAGAAAGAGGAACCTCCGTAAGTCTTGCATAAGACACTGTAGACCGGTGCTGTTCTTTTGCAATTTATGTAAAATAAATCACTGTTTTCTTTGTTCCTTTATGATAATTTTGAAAGTGTTTTACATTAGCATTACTAAGTACATAGTTGGTTTCAGGAAAGAAATATGGATAATGGATCCGGCCGCCGACCAGTACTACAGATGGCTGAGTGTCATTGCGGGCCCCGTATTTTATAACCTGATCATGATTGTAACGAGGTATATTCTTTTTATTATTTTTACTTATTTCCCTGATTCCGATTTCTTTGCTGATTTTTTTTCTTAATCTTTTTTTTTTTTTTTTTTTTTACCAGGGCCACCTTTAATGAGCTCCAAAATTCATACACCAAACTTTGGATTTTCTTGGACTATACCTCAGACATCATCTATTACATGGACACATTTGTTAGATCAAGAACAGGTGAGAATTATTTAAATGTTTAATTAAATTAATTGTTTTAATATCATTTATTCTCCACTGTATGCTGTGGGCTGGCCTCTTATCCTGTGCTTAATTTCCCTTAGGTTACCTTGATCAAGGCCTGCTGGTAAAAGATGCCAAAAAACTGAGGGCTAAATACAGAACGACATCTCAGTTCAAGTACGACATGATTTCAATGATACCCACAGACCTGCTTTTTCTACAGTTTGGTTTCAACAATCCGGAGTTTCGGTTCAACCGTCTTTGCAAAATCCAGAGGCTCTTTGAGTTCTTTGAGCGCACTGAGACGAGAACCAGCTTCCCAAACATGTTTCGAATCAGCAATCTCGTGCTTTATATCCTCATCATCATCCACTGGAACGCTTGTGTCTTCTTTTCAATTTCAAAAAGCATCGGTTTTGGAACGGACACATGGGTCTATCCCAATATCAGCCACCCAGAGCATGGCCGCCTGGCACGAAAGTACATCTACTCCCTTTACTGGTCTACGCTTACCCTCACCACCATCGGAGAGACCCCAGCACCAGTGAGAGATGTTGAATTCCTCTTTGTCATTGGAGACTTTCTCACTGGTGTGCTCATTTTTGCTAGTATTGTCGGTAACGTCGGTGCCATGATCTCCAACATGAATGCCTCTCGTGCTGAGTTTCAGGCAAAGATTGACTCCATAAAGCAGTACATGCAGTTTCGAAAGGTCACCAAAGACCTGGAGGCCAGAGTCATCAAGTGGTTTGACTATCTCTGGACCGAGAAGAAGACGTGCGATGAGAAAGAAGTTTTAAAAACACTGCCGGACAAGCTTAAGGCGGAGATTGCCATCAATGTCCATTTGGATACACTAAAGAAAGTCCGAATCTTCCAGGACTGCGAAGCTGGTCTGTTGATTGAATTAGTGCTCAAGCTGCAGCCGCAGGTGTTCAGTCCTGGAGATTACATCTGTAAGAAAGGGGATATTGGCAGAGAGATGTACATCATAAAGGAAGGGAAGCTGGCTGTGGTAGCTGACGATGGGGTCACTCAGTTTGTGGTGCTCAGCGACGGAGCATACTTTGGAGAAATCAGTATCTTAGGCATCAAGGGGAGTAAAGCCGGCAACAGACGCACAGCCAACATCCGAAGTGTGGGCTACTCCGATCTCTTCGCCCTGTCCAAAGACGACTTGATGGAGGCGCTTACCGAGTATCCGGACGCCAAGAAAGCCTTGGAAGAAAAGGGAAAAGCCATCCTGATGAAAGACAACCTAATAGACGAGGCGGTTGCCAATGCAGGCGCCGACCCAAAAGATCTGGACGAGAAGATCGTCAAACTGCAGGGCAACCTCGACATAATGCAGACCAGGTTTGCTCAGCTGATGGCAGAGTTTACCTCCACCCAGGCACGGCTGAAGCAGAGGGTCACTCAGATGGAGGAAAAGGTGAAATCCATAAAACCAGAGGACCTCTCCGAAGTGGTGGCTGATAAAGACAAAAAGGTCCAGTAAAACATCCTTACTGGAGAACTTTAAAAGTGACATTCTTTTATTTCATATAAATGCCCACATTTTTAACTATTTCTATATCATGTTTGTTATCTTCATTATGTGTCAAATTGTGTACAGTGTATGCAGAGAATATGTTTTTGTGCTTTCTGACTAATTGCTACTTTTGTCTTGTCTTGAAACAAGTTGAGTGCGTTGAGCAGAAACACTTGTTTATGCCAAAAATTGGCTTGTCATAGCCTTAGAATGATGACTTTTTTTCCTGATAAGAAATCCGACGGTTCAAGTAAATGTATTGCTCTCTGTCGAGTATATTTCTTATACTGCACTGTTTATTGTATAAAAATGTCAACACTTTTAAAAGCCAGTATTGTTTATATGTTGCTGTCAGCTTGTCCTCAGAAATACGAATGTTATATCTAAATAAAATGTTCGTATTAAATTAATTCTTTATGTGCTAAAAAAAATCGGGACCCCTACTTTGAAAACAGACATAACATTTAACTAATTTCAACCCTAGTGTTATTTCTAAAGCCACATGAAAATTCTTGTTAGTTGACCTGGTGGTGGTAAACACTGTAAGCAACGTTCTGCTGTACAGTTACTAAATACTATCATTACCTGAAGAATCCAATTGGTCTACCTTATTTTATATTTCCAGCCTCTATCAACACTAGCAAAGTTCAATCTAAGACCATTCTCAATAAACAACTCGGAGCTGCTAAAAACTCTTATTTGCCCTCATTTGCGTTATATGAACGATGGATTTCCAAAATTATTCTCAAAGGGTAGTCAATATGGAGGTGTAATAATAGTGCCATTAGCTTAGCTGGCAAATCAAAAAACATGTCATATGGGTCCATACATTAGGTTATGAAGTGCACTATGTGAAACAATTAATCCTGTCACCTCTTATGTCTTTAAGTATCACTTTTGATATGCCTTCATTTTGTATAGTGGAAAATTGGGATGAAGGATGTAGTAGATTTCAGAGTGTCCTATTTCACCAGTAACAGCCTAATTTACACTTTGGTTTTATACATATTTTTTAAACCAAATCCAACAATGAATTTGATCCTCTGGGGATGTTCCAAGCACTATGAGTGCCCCCAAGTGGCCATAGAGTTAATAGCTAAATGAATCAGAAAGTAGGTTCAGCTGCCACCAGTTGGAGCCACTTCAAGACACCGGAGTGATGAGGTGAGATAAGTGTAACGTGAGCGTATGTGCATTATGGATGGCTTCCCAGAGTCGTTAGTTTTGTCACCGATTTTTTCACCATCCAAAAAAAAAAAAAAAAAAAAAAAAAAAAACAACATGGCTTAGCTGGTGATCAAATTAAGAGTGGCACAGTAATTTTATACCGTGTAAATGCAGGAATTTACAACACAGCTAACATTTTTCACCTTTATTTAACTTGCATATTGGAGAGTTTACAGAAGGGTTTTCACATTTCTGCAAATTCTTTACATACCTGAGCTACTTGGCCAAATCAAACATTTATTGTCCCTGTCCCCCTTTAAATAGGCCTTGCAAATTTGGCATCTGCACATAGACGTGCAAAACAGTACCTCTTAGGAAACGAGCCAAGAGAAGAGAAACACCTTTTTTTTCCAGATTTGACATACTAAAACAGTCACCAATTCATTTTTAAAACAGTTTAAAACCCTGCACACCGCGGAAAACGACACTGTCATATCAGGTTCACAGCAAACTATATTCGGTTCATATCTGATACAGGAGGCACAGCACAAAGGTTTTAATCATCGCTCTCACCAGAAAACACGTTTGTTTCAGTGAGGCTATATTTATTAGCAGGTAATATAAAAGGCTTCACCTCAGTATCCTGAACTGACAATCATAGCCAAGGAGCACCATCACGGCCAGTAAGGACCAAATACTGCTACATTGTATAAACTTCAGAGACAAAGTCAAACTAAATTCATAAATATACTTTATGTGCTACTTTGTGTAAGCGCACTTTCACAGTTTCACAAATTAAATATGGATTTTGCCTTTTCAGAACCAAAATGTGGGGGGAAAAAAGGCTGAAGTGCTATTTTAACTTCTTTGGGATTTCTATTGCCTACACAAGTGACAAAGTTAAAAGTTAAAAAAGCAAGTGAAGGCTCAGCATGGAAGGCTAACAGTGGAGTTATCTTTGAGAAATCGATTAGGCACAGAGTGACTACAGCATCTTGCAGATTGTTCAAGTCTCCCTGTGTGTTTTGGTGGTATTCCCTTTTTCTTTTCCACGCAGACAGAAAACTCTCTTTGTGAATCCATCACAGCATTCCAAATCCTTTGGCGTAGGTGATGGCCTTGAGGAGTCTTTCTTTCAGTCTTTCCTTGGTGGAGTATTCAGGGAGCAGCAGGGCGTTAAAGCAAGTGTGAGAGGTCGGTAGCCTGCAATAAACCGCAGCGGAAAAAGTCAATCAGAGCCGAGCGCATTGTAATTCAACAGAAGGTTTCCTGGATCAGCTGTACCTGTCCGAGTCAGAGCCATTCTTCGCGATGATCATCTTTAATTTGCCGAGACCTCCAACTGGTGCTCTGTCTGTGCCCGTGGTGAACTGAAGAAAAAGCCGCTTCTGGTCCTCTCCAAATGAGTGGATAATTTCCCAGAAATCTCTGCAATCAACAACATAAAAAACATAAATTCAGGATTTCTACACAATTGTCTCGGAAAATTTCCATTTTTTTCAAGACAGAACTTCCCGGCATTCTCGGTGGTTTAAAACACTAAACTTCAACATTAATTTAAGGCACATATTTCTACAAAGGGCAGCTTTAAATATAGAACATGGAAAGATCAGAAACCAGAAGGAAAGAAGCACACAAGACTGGAATTAAGGAATCAGGCAGGGAAAAAATTTAAGGAACAAGGAAAACAGGAAGGGAGAAGAAAATGGGGAGGGAGTGAGGAAGGGCACATGGAAGAAAGGCAGGAATAATAAAGAAAGGAACAACATCAAAGGAGGGAGGGAGGAAGGAAGGAAAGTAGGACACAAGGAAGAAAAGGACACAATGAAGGGAGAACAGAGGGAAGGTCACAACCTTTTGGCAGTAGAAAGAGTAAAATCTGGAAGTACAAATATTTTTCCATAATTATCCAGATATGGAAAATACTGAAATCAAATTTCACACTTTTCCAGACTGCGTATAAATGAGATGAACCATTCAATGTGCTTTAAAACATAAATACACCAGCTGAAACATTAAGCCAGAGGATTATGCGTGAGCGCAATCCCAGCGACTGCCACTAGGCTCACCTTGGGAAAACCTTGTGGACTCCTATCAAAAATAAAAATCTTGTTATGATGATATTGATGTTGTTGTCTCTTGATAACAAGGTTATTTTTTTTGTCAGCCATGAGATTGAAAAATTGGTTCTGGGCAAAGTGCTTCCCTAATGAGCAAACACTATGCCTAAAAACCAGGACTCTTGTCTTAAGATGTAGTTAAGTTGGTGAGGGTTTCACGCCTCTAAAGAACACTCTCTGGCTTCCCCTGCAGACAGGTCATGATTGAGCACTCACGTACCTTTCGTAAACTACAAAGCTTGTCCTAAATTGTCTATAAAGGATTCATCTCTAATTGTTTTTCAGAAAACATCAATACAGTCCTCCAGCTTCAAAACCTCTTTCTGTCGAATGGTCTTACTTGATAATTTGACTGTCCTCGGTATATCCTCCATCATATTCTGTTGTCTTTTCAAGCGCCTCAAAGTCAAGTTTCTGTGGAATAAGAGAAAGAGAGAGTTACATAATCTAATAAAACACTGAACAGTAGATCTAAAGTTCCTGTTTTAACATATCTTAAAAAGCTATTTATTTTACACATTTATTTAAACGAAAACATAAAACAATATAAAATGACTCACTTGAATACTTCACTAACCAACCAACCCTGCTTTATTTGCAAATATGAGCAAATCTAGCATTTGATCCTGTCAATCAAATTTAGGGAGCTGGGCATGTTTGCTGCTGTGTTGCATCTCTCTTCTTTTCACCTTTTAATTTAAACTGAGGAGATTTAAGGATGCAACTCTGCAACATGCTAGGATTATTGCAATCAATATTACTAGCGGTCTAAAACATTATTTTATTCTTCTTACTTCTCTACCAACTTGTCTAGAGTGCTGCTGTTCAAATTCTAGGCTTTCAGCTTTTCTTAAATGCATAACACTGAGAATGGATGTTTTGTTACTGTGGAATTGGCTTTCCAGATCTGAGCAGATTTTTCTCACCCTGCTCCCACAGATCAGGAGCTCCACTTCCTCCGGTCTGAACAAGTATTTCAGCGGGGACTCGTTTGTGACCATCAGGAAGCCTTTCTTGAAGGCTTTGAACTGGCTCTCCACACTTTTGTTCAGGATGTAGTCTGCATACTGATGAACAAATTCCTGTGAATTACAAACACACACACGCAAAGAAAAACATGTTTAAAAGGTTAAAGGATTGTCTTTCAGCGTTACGGTTTTTTTTCTAGCAATGACATTAGTGAGCATAGGATGTTGTCATGGATGAGGCCATTTTCAGACGGCACTGTCCAGGAAACTCAGCTTCGTTTGTGACTCATTTCAGGTTAGCTCGTCTTCACCCTCTTCCTGTTTTTGTACTTGTGAAACACACATTTAAGTTAAAGGAGGAACCAGCAGAACATGAGTTAAACCAGATTCTTTGGCGTAGGTGCATGCTTTGTGTTGGAGACGGAGTAAAACCAACGCATTTCTAAAGAACTGGAGACAATGAAAAACGTAGAGTTTCTTGCCATCATTCCAAAAGGTACAAGTTAGAAGTCAGGACTTAGAGCTGGGAATGATGTTACTAAAAACTGTCTACCTATGTCAGTTTTTTTCGTAAATTCAAGAAACTATTATGCCCCAATCGGATATAATGAATAAAACCAGCATAAAATGATGAATTGATATTATTCTCCCAAACTTAACTACTTAAATGTAAAAGAAAGGTTTTAACTGCACCATCCCTGTAAGCTGAGTCCTTTCATCTGCTTCCTTAATCAGATGTCGCCACAGCAAGTCATTACAATTTGGATACAGACTTGGCAGAGTTTTTATGCCGGATGCCCTTTCTGATGCAACCCCCACCCCACGTAACAAAGTCCGCTACACCACGACAGAGGACACCATCACTGTAAGCTGGAGTCCTAAAACCGCTCACCTGTCTGTTCTCCTTGGTAACAGGGATCTGGTCTGCCTTCTCCTTCAGGTCATATAATATGGGGTTTCCAAAAAGGTCTGTCTGAGATATTTGGAAAGTGAGCATCATGTCCTCCTCCAGGTTGCCAGTATACTCCAGCACTTCCTTCAGACTCTGATAGAGGACCTGCCAAAAAGATGTGAGAAAGATGTGACCGGAAGGGCTACTGTAGTTCTAAAGCAAAAAAACAACAATAAAAAACTCAGTACGGAGAATTTTCATCTAAAAATTCCTGAAATTTCCAGACTGATTTTGTCAGAAACGGGTGGATGGATGGAACCCCGGCAGTAACATTACAGCACATTAACAGCATCCGAGTCAGAGAAGGTTTACTGTACTGGATGCGAGTCTGACAGGTCCAGGAAGGTCCCTTTCTTCCCCATCAGCTTCCTGTAGACGACCATCGGGAAATGAACATCCAGGATGCAGTTGTTGTAAATTGCGAGCCCCAGAACGATTCCGATAAGCGTGTACTGCGCTTCGTTCTCCAGGGAGGATGAATTAAACCAGAAAAGTTTGGTCTCGTTGTCATAGGTGAACATCCCTGTTAAAGAAAGTCATTTACAAGGAAGTGAATGTGAGAATGGGATCATTTCTGCACAGCCACACTAAGGAAATGTTACAACAGAGGTACACCAGTGCAGGAACTAAAAGTATCTCTGTGAATGAGATCATATCAAGCATAACAACAAGTGATAAAGCTGGTGTAAATCACCAGCTTTATCACGATAAGATGTTATATCCATTTGTTTGGATGACGACACGACATTTGCCTTTAGTCTCACGATTTTCGATCGATGTGATCGATATGATGCGGTTTCATCTGCCTCTCTAACACTAATATTTACATTGATATTAACTTACAAACAAAAAACTAATTTGACATGAAAACAACAGTCTTCTAACTTTAAAATACTACTAATAATAGATGACCAGTTCTTTGTAAGAAGGTAGACATTTTTCATGTTTCACAAAAACCTTTTGGGATTTTATGTGATATGCAAACATAGAAAACAGTTTTAAAAATCTAGCCCCCTTAACTCTTGATAGCCCCAAATAAAATGCATTGCCAACAGCCGCCCTCAGATGACACCTAATGGGTAAATGGGAGTCCACAATCTAATTTAGGTTTGTTAGCAAACATTAGAGAACAAACAGCATCGTGAAGACCAAGGACCAAAGCGGGCAGGTCGCAGAGAAAAGTGTGGAGACGTTTAAAGCAGAGTTGTGATTTAAAACAACATCCCCAGCTCGGGTCAGATGAGAGACCTCAAAGCCAGACATTATGTCTGACAGAAAGCTGACTGCGTTTCATTCTGGTGAAGCACGGCGGTGGCAGTATCAGACCGAAGGAATGATTTTCTTTAGCAGCGAAAGAGACTCGACATGACGCTGCTGTACGATGGTGTTGCCATGCAACAGGTTGGCCGGGGGCTTTTACTTGTTAGTGGAGAGCACGTTTTGATAGATGTGGCCTGGTTTAGGGTGAAGCTCAGCACAGATGTGAAAAGCATGCATTAACACCAAACAGAAGCCGTAGGCGTTCCTGACCTATGTCCAGATTAAAGATTTCCTCCAACACCAGCTGAAAGAACTCCTTTGAAACTCCGCCCTCGTCCACGCCTTGTTCCCCCTCGAACTCAACGTACAGCTGCTTCTTCAGGTCAGACGGGTTCTCCATGGAGATCATTTCCAGCTGAAAAATAAAATAACGTAACTACCAAGGACTCACGCACGCTGGGACCGGTCCCCCAACGTCTAGCGCAAACGTGCCGGCCGCTTCAGACGCGCCGTGACTCACTCTGACGAGGGCGTCGTCGATGATGTGGTCTCGGCGCACTTTGAGCCTGAGATAGGGGTTGGGCTGCTGGCCCTGCACCATGCTGTAGAGAGCCGTGAGGCGTCTCTCGCTGTACATCCGGATCCTGTTGTCGTAATACAGCCCCTGGCTCTTGGTTATGACACTGAGGATGAAGGGGCAGCTCTGGAAGGAGAACTTGGTTTCGGCGTTGACTTTGAAGAAGGTGAAATCTTTGTCCATTTCAATCACCTCGTTCACCGATTCGTTGATAAAATCTTCGAATGGGATGAGGGGTTTTATGCTGTCTACGGGACGGACACCCAGCTCTTTCTCCAAAGGGTCCACCCGCGGGCCCTTCTTGTAGAGCCGATCTTCGCCCAGCAGCTCGTGCAGCGTCAGCTCGTCCGACTCGGGGTCTTCGTCGTCCTCCTCCTCGTAGTGCTCCACGTCCACCTCCCCGCCGAGGATGCTTGCGTAGAAGACCACCTTTAGGCAGTTGGTCGCAGCCACCACCGTCTCGTCGTCGTTTACCAGGTTCTCCGCGCCGTACTCGTTGCTAACCACCGTGAAAGTGATGAGCTGCTGGAAGGTCTCCATCATCCGCCGGACGTGTGGGAGGCCGTACGTCGACCAGAGCTTGGACAGCCGAGCGAGAGCGGCCAGCGGCAGCTTGCTCATTGCCTTGCAGAACTGAGGCAGCGCCACCTCGAGGTACTCTGGGCTGTGGAGGTTACCGTTCTCCATCACTATGACGAAGATGTTCAGATAGTCGGGGTTTGTCTCGTACACGTCAAGATATTCCAGGTCAAGTTCCACGTTTGGAGTGAGGTAAATGAGGGCGTTCACCAGAGCAGACTCCACCTGGTCGATGGACAGAAGTTTGCTGTAGACCCTCCGTACTGCGTCGATGTCCACTGTGGGCTCGAAGGAGTCGGGAATCCCATTTGGCGTTTCATCTGGCGAGGAAGCGGAGGAGGAGACCCTCTTCTCTGGGGACTGTTCGCTCTGTTTCTCTTCTTCTTTTGATTTAAGAGAATCAAGGCTTTCGGAGGCACCTGCTTCTTCCTTACGGAAACTCTTTATGAGGGCTTCCGCATTGGAGAATATCCTGCCAACGACGCGAACGAGAGCAGAATAATTCCCCTCTTCCTCGCAGACACTCAGGATCCTGCACACGGTGCTCTCTGTGAGGTAGTGAACATCTGCAAGTGCAAAGCAAACAATTAAAACGGATTCAAACGCTGCATCCATGAGAATCCAGGGTCCGTTTGACAGTACCTGAGAACTCTCCAGCGCTCATCTCACTCCCCATCGGAGCGTTTTCATCCGACCTGGACTCCACAGCGGGGTAATAATCACAGAGTTTGGCGTTAACCTTAAACAGGTCCAGGGCTTTAGCAGCTGCTGCATTTTTCTCCAGAGGTTGACAGTTTGAGCTGGAGGCACAGAACTCATTGGTGCAGTTGCTATTTCCACAGCCTTCAGTCAACTGTCGAAAGTAGCGTTCGATTAACCGCTTTGCAGTCGCTCTGTTCCTGCGGAAAACAATGATTAAAGGAGAACTGATTATTGTACGACCTGCGCAGTCTCATAGTGCATACAGGCCCTTTCAAACGCACCGGTTTTCTTTGAACGTTACATATTGTCTCGTTCCCAACACAAACCTCTGTGTGTTTCATGTAATAGCTCAATAACTGTGAAGCTGAAGAAAAACAGTTGTTTTTTTTTACAATTTAGTTCAATAAAAGTCTTATTGCATTTAGTCTGAAATTTTTACCTTTCTTTAAAAATATCTAAAACTCAGCAAGACTTAAAATCCGATTCACAACTGAATTTAAATCTGGACTTTTGCTGATTCTAACATAGGAATATGCTTTCGCTGTTTATGTGTGTTTATGGTCGTCCCCCAGCAGGGGGGAAGTGAACCTCTGCCCTAGTTCCAGGTCTTTTGTGGCCTCTAACATGTTTCTGTCCAGATTGTTTCTGTATTTACCTCAATCCATCTACACATCGACTTCCCTGTCCCTGCTTAAGAAAAACATCCCCACAGCAAGATGCTGCCACCCCCATGCTTCGCCATGGTGATAGTGTATTTAGATGATGTGATTTTTGCCTCATCGCACCAGAGTGTTTAACTGTATCCCCTGCATGGCCTGTGGTTAACAACAGATAGGGGGTCTTATCTCTTTCATTCAAATAACTTTTTTTTTTCTAGCCACTTTTCCATAAAAGCTGGATTTCTTCAGTGCGTTTGTCCTGTCACAGATCCTCTACCTCAGGGGTCTCAAAGGTGTGGCCCCTGGACTGATTTTGTGTGGTTGATGCAGATGGAGATGTTTTGTCTTCAGTTAGGGCAAAATTAATGTCAAGAGATGAACATTTTCTCACAATGGAAAATGTTAATAAACACACTTTTTTGTGATTTCTGTCATAGTAAATAGGACGAGATCTACACAGTGACTTCTGGTTAAAAGCAGATGATGAAATGTGACTAATTACAGCAAGAATGTCCAAAGAACCAGTGACCTGTCTTTATTGCCATGAATATACTACATTTTTTTATTTTTTCAATAGAGCCTGAAAGAATTTGCAAGCTAGACAACTTTTTTATTAGTAATAGATGAACTAGGGCTGGGCGATATAAACCAAAAACGATTTTAAAAATTTCTTTAGGCTGGATGCTGATGTAGGAGATTTATCTCGATACATTTTTCTTTTCATGAAGTAATTATAAAAAAGAATCAAAGCTTTATCCCAAATGTCTGTCAGGCACATTGTTTAACAAAAAGCTGTAGATACATATGAGAAACAGCTCAAAAATAACCTGCTGGAATACATAAAAGTATAATTATAACCCAACATAAACCATCTCCATAAAAACAACATAGTCTCATCTTAAAATATCTCAATATTTTTAAAATCTCGATATATTGCCCAGCCCTAAGTGGAATTGAAAGTTATTGTGGATCTCTGCAGCTCCTCCAGAGGTACCAGCCCCTCTCCCTGGCCGGCCTGTCTTGGTAGCTGGAAGGTCCCACCTCTGTAGCTCTGCAGCTGTGCCAATCTCTTTCCGTTCTGGCATGATGACACTTGAGACGATCAAAGCTTGGGATCCTTTTTTTATAACCTAGCTCAATTTGAGATATATGCAGACGTTTATTAGGATCTGTTTGCTGTGTTGCTTGAGCTTCATGGGCTCCAACATTTTCTCCTCTGAGACCTTTACAGAATAGATGGATTCATGTTGAGGTTAGATTAAACGCATGTGGACTTGCAGTGGATTGTATTTCGCAGAATCCTAATGCTGACCTCAATTGTTTAATGTTTCTGTTACGTTATAATTGTGCCCTACTCTTCGTTGGTTCGTCACTTTTTGGCACAGTCAAAGATACTGAAGCTCGTTGTTGTAACGAGACAAAAAGCGAAGAAGTTTAGAGGCTGTGGATACTGTAATGGACACACACAGAGCATGTGGTCTGTAGTGGCCAAGGGACGACATAAGATTCTCACAGTGTAACAAGGAATGGAAATAGTATTGTTTTTAGGTCTGTGTGCAGAGGCACTACGCACAGCGTAACCTTAATAAAAGTGAGGAGCATCCCACCTTTGGTTTCCACACCATGACCAGTTCTAGTGCTTCATGACCAGGAATATATCAAAATAGCTAAATTTGTCTTTCTACTCAGACCCTAACCAGCAACAAGTGAGGGAGGGGCAGCAGTAAGTTTGTATGTGCTTCACACAGTGAGCATAATGTACAGAAAACTATGGTTACTTCAGCACTTCCCCTGGAATCATTAAAAGGACTTTAAAACATAGAAAACGGGATGATGGCTGATTTTAGCGGTTTTGAATCTGTACTTTTTGAAAACCTTGGTATATCTTGACCGTCTTGTAAACGAGATTTATAATCTCACAGAATCTTTCCTGGTTACGGTAAATTAAAATGAAATACCAATCCATGCCTTGTCTACTGAACATTAAATATATAAAAATAAGAGACAATTTGTTCGTAACAAACAAACAAACAAACAAACAAACAAACCCTGAACAAAAGTTTTGATCCAAGTATAGAGGGACTTACATTCGGCTGGATTCAGACACCTGTCTTCAGGCCCGGAGGACAGTCAGCTGAAAGAATGATTGGGCAAAAGTTTAAGATTTGTTGCAGAATTTTTAAAAATATATTTACTGTTTTTCAACACAATTAATCATCCAGATTTTGGTGACCAATCTTTACGCTTGGTAATCTGCACAAAGCACTTGCTAATTAATTAGTGGAGCAGAAGAACCACAACCCTATTTGCAGAAGACGGAGAAGATGACATTCACATCCCAGACGACACCTAAACGTGGAGAGGAAAAGGTTTTGTTCCCTAAAAGTTTTCCTGCTGCCAAAATCGATGAATGAGAAAAGGTGCATTGGACCAGGGAGACATCTAGTAGTCGCAGGACATCGGCCTTTGAGGGCTGGCCTTTGACACCCCTGTCCTAGCACCACGTGGGTCTGCTTAGTTGCATTTGAACGAACCAAAAGACTTCCGGAACAACGCCATTCGGACGTTCGAGAAATGATTAGCCATAATGCCCGGCACGATGATGGGTAAACTCCAGCACATCAGCACAAACGCCTCATACCAACTGTGAGGCACGGCGGTGGAGGTGGAATGATCTGGGCTTGTTTTACAGCCGCAGCACCTGGCGACGTGGCAGCCATCTTTGCGGCAGTATTCTGGAGCCAAACGCCTCAACGTACCCAGGCACCATTATAAATCCGACTGGAAGGATGAAGCCGCTCCCAGACATAATAACTGGTTGGAGTCACGGCTGCTGAGGTTGGGTCAACAAGATCTGGATATGCAGAGTTCAATCTGACTGTATATGTAGTCTGTAAAGAAAAAGGTTTATTACTTCTGCACAAAACGCGTGAAGATCACTGTGAGCTGCAGTGATTTGATTGGCTAATAACACTGGTCAGATTAAACACACACACAGCTAAAGGATCACCTGTCTAGCAGGGAGAGGGATTCCCTCAGTTAATAAACTACATATAAGGTCTAAACCACCTCAACAACCATCGCGGAGATAAGAGGTTAGACATGCCAAGTAAATGATCTTGGTATAAAAATCCTGTCTGTAAATGAGCTCCTAACCTTTAGACCTGGTGTACAGCTCAATTAAGATCCAAAGGCAGCCTGGGTATATTTGGCATGTGGAAACTTGCAGCAACTATTAGAGAAGGAAGGGACAAGCAAACTTTCTTACCACACGCACTGTAAAAGGAAGTAAGACTGTGTTCCTATTACTGGCGCTTCTATTCCAGTAATGCAAACCAACACGGTGGAAACCAAACGCAACTTTCATTCTTGGTCCGACAAACCAAACCCTTCAAACTACTCCTGTTTTTATTGCAGTGGAGTAACCCGGTAATAATCCCCCAGCGCACCAACCTGTGATTTGATGGATAGCTCTGCGTGGGTCAGTGACGGTGCAAAAAAAGAAAAGAAAAAAAAGAGAGGAAAAAACAGGAACCTGAAAAAAAATGTCTCTTTTCGGAGTGACAGCTCCGTGTGCCCGGGGTTCAGTGGCTCCGTTTAAAGAAGGCTGCTCGTTTTTTCCACGCGTGTCCACGGCTCGGGTGTGCCAGCGCCAGAAAGAGCAGATATGGTGCGTGTTTGAGTCAGCGTGTGGCAGTTTTCTCTGTCATCTTGTAAACAAGAGCGAGATTGTATCCCGGCATGCAGCGCGAGGCTGTCAAACGTCATATGCCGTCGCTCCTCTCCGCTTCACGCGCCACTATTAAAACGCACACGACTGTGGGGAGGGACGAAGGCACGCGCAACACCGCCGGTAAAAACAGGTCCGACAGCAGGAATTTAAAGGGCCAGCTACTCAAAATTTAAAGGGATAGTTTGGAGTTTCTGAAGGGGGTGAAGGGTTGAGATGGAGCAACAGCAGCTCCACCACCTGAGATGTCATATTTCTGACGTGGTGTTGGGGATCAGTTCCAAAAACATTTTTTTCTGGGGGGAGGATGTTGCTCTTTCTTATTTATAGATAAGGTAAAAGCATTTCTTCAAATCATTAATTAGAGGGTATTAGAAGAGCGAAGTCAAAATGTTTAGAAAAAAGCTGAGATTTTAAGAGCAAACGTCAAAGTGCAATTTCATGATTAAAGTCAAAACATTGGGAGTAAAGTCAAATGATATCTTAAAGAGGACAGGCTATTGTTGAAACTGTGTTCTACTACATTACATGATTATATATATAGCAACTGTGACAACTTGTGTTTGAATTACAAACCTGCTTTTTAAAAACAGTTGAGCTTGTATTCTTGGAAAAAAACTACTTTTGAGCTGTTTTTCCTTGTCATGCTATTTTGACATAACTCTGAACATTTTGACTTAAAATGTTTTATTTGGCCTTATTTCCTGAGATTTCATCTTTCTTCATTACCTGTTTTGACTTTAAACCAAGAATAAAATAAATAAATAAATGAAAACCTACTTCCTCCTAAGTTGTGACTCCAATACTCTCCTGCATACAATACAGCATATCACAGTGAGTTTGTAGAAAAGTGAAGAAAAAAAAAGGTGTGGGGCAAACTCTTCAGGATATAATATAAACCTACAATTACAGTGGACAAAAAAAGTTTTCCACCTTTACTTGTACAATGCAACTGAAAAACAAACTAAAACCTTTAAAGGGGAAAAATAAAAAGTAAAAGAACCTGGTTGCGTAAATATGCACACCCTTAAAATAATACTTTGCTGCAGCACCTTTGGTTTTTATTACAGCACTCAGTCTTTTGGGTATAGGAGCCTATCAGCATGACACATCTTGATGTGGCAATATTTGCCCACTCCTCTTTGCAAAACCTCTTCAAGTCTGACAGATTGTGAGGGCATCTCCTGTGCACAGCCCTCTTCAGATCACCCCACAGATGTCCAATGGGATTCAGGTCTGGACTCTGACTGGGTCATTCCAAAGCCTCAATCTTATTCCGGTGAAGCCATTCTTTTGTTAATTTAGATGTGTGCTTTGGGTCATTGTTGTGCTGAAAGATGAAGTTCCTCTTCAGCTTTCAAACAGAAGGCTGAAGGTTTTGTGCCAAAACTGACTGGTATATGGAAGTGTTCATGATTCCCTCTACCCTGACTAAGGCCCCAGATCCAGCTGAAGAAAAACAGCCCCAAAGCATGATGCTGCCACCACCATGCTTCACTGTAGGTATGGTGTTCTTTTGGTGATGAGTAGTGTTGTTTTTGTGCCAAACGCACCTTTTGGAATTATGTCCAAAAAGTTTAACCTTGGTTTCATTAGATCATAACACATTTTCCCACATGCATTTGGGAGATTTCAAGTGTCTAGTAGCAGAATTAAGACGGGCTTTGATCTTTTTCTTTGTAAGATAAGGCTTCTGTCTTTCCAATGGTGTGGACACTTGATGAACCACATGATCTCAGTTGTTTATTCTGACTTCACCTCCCTGAAAGACTTCTGTTTGTTTTTCAGTTGCATCGTACAGGTTATAGGTCACATCAAAGGTGGAAAAACTTGTGAAATTATTCATCTTGATGTCATTTTTTTACATGACAAGAACCTGGCATTTGAACAGGGGTGTGCAGAGACTTGTTGTATCCACTGTTGAGACACTCAAGAATTAAGATAGGAAATATCTTAATATATATATATATATATATATATATATATATATATATATATAGACCAAGGTTTTACATTTCACAGTGAAAAGGACCCCAGATTACCAGCAACTTATTTACAAGCCTTGGCCAAATAAAACAAGTGACTCATATCCTGTTCTCATACAAATATCCTGATCATGAAAATAGAACAAAACAGCTGACTGCAATAGTTTAGAACAGTGTATGCATTTCTTTTAATAAGACAAAGCTGAGAAAGCCTTCTCACTTTTCATTTGAAATCAGACTACTTGGTTCATTTCATTAATTTCATTAATGTGTTTAATTTACTTTTGAGCAGGTAAAGATTATAATTTTCACAATAAACTAGTTTTGCCTTTTGGAAAATAATTGTCCCCATCAGAGTTGCTTCACTAAAATATCTATGTTTGTCGATTTAGAGTGACAGTATAGCCCTGGCTGCTTTCTAAAATGACCGTGTATGCTGTGTGGTAATAAAGTTACGCTAAACTCACGAAATGTTGGCCGAAAAGAAAGAAAACAGGTGATAGAAGTGGTGCGGAGTGTTTGAATGCACAAGGAATCAATCTTTCTTGGTTCACCGACAGAGACAAACACCCGGCAGAGTTTTCTGTCCTCTCTCTAGGCATATTAAAGAACAATAACTCAATCTGGTCACACAGCAGGTAGGGGGAAGTGCCTGCCTTCCCACTATATGGTCTTTTTTCAAATAGTGCATTAGCTAATCCCCATGCCATGCTGTGTTGCTACAGTCATGTTTGTTATTCTGTCAATGCTTAGTTCAGATCTAGAGTTTTACACTTGGTGGAGCACTTTTCCGCAGTAGCTACACAAACTATACCAGGAAAGCCAAAGTAAAGCATCACAGTGTGTGTGGAGGCTGCTATGAGTAGATGTATCAATGTGCAATACTTTCAAAATATGTTCCTGAATAAGATTAAAATAAATCAGTGAGGTATAAAAAAAGCCTGTAATACTAGGAAGGTTATCTGTTTGTTTGAGTCTGTAAATGTAAAAAAAAAAATTGTAAAACGTGGCTGCGGTTTTCATTGTGAACACCAGAGGGCACTGCAAGCACACCTGACCACTCATTTCTTTTTCACCTTACTTCAACGCAAACGCCACAAAATACCACTTTGTATTTACTCCGGTTATCTTTGTGTGATATGAAATCTGTTTAATTATCGGCAGCATTTAGGTGTGGCAACAGAAAATATAAATAAGAAAAATGTAAGGGAGCAAATTCACAAAGTGCTGCACTTCCGCAGACAAAAGCATACAGGAAACAGACGGGGAAATATCCAGACCCTGTATGAAAAAGTAATTGTCCCCTAAGCCTAGTGCCTGGTTGTGCCACTCTTGGCAACAATGACTGCCATCGAGCAATTCTGGTAACATGGCAGCCATTTAGCTGTGGTTTAGCTGTGGAGGAAACATTAAGCAACTGTTCTTTGGAGAGTCATTTTGATTTAGCCACACTGGAGGGTTATCGTGATTAAAATGACCAATTTAAGGTCATGCCACAACATCCCAATTGGATTTAAGCAAACTTGACTAGACCACTGCACATTTTTTATTTTGTCTTTCTAAGCTATTTCAGGTTTTGCTGCATAACCCTGCATAAGTGTGCTTGAGTTCACGAACTGGTAACTGTTCAAATCTTCTTGATTATTTTGTGGTGGAGGGCATAATTCATGATTTGATCAGTTAAATCAAGTCATCCGGGTCTTGAAGAAGCATCAGCCACAGGACGTCACACCACAGCCAGCATATTATTGGTCAGTATCATCTTTTACTTCCAGAATGCCGTCCTGGCTTTATGCTGGATGTTCAGGAACCACACCTTCCGGAAACTTTTACTTTTGTCTCATCGGTTCACAGGATATGTTCCCCAAAGTCTTGGGGATCCTCAAGATGTATTCTTTGGCAAATGTGTTCTTTTTAACCAGCAGTGGTTTTGGGACTCACCCATGGATGTCATCTTTTTTTTATTGTTGAATCATGAACTCTGACCCCAAGACATGGACAAGTGAGGCATATTGTGCTTTAGCTGTTGTTTTGTCGTGACCTCCTGGATGGGTTGTTGTTGTTGTTGGTAGGACAGCCGCTCCTAGGAAAGTTCCCCACAGCGTCATACTTTCGTCATATATGGATCATAGCTATCACTGTGGCTCAGTGGAGTCCCAAAGCCTGAAAAATAGCATTGTAACCCTTTCTAGACTGATGAAAGTGACTTTGTTTCTCACCACTTCTTAAATGTCTTGATATCAGGGGTTGATGGGTTGTTTTTTTAAAGGCCTTTTGAGATATACTCTTTTAAAGGTACTTTATGCTTAATGTAACACACCAAATTAATCTTTCGTTTTTGACCACTGGGAGCTGATCTCAGATGAAGAGCTCAGGATGTCATCTCTGATCAGCATTTGTCTCTTTAAGTCCACAGGACAGGATGGGATGGTAGAAGGAAAAAAAATCAGCATCTGCTGATTGTTTCCAGAAACAAATCCCTCTAACCTCAGTGATCCTCTTACCCTACACCATACACTCACCGGCCACTTTATTAGGTACCCCATGCTAGTAACGGGTTGGACCCCCTTTTGCCTTCAGAACTGCCTCAATTCTTCGTGGCATAGATTCAACAAGGTGCTGGAAGCATTCCTCAGGGAGTTTGGTCCATATTGACATGATGGCATCACACAGTTGCCGCAGATTTGTTGGCTGCACATCCATGATGCGAATCTCCCGTTCCACCACATCCCAAAGATGCTCTATTGGATTGAGATCTGGTGACTGTGGAGGCCATTTGAGTACAGCGAACTCATTGTCATGTTCAAGAAACCAGTCTGAGATGATTCCAGCTTTATGACATGGCGCATTATCCTGCTGAAAGTAGCCATCATGGGTTGGGTACATTGTGGTCATAAAGGGATGGACATGGTCAGCAACAATACTCAGGTAGGCTGTGGCGTTGCAACGATGCTCAATTGGTACCAAGGGGCCCAAAGAGTGCCAAGAAAATATTCCCCACACCATGACACCACCACCACCAGCCTGAACCGTTGATACAAGGCAGGATGGATCCATGCTTTCATGTTGTAGACGCCAAATTCTGACCCTACCATCCGACTGTCGCAGCAGAAATCGAGACTCATCAGACCAGGCATCATTTCTCCAATCTTCTATTGTCCAATTTCGATGAGCTTGTGCAAATTGTAGCCTCAGTTTCCTGTTCTTAGCTGAAAGGAGTGGCACCCGATGTGGTCTTCTGCTGCTGTAGCCCATCTGCCTCAAAGTTCGACATACTGTGCGTTCAGAGATGCTCTTCTGCCCACCTTGGTTGTAACGGGTGGTTATTTGAGTCACTGTTGCCCTTCTATCAGCTCGAACCAGTCTGGCCATTCTCCTCTGACCTCTGGCATCAACAAGGCATTTCCGCCCACAGAACTGCCGCTCACTGGATGTTTTTTTCTTTTTCGGACCATTCTCTGTAAACCCTAGAGATGGTTGTGCGTGAAAATCCCAGTAGATTAGCAGTTTCTGAAATACTCAGACCAGCCCTTCTGGCACCAACAATCATGCCACGTTCAAAGTCACTCAAATCACCTTTCTTCCCCATACTGATGCTCGGTTTGAACTGCAGGAGATTCTCTTGACCATGTCTACATGCCTAAATGCACTGAGTTGCCGCCATGTGATTGGCTGCTTAGAAATTAAGTGTTAACGAGCAGTTGGACAGGTGTGACAAGTGTCCAGTGAGTGTACAAATCAGTGTTGGATCAAGCATTATATTTAAATCTGATTCAGATTTCTTACACTTGTAGCTAGTTTCTAACCAAAAGCATACATCACATCTGACAAAAACATATACCGGGTTACTGTTCCAGGCGATTATTTTTGGTTACGCCGGCCTCACGCTGCAGTTTCCTCTCCCAACAGACCGCCAGGTGAGCCAAAGGAGCCCAAATCACTCGTAGGTGTTTGTGTTTCTTTGTGTTATCAGCTGAAAGCACGTCCCTGCTGCTACTGCTGGCTGGCTTCCTGTATCAGTGGGAAGTTAGACTGCAAAAGCACAGCTATGCTTTGTCTGAGGAGCTCCTACGTGACGGAGCAGAATGGAGGCTCCACCAACAGCAACACAGATGGTCCTGGCACAGAAAAAAAGAAGCCTTTACTGATCATTTCAAATGGTTCAGAGCACTGTGTGACAATCCTTGAGAGCCTTTTTAGAACAGTTTTAAACAATGCTCTGATAAGAGCTTGTTAAAACAATGCATCAGCGTGCAGGTCGAGGCAGCTTTAATAACCAGACTCAATGACGCCCTTCCTCTGATAAAATTCAAATTAAGCTCTGATAGGTGGTCTGCAGCCAGTAGATCACCTGAAAAGTAATTAGAGAAAATGATTGGAGACTCTGAAGAATCCCTTATTTCAACTGTGGAGCCTATATAATCATACTATAAATCTTTTATATGTATTCTCATAACATGACGATGAACAGAAACATTATACGCCGCATGTGCTGGTTATCTGCAATGGTGCACAGGGGGCAGATGCACCTCGCAAATTATTGCTCAGAGTTTTATGGCTTGTGGGCTTCAAAGCGAACAGTGATTGTGCTGGAAAAAAAAAAGAAAAGATTAATTTAACCGGTTTACATTTGGGATGCGAAAGAAGCGGAGATCAACAGCAGCAACAGGGAGGTGTGCAACGAGGAACCTGCTCTGGTAAGGTTCCCTAATCCAAGGGGAAGAGAGAGCTGACCGGGTGCTGAGTATCTGACGCCCGGATCCTGCCCCCACCTCAGAAACAAAAGCCAGAAAACTGCTGTGGAAAAGAAACGGACCCCTGGGGGGTGAAGGGTCAAGCGGTGCCAGTGAGAACTTGCCAGTGTCAACTCTGTCGCTAAATGTGTCAGAGTCCGAGAGCAGCCTGTTTTTTTTATGTTTTACATGCAATGAGGACCTAACTTATTGGGCCATTTCTAACTGCGTAGTTAGTAGATATGATTCTGATTTAATAAAATCCCTTGTGGCACAATCAGCTTTGGAACCATTAGTTTACTGGCAGCAAACACTCCAGACTGGTTCAGCATGAAACAAAGGATGAATATGTAGAAAAGACCGCTCATGTTCACTGTTAGGTGCATTAGAGGATCTGGGTAGCTGTGGGTCCGCTTCACTTCTAAATTCCCAGGGAGCCCTGTTGGATTTCATGGTATCAGGAACATTTGAAATAAATATCGGGCGGCACCCAATGAAATATGACCCTCTTTCAAAATAAGTTAACAGCTTAACTATGGGAGGAGTGGCCTAGTCATTAGAAAGGTGGGCATTTGTGTCTTGGAAGACGCCGACATGCTGGTTTGAAACTCAGTCACTCTGGGTCCCTGAACAAGACCCCTAAGGGATGGGTTAAATGCAGAGACAAATTTCCCCTCTGTGGGACTATCAAGGGAAATATTTATTTATTCTGGAACATAGAAAAAGTAATGGGTGTGATACTTTCTTGTGACTGTAAATCCTGTAGGGAACCTGAGGGTTGATGTGAAAAGGAACAGGATGGTCTGGAGAGATTGATCAAAGATCCCTCGGTCTGTTTGCTGCAATCTTAAGGACTGTTAAAGGAAAAGTCTGAACACCATGTTGGCAAAGTGTGGCTATGCAAAGTATCAACAGCAGAGACAACAGTGATTGGGCCCATATTGATTATGATGCATTTATTTCTTACAATGTTTTCTGTTCCTCACTGAATAAATTCACTTAGAAGAATCTCTTTTAATCAAAGTGTTTAAGGTTATCCAGATTTGTATTGCTGCTGCAATAATTTCTTTCAAGGCTTTTTACACTTCTTTATCAGGGAGGTCAGTGCATTTGTCTGCACTGTTAATAAAATGCAGAAAACTACAGAAATCAGTGTATAGAGAGGCATAAAGTAAAGCCAGTAAAGCAAGCCATTCTGCTTAAGTCGTGTTATGGCCCACAAGCAGCCACAACACACAGCTATACCACTTTTACAATGGATTTACATTATTTTTGGATTTTTACACTGAGGAGCTGGGTGTGACTTCAGGCTGGACTTATGCCAACATGACAAATATAAACACAATTTTCAGCAACATTAATCAAACTTATCTATTCAAAATAAGTAAACTAAATAACTGTCATGCCTAAATAAAATAAAGAGGTGAAAGACAGGCAGACACCCTGTCTATTTTTAAGACTAGGCTTAAAACTTTCCTTTTTGACAAAGCTTACAGTTAGAGTGGCTCATGTTACCCTGAGCTACCTCTATAGTTATGCTGCTATAGGCTTAGGCTACTGGAGGACATCAGGGCCTACTGTTCTCCAATTTGCATTGCTTATCATTTCATCTTTTAACTTTTTGTTCTGTCTTTTTTTCCCGCTTCATAGTAGGTACACCTGGTCTGGCGTTCTGTTAGCTGTGACATCATCCAGAGAAGTCAGCTCACGCGCTATTACCATCTAATGTAGAACAATTACTGGATCAATGTGTGCTTCTGTGCTTTTTTGTCTCTCTTGTTGTGTCTCTGCTCTGTCTTCTCTAACCCCCAGTGGGTCGAGGCAGATGACCGTTCATACTGAGCCTGGTTCTGCTGGAGGTTTTCCCTCCTTGTTAAAGGGGAGTTTTCCTCTCCACTGTCACTTCATGCTTGCTCAGTATGAGGGATTGCTGCAAAGCCATGGACAATGCAGACGACTCTCCCTGTGGCTCTACGCTCTTTCAGGAGTGAATGCTGCTTGTCGAGGCTTGATGCAACCTTCTGGGTTTCCTTAGATAGGACATTTTTTGACCAGTCTGTATGATTTGATATAATTTGACTTTGTAAAGTGTCTGGAGATGACGTGTTGTGAATTGGTACTATATAAATAAAATTGAATTGAAAAAAACTTGGGCAAATAGAAAAAGCAGTGCACCCCAACAACATATAAGACATATCCTAAGGTAACCATGTTCTGGCTGCACCAATCACAGAGGGCACCTGTACAATCCCATTTACATATTTAAACATGAGCACCTTACAACAGCAGTTGTTAGGTTTAAATTGCTTTGCTCAGCAATTCCCGCTATACACAGTCCAAAATTATGTCCTGAAATATCTCATCTGTATTGTGGCAGGTTTAACATCACCGTCATAGAAACACACCTCAAGGACCCTGAATGGGAAATGTATTTTATTTTGCTAGACTGTAATAGTCACTAATTATATTGATACATTTAAAATACTGCTTTGTTTTCAATGTTAAATTAATTACAGAAAGTGACCAATTTGTTGTGTTGTTGGTTGGCAGCGTCTTCTCAGCTATCACTGAAGCCCTGTCCTGTGATCTAAACAGACAAATGCATACAAAGCGATGATTTAACCAATCTTTAAAATAAGTTGTGAACAACTGAGGTTTCAAAATGTATCGTAGTACGTTGTTCAGATGACTCGCCTCCATGTCTTCCTCTGCAGGCGTCTCTGCTGAAAAATCCAGCCGCTATGGGCCCTTCTAACAAATAGAAACAGGGTTTTATGGTCTACTAAAACTTGCTTTTTTATATACTTTATTCTTGCAGTTTTATTTTGATCACAACCAGCGATGTACAAAACATTTGAAACACCTAAAATTAACAAGAAACTGATATAAAACATTGTATTTTGGAATGTGCTGAAGTAATTTGGCATTTCTTGGTAATTTTTTTTACTTACAGGAGGCTGGTAGGAACAGATTTACACCAAGGACATAAAAACCAAAAACAAATAGAAGATTCTCCTTTTTATGACAGTGTAAGGAAAAATGATAAGGCTCAACCACCATATACACTTTTTCGCTGTGTTGTAATAAGTGGAAATCAGCATGATGGAATGCAGCAGAACACGATCGAGCTTCTTCCTGGCACACGCAGCATGCTGCAGAGGGTCCAGGACGAACAGAACACATGAAACAGAGCAAACAGATCTAAACAACTTGTCAGAGAAAGGCAATCAAAGCAGGGGGAAAAAGTCGGGAGCAAAGACCTCACACTGCCTTATAAATATCTGTACAAACACAAAAATGCTCAATCATATCTAAACAAACAGATTCAGCAATTTCTTATCCAGTGTCAAGGCACATAATGTTGCAAAGAAAAACAAGCCCGATATAAATTATCTTTGGTATTTGGTTTCTTTTTTTTCCTTACAAAAATACACTGCAATACATTAAACAGTTAAAGGCTATGCTACTGCCAATGCTCCTCAATAATTACTTTTGGCCAATTCCCCATACTTGGTTTGTACACACTAAAAAATATACTGTTGGTTAAGAACAGAACAATACCTCCCATTTCTTCTTGCATATTGCATTGCAACAATAAACAGTTGTGCAACAACATAAATTCGCAATGACTGGTCTGACAAAACGCTTTAAAGTGCAAATATAAATATCAAAGGAATGTCATTTGGAAACACCATTCAGCACTGGGGATTTGGTTTCCAGCTAAACAATGGCGGAAAGATGCTTGACTAGCTAAAAATCAGCATGTGATAGAAGTTCTCAAAAGGACCTTCAAGAACAACATTTGAAAGAGCGACAAAATAAACTTACTGTGCTACTCTTCAACAAATAGTTTTATATCTGCTCTTTTTCTTTTTACAGTTATAGTTGAGATCCACAAATGTAAATTTAGCTTAGCTTAGACTGGAAAGAAAAGCTGCCTCCTAGAGGCTAAAAATCTTACTATGTCTCATTTGCTAAAAAAACAAAACACTTGGGATTTTACAGCTGTTAAATACCAGACTAGCTTTGGGCCAAGTGCAGTGACTCATTGGAGGTTTTACTGGTTTGCATTAACATGGGCTTACAGGCTCCTTTATGTTTGGACAGAACAAAGCTATAGCTTTAAAATTGTCTTGTAGCGCTAAATTTGTTTAAAATCTCTTTTTCAAGACAACTCTAAAAACTCTGAAAATCTTTAATTTGCAAAGGCAACTGATTCTGTGTTCAGACTGAGTTCCAGTTTATAGCCAGAAAACAGTTAGCTTAGCATTAAAGGCAATGCAAACAGCCTCCTAGCTTTTCTAAAGCTGTGTGCTTAACACCGCTGGTCTTCACTGCTTCAGGGAACCCAAATGCGTAACTAGACAGTATTTCCTCCCAACAAACAAGATAAAAAAAAAATGTACATGCATTAGCTTTACAAGACACTGCTGCATGGCTTTTATTAGCTCTCATCAGAGCTAGCTGGTTGCAAGGCTAGCCTTCCATTTCTCTCCAGTCTCTAATGTAAGCTTCTTATAATCAGCTCATTAAATATGGACTAAAAGCCCCACATTTGTGCAGTTGCACTTAAATGTAGTCAAACAACTCGTCTTCTTGTAGGCGTGATTACCCCTCACTTGTTTTCGTGGCAACATTCTGTTTCTTCAAGTCACTCAAATTACTGGCCTGGAGCAGTTAGTTTGTAGAAACGTTGCATATTCACTGTCAAACTTCAGTATGACAGAGCTTCCAAGAAGGTAAAATCAAACTTTCTTTTGGCAAACAAAAATTCAAACTCAAGTCTAACACAGAACTGTGGGAGGTGCAAAGTTTTTGACAAGAATGTCAACAAATACCCCCTTTTTTAATCTTTCTGATATCCCGTGGTTATAACTAAAGGGATATGATGGATGAAAACACAACAGGTGCTCAACCAGGAAGTCTGCTTGTTTCACTATGAGACGTCTGTGTGAAAACGACTAAAGATGCACAACTGTCCTGCTGTTGGAAAAACATACACTTAGTGACATTCCTGATAAGGATCACTAGAATGCCGGAGGTTCAAATAAATCCATCTGTAGCACAGTTGTTCATATTCCTAACCCCTTTAAAATCAATGCAACCAAAGCACCATTTTACAGCCACTACTTTCTTTGGTTGATTAAAGCATCCAGGAATCTCTAATTAGTAATTTGCGACTTACAGTTTCGCTAGGCCTTTACCAGGAAATGACACAAAGGCCCATTTGTTTTAGCCAGCGGGGGCTGAGGAGCCATATTTACCTTGCTACCACACACACTGAGGAGGATGCTATGGGAGGCAAGTTAAATGCCAAAGGCCAGTGCTGAGGCAAAAAACAGCATCTTGGGGTTGTCCAGCCTCAATCAAGTCACCCAATTGTTTGCAAGTCCTGCCGCAACCAAAGTAAAGGCGGCACTCGCACCATTGGAATATTTATTATATATAATTGCTCTGATTGAGCAGAGAATGAATTTGTGGAAAACGCCTTCTGCTAAGAAAAGTGGAGGGTCTGTGATGCTGTGGATCTGTTTTTCTGATAAAAGCCCTGCTAGCATGGCATCATGGATTTTGAAAACATCACAGGGTATCAATAAAAATCTGGTGGAGTCCACCCGCACACTGAAAACAAGCTGAAATTTGGGCTTTCAAAGAAAAATAAAAGATTATTCCCACAACTAAGCTTTTTTTCATTAAATGCTTTCAAATTAAAGGTTAGACTTGTAACTGTGTTTTCTAATAAAATATGTAAATACTTTAAGGCTTTTTAATCTCCTTTTGAAAACTCCTGATGTTTTCCATCAACCAAGGTCTCACCCATTAAACAACCTTGAAACTGAAATGCCTGCTTCGACAAAATATACGCACACTCATACAGAGCAAAATACCCGGCAAGGTCCTGTGGACAGACTGAAATGAAAGATCTGTTTTGAATTGCCACGATGTAAAATTATAGCTCGATGTAAAATAGAGCAAACAAAAAAAACAAACAAACAAACAAAAAAAACAATTCAGTGTAATTTACCGTACAACATACTAACTATAAAGATGCTTTGGTTCAATTTGGGCAAAATGAACATGATTCAACGAGTCCACTGATCCCGCTGAGCCAAGGCCACGATCTGCTGTATGTCAGTATAAACAGGCTAAAAACAGGCGGAGACTATTTAAAACGTCTTTCTTTGGAAATTACTTCCGCAAGGATTCAAGGCCGCCGTGGTGTCTGTTCCAGGTTTTAATGCCCCTACAGGCTGAGCTGACAGTTTGGCTTCATAGAGGAAACAAACTCCCAAACAAGTAAGCAGTGGCATGTCTTCTTTCTGTCCCTTCACAATGTAACCTGATCAGTGAGGAGATGCATATAGTTGAGAAATTAAAGCTTCTCGGGAATGAAACTCAACTTTTAGGACATTTTCCAGTTCTGTCTTCTCCCAGATCTCTAAAGCAAAATGACATTAGCTGTACATAGAAAACATAAAGTACCTTTTTGCATTTGTTTTAGAGAAACATAAAAAAAAAGAATTCAATAAACTTGATAAAGAAAACCTATTGTGCAAATTGGGTATGAGTAACATACAACCCCTGGCAAATAAATATGGATGTACTATTCTTTCAAGATGTTCAGCTGTAATTTGGAGCAAAAATAAAAACAAATCAGACTGAAGCTAAACTATTATTTAGCAGCTTCACAAAACATGCCTCACCACAATTTAAGGAAACAGTTGTTACTAATACCACATTTTTTTGTAATTAAGCCGAGGAAAAACTATAAGTCTGAACTGACTACACTCTTGGAAGTGGTTACTGAATTAAGAGGTTAGATATTTCGGTGTCAGACATGTTTAAAATTAAGCCAGAAGGTCCAAAAGACATAAGAAGTTATTCAAAAAAGATATTTATCCTATAACATCTGGAGACATTTCATCAGTTCAGGTTGTGAGAGAGTGCAGATAACAGGAAGGCTGACTGCATTACAGCAAAGTTGCTGCTTTTGTCCGTTTAAACTTCCAGTCTATCTGTTGTGGAACTGGCTGGCTTTGGAAATGTTAATTAAAATTAAATTAGGGTGAGAATTTAGACTCTAATACACAAGGAGACTGCTTTTTCAATAATGCTAGCCATGGTAAATGCTAATATAAGATAAAGACTATTTAAAATGGCAACTGAATAATAATTCCCTTTTATTTTTCTTATTATTAAAACCTTGTTTTATGGTGAGCGTTTTGATTTTTCCAAACACAAAGCATGACCTTGCCTCTTTTCCTAATAGAAATTAATAAAGAATACTTATAAATAATTGCCTGCTCAAGGAAGGAAGGCTAGAAAAAAACATTTTCAAAATATTTTTTATAGTTCTTTAAAAGAAATTGGAACTAAGTAAAATTGGCATTACAAGGTCAATGCTTAAATTTAAAATAAAATAAAATCAAATACTGGAGATGAGAAATTGGCCAATAAATCTGGATTGGTGCACCTCCAGTCTGGATCTCTGTCAAAGTTGAATATTTATGGCTGAAAAAATAAATGAATAAATAAATAAATAATAAAAACTTGGTCTATGAAGTTGATCGGTTTCTACAACAATGCTGGAAGCATTGCTAAATAAATATCACTGCGCTATCCATTTATCAACCCTATATGAAATAGTGATTTTTTTTTTGGTCCCTGGTTCTAATCATGGAGTCATTTCACAGTTTTTCCTCTACTTGTCCTGAAAAAAAATGTGCCATTGAATACAAATTTTTGAAGTATATATATTTGCAGAATGTTCAGCTGGTATAATGTTATAATTAGTTTTTATACTACGAATTACACCAGCCGACTGTACTTCATTCAAAACTAGTGACTCCATATTGTTTGGCAGGGGTTGTACTGTAAGACATCATAAGGCAGTGTGTAGAGCCTGTTCTGCCACTTGCACAGTCCTGTGTACTGGCTGAACAACGTGGTCGGAGCAGAGTCCTTCTTCTGAGCTCCTCGTGTATTTAACACACTGTGAAGGTCCGTCGGGGGGCAGATTCAGGTGGACGGCGTCCGTCTGTGTCACCAGAGGTGTGGAAGCTTTCCAACTAGACAGACTAAAATCCGATGGCTGTAAAGTCTCATCCAGACATTCTGAGTCTTTGGCAGAATGCGGCTTTGGCTGGCAGGAGAGCTGGGGGCTGGTGTACGGAGAAATGTCTTGTTCTGATTGAGCTACCGGGTAGATATCTGAGAGGGGTTTCTCACTATGTGAAGACACCAATGGCGTTTTTGGAACCTGCTCTTTATTAGTCTGTAATACAGAAGCCTGTTCGTCCTGTGATGCTCTGGAGCCAGACGTGCTCTTCTGGCAACCTTTGGATTTGTTGAGCGACAGGAAGGGGGGCTCTGGACTCAGCGGTGACCCCATCTTGACCCTGCTCAGACTGAGGATGTTCCTGCGGGTGTCGGAAGGGAGCTTATCTAACTGCCTTCCAGCCTGCACTGGGTTTGGAAACAGTGTGCCTTGACACGCCCTGTAGAAATATCTGGAAAAGAAAACGAAGCCAGACATCAGGACATGCTTCAGCACTCCTCCGACGATAAATGCCAGGCTCTCGGAATAAACAGAACCATCTGGTATCTATAACAGAAATATTTCCACCGCACAGATCATAAATATTTCAGGGCCTGCTTGTGCTTTCACTTATCTGCAAATAAAACCGAGTGTACCGAGGCAGCAGCGCAGCCACAGGTGTGATGGTGCACAGCAGATAGAAGAGAGGCTCCTGCAGCAGCCTCTGCATGGTCCAGTAGGGGTTTGAGGGAGCGTAGCAAGTGGGACAGGAGGCGTTGTAGCACAGAGCAACAGTGAAGAATAAGGCTACGCTGAAAGCTATAGACAGCCAGTTCATCCAGGTCTGCAGAGGAGGGAGAATAAAGAGAGGGTAATTTACCAAAAACAATTACTCATCTAACGGGAATCAATACGCCTCAATTTAAAAATCACACTGTCTCATCAGAACCCGAGTTGGCGGAGGCGATACATCAGAAAAAATCAATGCATACTTTAAAAGCTTCATTTAGGACGAAACGTTGGAACAACTCTTTAAAAAAAAGAAAATGCATGACCAATTAAAATGTTGAGTTTGAAACCAGACATCAGCTAATTGAGAATCATTACAAGTATGATTAGCAATAGGGTGTGTCCGTCCCCTAGTGGCTTAAAACACTACAAGTCTAATGTTTACTGGAGCCACAAGATACAAACATCACATTTCATTGAAAGTTGAAAGCAGTGACTGAAACTTTAAATTAGTGAATACTTATCAGGCTAATAAATTAACTGGTGGTTGGCGTTCTTTGTCCCAGATTAGCATCTAACGTTCAATCAGCTTTCACACAGAGGCTAACAAGGGGATGCGTGTTTGAACGAACATTTGCCCCGGCTTCAAGTTTGGCAGAGTCCTTGAGCGTCGTCTGAGTTTTAAATACAACAAAGTGCAATAACTCCTTTTTTTTTGTCATAAAAATCTTTAATGCCAACCTGACACATGAGTAACTATAGCCGAAGTAGGGCTAGGCTCTGAAATGGTATTTCGGAGTATCTGACAATAGCAACAGTATAGATCTACATCCCATCAATAAAACTGCCACGGATCTAATGTCGGTTGTGCAAAGATGAGTAATAAGTCCTATGTTTATTTTTGTGTTAAGAGTGCACTTCCTGCAAACTCTTCTCCTGCTGCCGTTCCTGATGAGTAGCAGCATCATTTCCTCAACAGTAACGTTTAGCTGTGTAACTCGCTCATTTGACATGAAAATCCAGACTTTTAAGTATTTTTATGCAACTGATTAAAAGTGCTTATGCTGACTGAATGTCTTTAACATACGTAAGTCGTATCTATCAAAAGAAGGACATTTAGCTGCATTTAAACCTCCTGCAGACTGTTCAGCTAGAAAGCTTGCTGCTGGCTGCGTCTGCTGGTCAGACTGGATGAATCCAACATGCCGGTAGGCTGATCTGCAACAAAAACAACCTTAAGAGGCGACACGGTGGTTGTCTAATATTACTGACACCTTAAGAACAGCAGCTGTTTGTCGATACTTTAAAAGAGAACATAAATAAAAGACAAATTTGTTAGAAAGCCTTAAATGATCCTAAATTGAATGCTATGCAGAGAATAAAATATCCTGCCAGATATCTTGCACTGAAGACTTGTTAATATTGAAAATAATCAATTGCTCATCCCTCAGGGTTTATACAGGAATGAGTAACCCTAATTTAATGCTTTTTAATGCTCTTTTAATGCTCGTAGAAATAAATTGAATGCCATCAACAAGTACCCATATATATATGAGTACTTGTTGATTGCTGTGTTCAGACACCAGATCACCTCCGCATGCAGTGTTGCATTGGATCCAGATGTTGTTCGTCTGATTTCCCGACGTTAGTGGCGGTAGAGCTTGCTCCAGCTGCTGCTGCGCTGTTTGCGGTAGCTAATACGGACATGACTGTGTTGGTTACAGAAAAGTAACTTGACATTGTTAGCTGTTGTCTGCCCCTTGCAGCTTATCTGTGGCTGTCCGCAGTGGTGTAGTGGTCCCTGGAGAAGTAGGTATACTCTCAATGTTTGCCCTTTTAGACGCAGCTCAGAAAAATGCTGTTTTAGAAACAATGACATGTAACACTGCTCTATTTAGTTTACCCAAAAATCCATCACTAGGGTTTACTCATTTTAGCCTAAAATCTTTAGTCTAAAACATTTTGATTAAAATATTTCCTTGAGCTTCTACGTGAGGTGTGAAAATACTGTTGTCTCTTTTTCAAAGATTTTATCCAGCTTCTGGCAGGTAATGTAAAATTTAGGAATTCCTACACTACATCCAGAATAAACATTTCATTACTTTACTGTAGGTTTTTCAATATAGACGTAGATGATAAGGCATATGGAAAGTCCTAAATTGAATGAGAAAGAGAATCTATAGAAAGAGATAAAGTTAATAACGAGGAGAACATCAAAACTCAAATCTCTTTGTCTTTGCAAATGAGGAATTGTCAAATATACCAGTTGAAACACCCAAACAACTGTTGATCCTGTTGATTTAGACACCCTGACAATGAATGTTCAGCCCCTCGATTTTAAAATGGACGGTGATTTTAAACTTGACAGTCAAAAAGGGGCCTCAGTTAAGTCATTTTTATCATTTAAGGAACAAAGCAAAGGTAAAACCTATTGTTTCAAGGCAAAAATATGGAAACACTACTCTAAGCCTTCATTTCATCATGGCTGGATTTGTGTAATTCTCTTTATCTCTGAATCGGTCAGTCCTCACTCAAATGTCTGCAGCTGGTTCAAATGCTGCTGCACACCTTTTAATGCAAAAACATAAAATAAAGCATATTACCCGATCCTGGCCTCCCTTCACTGGTTGCCAGTTTATCTTAGAGTTCAGTTTAAAGAACTTCTGTTTGTTTTTAAGGATTTAAACAACTTATTATTATTGTTGTTTTAAACTGTTGATTCTTTACTCAAGTAATTTTATTAGATGTTATTTTGTTTTACCTCGTGTTAAAGTGCTCTTTAAATAATGATGACAATGATGATGATTATGATCACAAGAAACGTTTGCATCATCACCCAGAAGCTGGAAAGAAAAGAGACAAAAAGATTTTTCACACCTCACTTAGTAACTCAAGGAATTATTTTAAACTAAATATTTTAGGCTAAAATATGTTTTTTCTTAAATCCCACCGTTATGTTTAGCAATTTCTGCCAAAAGCTGCAGCCTTTTCATTTAATCCATCTGAATGCAGTATAGACCAGTTCATTGTTATTGTTTTGATCCGGGTTTTTCGCGCATGCACGCCAAGACTGGTAGGCAAAAGACGAACACAATGGCGGATGCAAACAAAGGAAACGACGAGTTCTCGACGTATTTTTGTTCTTTAGATAACGTATCACAAGATCGTTTTAAGAGTAAGTTGATGGTTGATGGTATCAGATCGCCAGATCCACACAGCAAAAGCCTGAAGGGACGGAGCGAGTCTGAAATGCTGGCCAAGTGTTCCGTATACAGCTACCTTATAAACACGGCAGGCCAGTACAGACGAGAGAGCATGAAAGCCATGAAACCACTGGACGGCTACAATTATTTTATATCAGGACATAGGCACCAGCAACCCCCGCGACCCCGTGAGGGATTAAGCGGGTCAGAAAATGGATGTTCAGACATGTTTGTGTAACATACGAAAGCGGAGTCGGACACAGACAGCGCCTCAGCGAAGAGGAAGACCCGCCACCGGTAGGTTTAAAAAAAACATTGTTCGCTAAGGATTATTTTGGTGTTTTTGTCTTATTAATCCTTTTCACAGACTCATGCCAGAGGGTTTGCATTCATTGTACATGTACGTATATTATTACGAAACGAACGTTTACGTCTTGACTTAAGTATATATCCTAATTTTTTATTTATATAATTATTTAAGTAGAACAATGACCAGTGCAAAATTAAGTTGTATTTACCGGAGATGAAGTGAAGACTGCAAATTCTGTCGTAGTATGATGGCTCCCACAGTCGATTGGGATTGTCTGCCTGCGCTCTTTTCATTGAAATTATCCATTTCTTTCGTCTTTCTTCGTCCTTCGGTAAACGAAAGAAACATACATCTGACGATTTGGAAAGCCTCTGTGTGCAACCGGGAGCACAACAAGTCGTAGGCATTGTTTAGATTCCAAAAATAAACAAACTAAAAGCACGCTCTAATTCACCCGTTTTGTCACGGTGGTTGGCGAGAACAGTTCTGTTTTTGCCTACCTGCGGGACCCGGATGTAGCGTGGATGTAGCTTGTGACGTCACGCGTGAACTGGTCTATTTGCAAGCCCTACTCTGATTGGATGGAAAGAAACCTGTCTGTGATTGGCTGGTGAGGTGGACAGTTTTTGAAGTCACGAGCGCACAGACAGAATCCAGCGAGCCGCGCACAGCTGGTGTTGAGCGTGGAAGTAGCAGGTCACTGGCAGACACGGAACCGAGTGCGAGCATAGTGGATTGAGAAGAGTTTATCAGTTTTGAGCACGCTCAAACAAAATACACAAATATCGCTCCAGAAGTGGGTATACGTAATTCTGACTGAAAAATAAGTGGGTAAACGCCGTATACCCGCGTACACCCTGGACTACACTGTCCGACTTCATGTGAGACCGTAAAGCATTGACACCCATTGTGCAAAGCTTTTTTGTTTTTTTTAAAACACGGCAAAATTCTTCGTCATCTTTACCGTCAACAGGCTGCAGCCATGTCCCGAATTCCTCGTTTTCCATCCGCTTTTGTTGAAATTAGCATTTTCCCATTCTCTATATCTTTCTCCGCCTCGAGTCCCTTTTCCGAACATTGTAAAAACATACGGCTTTACGATCAATCGGAAGCAGTTCCGCGGACAACGCGGAATCAGTTATGATATAATATATCTGACGAAACTGTTTTTATGACCGTATTTTTTTTAGAAAAAAGAATAAGGCATTTTTAATGCCACAGATAATCACATTTAATGACTTAATGCCAATTAAGGCCTTAATTTAAAAAAAAATGTATTTAATGACTTTTAATGCCCCGCGGAAATCCTGTCCCTACCTCCAAAGCTAACTATAGAAAGAAGCGTTTCTCCCATCACTGTATAGGTGGGGGCCCCAAGCTCCTCCAAAGCCACCCACACACATCCACAAAGGTAGTTAAGTTTATTAACTGCAATGCAGCAGATTACAGCAAAAGTCAAATAAGGTTACCTGTCCTATATAACAGCTAACCTTGTCCTTTTGTTACACTAAATAGACTTATTATCAGTGTTGGGCAAGTTACTTTGAAAAAGTAATTAGTTATAGTTACTAGTTACTTCTCCCAAAAAGTAACTGAGTTACTAACTGAGTTACTCAACTGTAAAAGTAACTAGTTACCAGTAAAAGTAACTATTGCGTTACTTTTTCGTTTCTGGCTTTTTTATTTATTTTTTTTACAAATTTTTAGCTGCCATGTCATTTCAATGCAACCCCCCCCCCCCCCCCCCACACACACACACACACACACACACACACACACACACATACTCCCCCTTTTGTGTTGAACAGTGAAGCGTGGTGAAAGCAGCTTTAATTCCCCATCACATAACTTTCATATCGCGCATGCATTGACTTTTTCAACAATTTTCTCTTGCGGTTTTCAGCAGCAACGGCATTGTTTCTCATGGTTTAATATTGTCCATATGCATTCTTTAAATATTTCTAATTCTACTCGCAGGACATGTGCAATTCCAAACTTATTTCCTGTCATTGCCATGGTGAATCACGTTATTTGCGTTCCAGTGATCGGGATTTTTTTTCATGCTCACGTTCAATGGTCGGTCGGGCGCTGTGTTTAGTTACCTGACTAATATCATCTGTTCTGAAAACGGACATGCTGAGGACAGGGCCGGATTATCCATAAGGGTCAGTGGGCCAGTGCCCAGGGGCTTTAAAAATATATTTTTCATAAATTGTTATATTATTTACTTGAAATTGTTGACAGACCATGCATTATTCGTTTTGTGAACACTGATGTCACAATAATAATAAATGATAAATAAATCAAGATTTTTTTTATTTCAACATTTTAAAATTAGATATTTGAATATTTCTCACTGCTCATATGCCTACATGTAGTTGTGTAAGTTAGTAATTAGTAAAGAAATCCCCTTGATTATGTCTGATGTTTTTGACCGGAGGACAGCACGGGTAAGGGGGGGGGGGGGGGGCTTTGAGGTATAGTGCCCAGGGGCACCACATTGTCTTAATACGGGCCTGGCTGAGAATGACAAAGGGAGGAAGAGCTGCTCGGAGTTGCAGCTTTCTACTCAGTGTAGATCAGCCGTTTTTTCTGAAACGACTGTGCAGCATAGCTTTGCTGTGCGCGCTGAATCCAGATGCTCTGCGCGAATGCACACGCGTGCAGTTTAGAAGGAACATAAACAGTTTGGCGCGTCAGTCAGTTCGAAACAGTTCCTGTATCGGCCACATAGCGCACACGCGCATCGACACAGGTTTTACTCTACGAGCTCGACTCATGCGCTGACGCATCGGTGTTGCCGGACCCATGTTCTTGTCCTTTTCGCTGTTTAAAAATAATGTGCTTACCTCCAAGAATCAAACGCTGTCTTCTCGGTCATCTTGCCGGGGTACAAACACAAGTAGCTTACACACACAGGTGCGCGCGCGCACACACACAGACGCAAGCAGCCGCATCTGACTAAATGCAGAAAAGCAGGGACTTCACTTTCCTTATCGAGGGACATTCTTAAAGTAACGGAGTAACGAGTGCTTATTTTGGAAAATAACGGAGTTACTGATTACTCAATTCGCAAAACTAACGCGTTAGATTACTCGTTACTGAAAAAAACTAATTAGAGTACTCTAACGCGTTTCTTATAACGCGTTACCCCCCAACACTGCTTATTATACAGTGGAACTTCTACATATAATCCTGAATACACATTTTTTCACATCCAAATACTACATAATTGCCTCAAATATGATTTTTCTTTAAACAAACATGAATGTGAAGGCTGTATTTCGAAGACTGGCCACTGCACTACTTGCCTTCCTCAACCTCTGTGTTGTTGTACCAGAATATGTTCCGCGTGCTACTGCTACATGAACACGGTCCTGTGCCGTTTTCCCTGCTTCTCCAGGGCCCGTCACACCGCCAACACTGCCAGAGCCATCTAGTGGCGTGTGCAACGTTGTCAAAAGTGCAACGTGTCTGGGCCCAGCAAAGCTGTTGTTGAGTGCCATAACTATGTATGATAAAAAAGTGCAGTTGGAACCAAGTGCCTATAAACTAGTTGATATTTGAGTGCAAACCACTCAAGAACAGTGACGTGGGCGTAGCTAGAGCTTCTAGGCGGAGGAAATATGGTATAGTAATATAGTAATAAAAAACAAGCCCCTCCCACCAATGTTAATCCTCATCATGTCAAACATGTGGGTACCCTGGAAAAATATGTTCATTGTCTTCAGTACTTATTGCTTTATTATTAGTTAAAAAAACTAGCATCGCTATAATTTAGGATTAATTACTCTATTACAGAGGTCACGGATTAGCGGACCACGGTCCGGATCCGGACCCACCTGCTGGCTAATCCGGACCCAACCTGATTTAAAACATTTATATATTACTCCATGTTGTCTGACGACAGTGTCTAACTCAGGGGTTAAAGTTCTCCGTTGCTGCGACGGATTTCCGTCATTTGGAAATTGAGCGCAAAAAGTCCCGTCTAGACTTTTTATTCAAGGTTTTGCACTGAAGCTGCTCTCAACCAATAAACCTGGCAGAGCCGGGACATCAGCCAATCAGAAAGAGAGTAGGGCGGGTCTTTGCAAAGCGGACATCGCCAGTCTGAGGTTTATCGGTGTTCAATCATTTTGACTTTTGGAAGAACATCTCAAGCTGACCACAGATGGTATGAATGAAAGTAGCGGTGGTCAAAGGTTTTCTTTGGATTAATGCAAACCAGCAGGTCAGAAAGTTCAGCGGATAAAACAGCTGACAACGACTTCCCTCGGTAAGCGTTTCTGTCGCTGCTCCCGCAGTTAATTAATGAATTATTTCCACCTGTGGCCATGTCATCTGTCAGCGTTTATTCCCTCGCTGATAAACGCGGCGACCAACCAGGAATCTCCTCGTCATTCGCTATTATGTTTTATTTAAAACACAAAGAAGAGTAACGCGCTAGCTCAGGCTAATTTAGCGTGACCCTTGAAGTCGGCATTTGACTGAGTTCGATTGGGAAAAAGTAAAAAAAAAAAAAAAAAACCTGCGCTGTTCTGAAACAAAGAAGGCAGAGCTTCATCGGCTGTCAGTCGGTATGCAGCAGTGTTCACCTGATGAGCAGCTGCGCTCCAGGACACTAAATAAAATGACAAGGATTTTGATGCTTACAGATTGTTAAGAAAACTACATCAAAAAGATAAAACAAATAAACTGCAGCTACAACATGGACTGGAGAACGGGTTCTAACTGGGTGAGGCCAGAGAAAGGCGATTCTCAGAGAGTTTTTTTATTAAGTTAAAGTGGAGCGCGGAAACAGGGTTCATCCTGAACAGGTCTCCAGTGACTGGGCTAAAATATAACAATTTTATTAAACTTCAAAAAAGGTAAATCATGCCTTTTTTTATAAACTGTAATGATTAATTGGTGAACAATAACGGGCAAAGCAGAGACTGATTACTGTCGTGCAATCTGTGTCAAATTAAAATGTATTATGTCATGATAGTGTTGGTGATGTGTCCTGCATTTCCAAGGCTGTGTTTGGCCTTGTATGGTCATAAAATTGGTTTATATTGAATGTGACAGGGAGCACCTTGATATGTGCTTGAGGTTGGCTTTGTTGCCAATTAAACTCTGGTTTAAAATCCTTGCAGCGCAGCCTAAAGCTCACTTCTCTCATTAAGCCATAAAAAAGAAATTTAAAAAAGTTCAGGTGTTTTATAAAAGATGTGAAAGTCAGGAAATTGTCTATATACCAAACTGTGAAAGATTGTGGTTCTCTATTTCAAAAAGCACTTTGGATTTTAAAATAGAAAAACGTTCTATTTTTATGTTATTTTTTTGTGGATGCATAAACATTTTATTTCAGTGTTAAATACTGTTTGAAGTAACGGATTGTAATTACAAATGTGTCCGGACCTTTACTGGTTGTTGATGTTCTTTATTCGGACTCCGCTGATTTTTAATTCGTGACCCCTGTTCTATTAGGCTGAAAATGAGAGATCTTATGTGATGTGTATTTTTCCAGGGTTTTGGGAAGAGGCTTGCAACAAAACATGTTAAAGGAGCATAGTGCAAGTTCCAGTGTTTTTGCAGACATCTGCCCCCTCTGGTGACAAGTTGAAATGACACCAGTTTTGAGCACATGCATGGGAGAAGAGGAAAAGCATCGCTGCGACTGCGCAACTGTAAGGGCATGTGTAGGAAATAAAAAAAACACCAATATTTAACCTTTAAACTTGCACAATGCTCCTTTAAGTTCCATTAGTTTTAATTGGTTGGGATACATTTCCAAATATATTTTTTCAGGACCCAAGTCAGGATACAAACTGGTCTTGAATTACATTGCATTTAGATGTTCCCCCGTATATCGTCTTTACAAGACAGCTCGATATTTCTGTCTCTACAAGTAGAGATAGAAAGATTTGCAAAATGTAAAATTCCATTCGCTCATTTTAAAAATCTACTTTTTCCTTGTTTACAACTTCAAAAGGATTTCTGAAGAACCTTGAATATTTCAGGGGTTTCTGTATATACATTTATCCTGCTTCACATGGTAGGTGGACACATGGCTGCTGAGCTGCAGTTGGGCACACTGGGTGATCTGACAGTACGTAATTACAGCGGCTCATTAAATTGGACTCCAGTACAAAACCTGTAATTGATTACAGGCTCTCAGCTATTGTACGGTGGAACAGAAAAGAGCACTGGCCGCTGTCCCCTAAAATACCTTTAAAGGGGTTTATTATCTGACACAGTCTGACAAGAATCGAAGGGAATAAAACCAAAGCTAAAGGGGAATAAAAAGGAGCTTGGAGTGGACCATCTGCAGAGACAAAGACATAACATTTTCTGACTTTCATCCCTGTATTCTCGAATTGGTTAAGATGACACTGTCACCAGAGGTTAAGGCTGGTCTCTTACCCAGGTTTTAGTCTCGATCCCTAAATGCACCAGGATGGTGAATAAAGCTATGGCAGTGATGGGAGTTCCCCATGTAAACAGATCCACGTCTGAGTCAGCGTAGGCCTGAGGGATGGTTAGGAGAAGATCAGGGTTGGGGCAGAGGAAACCATGAGTACATTCAACCACAAAAAACACTGAGCGAGATGAGCTGATGGAAATTAAACCACGACTCACAAAGTAAGGAATGAAGAAGCACACCAGGCTTTGGTAAAAGGCATCGATCATGTTCATCCAGAACATATATGGCTTATATTCCTGCAAGAGAAATCCAAGCATTTCCCGTTAGCTAGCTCATCTCTGGGTCTACCTGGACATTTTCAGGAATCACAAAGCTAAGGCTGAGCTGTCACTTCTAATATTCTCTTATAGATCTCTCTTTTTATCCAATATAACCATTAGTAACAGTATAAAAAGGATCAACAATAGAAATGTTAGCTGTATTACTCCTAGAATGCTGTCTGAGCGTAACCACTCATCACCTGTTCCCCAAGGTGGGCAGCCAGGATCACTGACAGAGTAGAGTTTGAAATCTTAAAGTCTAAACATGGGGGCAGAAATTAAATCAAACAAGCCTGCAATAAAAAATAATGAATGGGATATGCACTTACAAGTAAACAACTGAGCTGCAAAATATAATAGTTAGTTTATAGTTCTGTTATTCTTGTAACATTTTTCTTATTGAGTTGTTGGGATTTGCAAGCAACTGTTAGGTCACTTTTCCAGCTCTGAGTAGTTATCCACCCTTCCCGTCGTTATCTTACACAAGCTTGTTCTTCAAAACATCCTTCAATTACTATATCGACAATATGGAAAATCCAAAGTTTCAAAAATGTAACACATGGCTTATATCACATCTAACATTGAATTTATAATTATTATTGGAATAAATCACATACACAACTTAACATTGGCATTAATACATGCCGAAAAATGTGGATATAATTCCCCTACACATAACTACAGCTGAAAAGAGACAGACAACAAACAGTTAGCATGATGCTAATTAGCATTGAGAACCCCCGTTGGAATGCTAGCACTATTAGCGTCTTATTTTTTTCTCAGATTCGTCTGATCTAAAACAACCAAAATGCCTCCTAGAAGTATCTTATACAAACCTACACTTTATAAAAACATAACACTCATAGATAGATGTTTCTAGGCAGTTGGGAAGATATAACAGGATAGTTTAACACCGCGTAGCTCTGGAACTCTCTCTAGGTAACCCTGCAGGAATAGGCTACTTACTTCCCACTACTCGGTGAAACTGGGGAGGTGAAATTAGTTTCAACATCTCTAGGGAACGGACGAGTTACAGTTACTAATGATAACTGGGATGATCACTAATTTATAGATGGTAAAGAAGGCTTAGAAACTCAAAATCTTTCTAATTTGTTTTAAAACAGGACTGTATTACAATGACTCTTCTCACACAGTGGGGTGTCGCCTCTCACCTAATAAATAATTATGGTAGGAATTTTTTTTAACACTATGAGCTATTAGTATTGGGATGTTAAAACTGAACAAAAATATGAGATTGGAAATTGGTTAAAAAACTCTGAACTACAAATAATTTTAACATACTGAGAAAACAAAGTAACTCCAGAAAAAAAGATACTTGATTAGAAATACTGAGAAAGCTGTTAATAACTAAGATGTTCTGTGATATAATGTGAAACTGGACCTCAGAGTTCTGGCCGTTCACATAGAGCTGAGGTAGTTGCTGAAGCGTCTCTTCCGACACGTCTTTGTCCAGAGTGCCAGTGATGAGTTGAGGAAAAGCGGAGAACATCAGGTTGAAAAAGATGAGATACCATTGGTCGATCATGGCTGAGCCCGAGAACCCACAGTAGAACTGATACCAGAAGACAATTGCAACAAACATCTGCAGGGAATAAAATAAGGGATGGACTGTCAGAACCTTTTTATCTGATTTAAATAACAACTTACGGAAGCTAAAGGGGCTTACAGCGTTCTTGTAGAAGAAATACAGGATCATGTTTGCCAGTCGAGAGTAGCACCAGTGTCCATGCACCAGCAGGAGCTTCTGCAGATACCGGAAACGAGGGAGAGCAAAGTCGCTCGCCATCACCGCCTGCAAAACACCAGAGGTGACCCACATTCAGTCTTCTCCTTCAATCATCAACATGCCTGGTCCTACTCTACTCAACAGCTTATTTTTAATCAATCTTTAATGGGTGTATGCTTTCCAAAGCAATAACACTTAAACGAGTTGTGCACCTATTGGGATTCACTACTGTAGCAGCAAAGTGTCGGTCTCATCCATCACTTCCTTAAACCTTCCCTGAAGACAGCCCTCCAATGGAGGCACCGCTAACACTTTATGACACCTACCAATTGTCAAGAGTATCTATCAAGACAAATAACACCAGAAACCTTGTTTAGCTTGTGTTGTGCTTTAATAAAGTCCCCCTAACAACTCCTGGGCGGAAATGGGCCTTTTCCATAATGCAGAAAATACAGTCCTAAATGGAGAAACCAGCATGTCTGAACCATTTGGAATATCAATGATTTACAGTCTTGAGAAAGTGCTCACAGCCCTTGCAGCAATAAGAAGCATGAATGTTCTATCCCTCAGTGTAACCGAGGTACATCAGAACCTCCTGCGTGTACTTTAATCTCAATATAAATGGTTGTTCTGTGACGGCCTCAGAGGTTTGTTGGAGAACACTGGAGCACATCAGCACCAAAAAAGACCAAGGAACATAGGAGACAGCTTAGATATGCAGTTGTGAAGATGTTGGGTTCTAAGACTATAGCCCAAGCTTTAAAGATCTAACCGTAGATCAAACCTACTGTTTGATCCACAACACCTAAAACGAGAAGAGTATTGCCCAACGGCAAACCTACCAAGACAAAGCCGTCTACTTAACTGACATGCCAGCAAGTGAGAGCATTAATCAGAGAAGCAGCCAAGATGTCCATGGTGACTCTGGAGGAGCTGCAGAGATACAGGGCTCTGGTGGAGAATCGGCTGACAAATTTATACATTTTCTGTTAAAAAAAATAATCACAAAGTGCTTCACAAAAAGAGTTCGTTACAGAACAGTGGAAAGAAAGTCAGAATTCCTGTTTACGGTTTGCCAAATGCCATGCAGGGACCACAGCAGTGAAAGTAGCTGGTCTGGCCAGAGTAGAGCAAAGTTGAACGGTTTAGCCATAATGCAAAACACTATGCTTAGTGGTGGAAAATTAACAGCATGTCATATTTCAACACACTAAGGGTAGAGCTAAATCCAGGGCAATCCTGGAAGAAAACTGGAGAAAGACTGTGGAAGAGGGCAGAGGTTCACCTTCCAGCAGGACAACAACTCTAAACTCTGCATGTTTAGGGTCACTGAGCTACGATGGAATTAGATGGTTTATATCAAAGCGTGGCCGTGTGTTTTAGAGGTCCAGACCCAAATCTTGTTGAGAATCTGTGGCAAGACTTGAAGATGTTCACAAGCGCTCTGCATCCAAACAGACTAATTTTGCAAAACCGATAATCAGCAAAAATCTCAGCCTCTATATGTGCAAAGCTAAGAGAGATATCTCAAAGGGCTTGCAGCTGTGATTGAATCAGGAAGGCTGAATGCAAACTAGTGCTTTAAACAAGGCAAAAACGGGCACGTTCAAGAGGGATGAATACTTTTTTTTTTTTTATACTTCTGCAGGACACTGCCCCGCTGTCTCAGTGAGAGCAAATCTGATTAATGAGAATAAATCTAGAAGCTCAGCTAAAGTCAGGACACAGAAGCACTAACAGATGTGCTGAACAGCAGCATGTGGCTGAAAGCCTCCGCAGGAAGTTAACCTGGAATCTCCATTGCTGGAGTGCGAGTTAACTTCTGGCTGTTAGACCGAATGAGCGCACAGGAGGAAGGACATATTAACCGATTTTAAGCATTTGAAGCCAATGTCAAAGATCCTCTAAGGCCTTAGACCTGAAAAAGACAGCGAAGCACTCAAACCATGCTGCTTCTCTGCGGCATGCTGGACCCGGTCTCCTGACTCGGCACAACAAAAGCAACTCTATTTATAGCCTTCACCTTAACTAAAAAAATCCCACTCACACTTTTCATCCACATTCACATCTCTGCCACAAGAGCTCCTACACGGTGCTGCTTCCTCCATCTGCTGTGGACTTATTTCGCCCTTACCTGCATCCCCTCCTGTCCAGATATCCCCACGCCAACATCCGCTACCTGGATCATGCTGACATCATTAGCGCCGTCACCTGTGATTAATGAGGTAGGGAGAAAGACACAAAAACAGTCCCTCACAGCAGGAAAGATGCAGAAATTATAACTGGTCAGGTGGGAGCAGCCAACAGCCTGGAGGCAGTAAAAAGTTGTGTCATCAAGACGCTCAGATGGCCACGCGTAGAGCGAAAGATACGACTCTTCAAATGATGGATTAGATTTAGGAGGGTTTTTTTTGCAGTCTTGTGCTGAATAATAGTTTCTTTTCTGTCCCTGTGTTGAAAGGGACAGGACGACCCACAGAGGTGAACTAACAAGCCCTTGTGGTTTTATTTTACTGTGAGAAAATGATTATGTTTGGCTCCTTCAGGTGTGGGAGTGGGAGAAGTGACTGTGGGCAGAGGGAGAGTTTTGTTGTCACAACATCTCGGCTCACTCACAGAGGTTTGTGTTAGCTGCTTGATACGGTCTGCGTAGGGCTAAATCTGCATAATCCCATAGAAACGCATTCCCTTTCATAAACTTCAGCTACGCGTTATCAATTTGGAGCAGCAATCTAACCCTTAAACACACTGGAAACCTTGTCAAATCCTCTTTGCCGATAGCAAACAGATCCATCTCCAACTGACTCTTGTTTGTTGCTGTTAATTTGCTTGGATGACTGAAGCTTGAAGTAACAAGACATGTTGAAAATGTATTCATTTAACTAAACCGGGCCCTCGGTGGCGTCTGGGTGAAGACCACCCAACTACGTCAGACCCATGCTGGTCACCAGTTGGGACACACACTGGTGTGCGATGGCATCTGTGCTCCTTTGACCACTACTAAATTACAAGTGGATGCAGCAATACCGTGCACAGATGTGACATGTGTGGGATGACAGGTGTCAAATCTCCCCATACTGCTTTTTAAAACAATAATTGGGGGGGGGGGGGGGGGCTTTGCCCTGCTAATTCTGTTAGCCGTGCAAAGGCTTCAAATTTTAATTATATATCTCACCTTCTTCATCTTCCGGTCACAAACGACTCCTGAGTCTTGTTTGCGCCTTTAAATCATGCAGCTGGCTGGTTGCATAAACTACACATCATGGCGATTATCACGTCCTCGACAGGAGGTTGTCCTGCCCCTACAGAGGTCAGAGGGCGTGGGCCTGTGACTACCTTACTTTACTTCTACCGCCCTCGCCAAATCAGCCCTTTTCCAGAACTCAAAAACCGCTCAAAAAGCACCTAAATTCCTTATTAAGTGCTTTGTGAAAGGGGCTACTGCCTCCACCGATATCCGTTTGGCATTGGTAAACAGATAATTGACCAAGCTGAAATTTCATTGCTTTTTTGTCTCATGTCCATTTATAGTAAGTAAATAAATTCTGCCTTAAGTTCCCTCTGGTTACTTTAGAAAAGGATTATGAGTGCTGTTCTAATATCTTTTAGTTTTTAAGCAGAAATTAGCAGGTCAAAGCTTTATAAAGACTGGAGATCAGTGACCACAGCGCTCTATTCCATTCTAAAGAAACCCCAAAAAAGAAACCCCAAAATGGACAGCAGGGATTTTTTTAAACTTGTGTCGCAGACTTCTGTGAAGAAGAGAAGCAGTTAACATTGCATTAATATTAACTGAAAAATAAGCTGTACAATGTCCATTTTATAGGTAGCCCCTTAGCGTCCCAACTTTAAGCTCCACCTGCACCCGAGGAACACTGCTACAAAGGTTTCTACACAGGAATTATTATTATTTATAATGATAGATAACACAGCAGGTATAATCCCCACTGATAACAATTAAAGCAAAAATTACATGTCTGAAGGATTCCAATTAAAAAGGTCATGACCATTCCGATTAGGGTGCATGATATTAGGCAAACATTCATTCGTGATATTGTTTTAAAATATTGCAAGGATGAGATCAACTGCGATTAACTAACACTTTCATCTTTTCCATATTTACAACATCTAACAACACTATTCTTGAAATTTTGCATCCTTTTCCTTAAGTTCTATTCTTAAGCATGAGCATGTGGCAGAGAATAGTCCATCCCACCAGGTAGTTTTGTTTTTGGCAAATTGAATTTAAAATACAGCGGCACATCTGTAATATTAAAGCCAACCAAATATTGCATACAGCAGTCTTTTGTAACGGTGATTTTGCACACATTGAATCTGCCGTTCTAAATGACAAACCTGCACCAAGGCTGGGGAATCGGACTCAAGTCCTACAGTATAATTTCCAGTTTATATCTTATTTCTTAAGAGATAATGGCTCATTTCAGTTTCTAAAATAAATCTAAAATGTTAGATCTTAAACTAAAACATTTCCAACACACAGTTCGAAAACAGCTCTCTATTCTCAGTACAATTTAGACTGATGTCTTAGACAAGGCTTAACTAGTGACACATTCTTTACACGCTACCAGCTGGTAACATGAAATATTTAAACTTTTTCACTGGCCATTACTCATTACTCCTCTATGTTAGACATTTTGGAAGAGGGCTCTGACGTGTTTGGATCTTTCTGAATACTGCTATGTTTAAATGATGTTAATTAAGCCTCATATGTCAAATAACACTTAAACAGTTTTTAGGTTACAGTACATTTGATCACAGATTACATACTAAAAGGCTCCCCTTCCACCACCTTTGAGCAGGGTCCTTTTGTCCATGTCAACTTTCCAGACCTTTCAGTCCTGTTTAAAAGTAAAAATACAAAGATTGACCATAAATTGATGACAGATGATTATATAGTGGTCGGGGTATCAATATGAAACCTGCAAAAACTACAGGCTTGACAAAGTGAGTGGGCGATTAACTGGAAATAGAATAAAGCGAGTGGGTGGCTGGGTTGATGGACAGACTATTTGATAGTTAGATGGATGGAAGATTGAATAGGTGGAAAACAAATGGACAACTGGCTGCATAGATGGATATATTTATATATGGCTAGACAGATGGATGGATGGATGGACAGATTGGTGGTTGGATAGAGAGATACAATTTTCAGACACTGGGAGACAGACAAAAAAATCTGAAATCCTAATATTTTTTGCAATCTTATTAAATCTTCAGACTGCGTAGCATCGTGTTTAACACTCTCCATTAAGGACCCGGATATTTTGCATAAATTCTCTTCAGACCGTTTTTTTCGGTTTCAGGAAAACAGTTGGGAGGGATGGTGACCATCAGAAGCAAACAAAACCTGGTAAAACTCAGATTTAAACTCTTTATCAAACTGCATCATTTCCTCCGCTCACCTATGGCCAGCGTCATGACTTTCAGCTTGTTCCGCACCAGTTTGACCACCATGCTCTTCTGCAGCGGCGTGGACCGGCAGCAGAGCACCGAGCGGCAGCTACGAGCAACCGCCAGAAACTTATCCTCCAAGCTCTTGTCCAAGGCGTAGGCCAAGGTCCGTCCATCAATTACCAAGCCCAACCGGTGCACCAAGAAGTGAGCGGTGTGGGAGGAGGAGGTGGAAAGAGACGAGGAGGGATAAATCTCAAAGTGTGCCACGTTATTGTGGAAGGTCTTGGATTGGTCTCCGGAGCTACAGAAGACCTTGGCCTGGATGTAATTTAAACTTTCCTCCAGCAACACAGCACACGCCTCCTGGATTAGACAGAAGTACCGAGTCGGTTAGAGGTCAGCTTTACATCTGGAAACCACAAGACTTAGCAGCGATGAATTAAACCTTCAATTAACGCTCCGACACTGACCTGATCTCACTCGTGAGATCGCTAATAGGATTGTGGTCCACATATTCAACTTAAAATGAAAGCAAAAAAATTTTTAAATGCAGCTAATGAAAGACAAATACTCTATCTTATATTTATTATTAAAAACAGATTTTACTTTGGCTGTAGTTAAAATCTCTATTTAAATCACTATTTTTCTACACTGCAGAAAACGTGTGCAACTCCTAAACGTGGTTGAGGGCCACACAAAAGCATTAGAAATGGCCCTCGGGCCCCTGCTGACTTAAACCATCTGCTGCTACTATCTTGGTGCTGGATACCAGAGCACACATTCAGAGGTCTAGTGGAGTCCTTGCCTTGACAGATCAGGGCCGTTTTGACGGCAACAGTAGGACCCACACACTATTTGGAAAGTGGTCATCATGTCATGTCTTATTGGTCAAAACAGGGGACAATATAACTAGGACTGAAACCATTATTTTGCTAATTGTTTGATCTGTGCACTATGTTTTGATTACCGGATTAATAATTTTTTTGAGAACTTTAACCAGGTGAAGCTTAAACTTTTCTACTTGGGGAGTTCTGGATAGAGCATATTTACAGACAAAGAAGGCTTTTCATTTTAAAGGCAAAATGTATACATTTTCTGCACAGTCTTTGCTTAATTTCTGCTCCGAGTGGGTTGTTCTTTCAGCAAATTGCATATTTTAGAGACTGTAAACTCAAGTTAACGATTCGATTACTAAATTAGTTGACTATTATTTAAAAAAAATCGATTAATCACGATTAATCCAATTAACTGTTTCAGCCCTAAACTAATTTATTTAAAAGGTACACCTTCATACTTAAAACAGGACACAGCTTACTTTGAAGTTTACTTTGTATAAGATAACGACATTATTCATAAGGTACAACAGTTATACTAAAGATAAAGAGGATGAGAATTTGGGCGCAGCCGCTCACGTGGGAGTCCGCGTTCAGGGTTAGCATCTCCTCGTCAGGGTCCAGCAGTTTGCAGGCGTAGGCAATGTTGACTGCTGTTTCCTGTTTGTCACCTGTCAACACCCAGATCTGCAGGCCGGCTTTCCGGAGCGAAGCTATCGTTTCAGGGACACCGTCCTGCAGCCGATCCTCTATGCCGGTCGCTCCTGTGGACGAATGCATTTTTTCATGTCAGCATCTGAAACAATGCTAGCAAACACACAATAAAATGTCTGCGTTCCTACACATTTTTTATTTGAAGATTTTACAGTATTCCAGACTCAGGTTTCTAGACCTCTCACTCCTTTATGTTAATATAAAAATATGAAACACTAAAATTCAACATGAACCTATGACAGGTATTTCTATAGTAGGTAGGCTTTGTAATGCCAGTTCAGACGTGACGACTGCATTAATTCGGGACGTGACGGACTGCATTTCCCATGATGCAATGTGGTCAAAAATGGCCACCAACTCCCATCATGCAACACGGCCCAAAAAATGGCTGCCGCCCTAACAACGGAGCGGAGAGATAACGTCACTAGGGAAAATGTATTTATTGCGGTCACGCACAACATTCTGCCTTCTTCTTGGCACTCTGCCAGTCAGGGAAGGCACACAGCTGTTACTCCGTGGGTCACCCCCCCCCCACGCCACGTGCTCGATAACTCTTTGCTGGGTCACCCCCCCCCCACGCCACGTGCTCGATAACTCTTTGCTGGTTCGAAGTTTACCGGAGCGAAACTATTCCCTGTGCGGACACAGGAGGTCGACTTAAAAAAAAAAAAAAAGTACTTTTGGATTTCCTCTGATCAAGAGACTGAGAGCCGTCATCTCCCAGTGGTCGAAAGAGGACGACGCATTGTTTTGGCCGAACAAGCGTCTGGGAGCCCAGAGAGAGAGAGGAAGACGAAGGAACTCTCTCAGTCCGGTCTCGCTGCTAAAGTGCACCTGCGTTCGTCAAGACGCCTCCAGGAAGCCGCGTACTCGGAGCGCTCCGGAACAGCCCCGAGGCACCATCAAAGTAACGGGATTCCCCCCCTTTTATTTCTTTGATTTCTTTTCCACCCACAGGGTGTTTCAGAAGTGCCTGGTCAGGTGTTAGAATTAATGTTTTTACTCCAAGGCGGAGTGTTTAACTGTTGAACATTTTCTGTTTGTATGTGCATGCCTTTTATAAGTGATTTTTGGCTGGTTTGATTTGTGGTTCATAAGGACTCCGCCGTGAGTCGCTTTTTCGATTCTTTTCCTTTTTTTCTCTTTCCCTGTTCTATCTCTGCTCCCTTTCTTATCAGTTCAATCTTTTTGTTAGGACTTAGTTCGCGCCCTTCCCTTGAATCCCTCATCCAAACCGCTCCCTCTCGGAGCGAGGTATCGCCTCACATCAGCGTAAGCGTGGTGACATCATTAGGACCTCCCCTCACGCATCACGCAAATTTGCAGAGCATACGTCATCATAGTCTTGGGAGGGTGTTGGATGACTGAACTGTAGGTAGCTTAGCTGGAATAGCTTTTGTAAGACATCAAAGCGTCCAGTGGGACTCTCAAAGCTGTTCTGTCTGTCAATGCTGCTACGTCAAATGCCGATGTTTTGAAGGTGGTGTTAAACAACCGGGAGCTGGACTTAGATTTGCTACCTCTCATTTTAATCCATTGTTGTTGTTTTTTGTTTGTTTGTTCTTTTATTTCCATATATATTTTGCATGTTTAGTTTTAGTAGTGAGTAAGATTTCCAAGGTTGTTTGAATCAGGGAATTACTGTAACTGGGAATTGCTTTTGGTTCAATAAAAACAACAACTGCGGAATAGAAATTGTTTTGTGTTCAATCTAATTCACAGTTGCATGGTTATTCAGGATTCAGAGCTACCTCCTTTCGGAGTTAACATCTGATATTAACACAGAGACATTATCATTGGATTGGTGATAAGGGATAAGGATTTAAACTCTAATTGCAGTTATATCGGGGTTCTCATGGTCTACCGGGTAAACCTCGTCGGTTAAAATCCGACCAGATCATTTATTCCAGCACACCTGAGTTCATAACAGCTACTTAATAACTGCACTAGTGGTACAAATCACTACAAGCTTCCAGCTTTGGCATCACCACCATTTGAACTATATTTGTTATAGCTAAATTTTGAATTGAATGACTTATTTAAATTATAATACCAAATTATAATTAATAATAATAATAAGCATATTCAAACAGCTTCTGGCATAACAGCTTTAAATGTTAGATGGTGAGGACAAAACCGGAAGGAAGTGTGGGAGGGAAGAAGATAAAGATTGTAAGAATGATACAAGGAGGAAGTTACAGAAAGAAGGAAAAAATATAAGACACAGAGAAGTAAGGAGTGAAGAAAGGAAGGAAGGATGTAGGATACAAGAGAGAATGGAAAAGGAGACAAGGTATGAAAGTATGAATAAGGACACAAAAAAGAAGGACAGACACCGGGTAGGAGGGAAGGAAGGACACAAGGAAAAAAGTAAGAGAGGACATCAGGTAGAAAGTAAAGAAGGAAAGACGGTAGGATATCAGGGAGGAAGAAAAGACGAGGAAAAAAGGATGGAACGGGCAAGATGTTTTAAAAATACATGAAATTACTGTCAATCGAAAAGAGGCCCTGCGATAGACTGGCGGCCTGTCCAGGATGTAACCCGCCTCTCGCCCACTGACAGCTGGAGATAGGCATCAGCACCCCTCGTGACCCCATCAGGGACAAGCGTGTCAGAAAATGGATGGATGGATGGATGAAAAGAGGCCCAGAAAACTGACACGTACCTAAAAGGTGGAGGTTTGTCTCCAGCCTCAAGGCTGACTCATAGAGAAGCTCCTCTCTTCCCTGAATGGCTGTCTCAGCCTCTAGGTGACGCTGCAGCCAGCGGGCATATTCCTCTTTGCTCAAAATCTGACAGGAAAAACAGCAAAGTTCACACTCAAACACACACACACACAAAGTTAAAGAAATATTGCTTTTTGTTTTGTGGGGAAACTGAAAATTGGCCCAGCTGCTGTAATTTCTGCTCGGCAGAATGTGAGACCTTGACAAGGTGTTTTATCACTTGGCTTTGGTGATGGGCTGTGCACAAGCGGGGATATATTGAGCCTAGCCTGTGTGAGCATAAATTAGCAGCCTGGGAACAAGGCGCAGATTGCAGCTGAGTCACGAAGCATGTCCCGTTTAGAAGGGCTGGTCCATGCAGTCATCTGTGCTGGACTATAACACAGCCTCCCCCCCACCCCAACCCCCACCCTGAGACACACAATCTATTGAAACGCTTACCTTTTTTGCAATGCAGAGAGTACGAAGGCCGTCTGCGGCATACAGGTTCAGGTAGTTCTGCGTCCGGCAGAAGATCTTTTTCTGCCGCTTTCCTTTGGAGTTGCCTTAAAAAGACAACAGAAAGGACTGGTTACTAAAGGATAACATATTCTTGCCCTTAGAGAAATTTTAGCACCAGATTGCCAGAGACGTTAACAGAAACATGAACGCCATCTGTGCTCACACTTACAGTAACCATGTACACTGCATCTCAATGTTTTTCACAAAATCACCATGCCATTCACAGAGCTGTGTCCACAAAGTGGTAGGCGAGAGGTTTTTAATACCACCGATCACGAAAATAACGGTTCTATTTCAGGCGTTTTACATAATTTGTTCAATACAAGCATATTTGGCATGTTTAGGACGTTAGGTATTGTGTTTGGTGACGGAGCGTCGCTGATGTGACTCTGCCAGAGAGATGGCCAAGACGGCGCGCCACAGAGGGACAGCACACCAACAGACTGGCTTTATGGGTCTACTGACACAGATGCCAGCACCCTGACTGCCAGCCATGTAATCTCACTAATAACAGCACAGCTTGGACACAACAACCGCCAGAGCAAATTATTTTTACTGAAAAGAACAAATGATCCCTAGCTGGCAGCCATCACAGAACTCAAACACATGAAGGATTTTTCCCTCAGCAGGACCAGGGCCCTCACGTACGAAAGAGTGTGCGGCTTTCATACTAAACGTTAGCCTGGGTGCCATTCCGAACTTAGTCCCGCCCACAACGTTTAAGGTCGGGAAGTTCGGTCTGGCATTGCTCAATACTAGCGCGAGTATGCTCGCCCAATATCTGGCGGGCCAATCAAATTGTCAGGGCGGGCTTTATACGATGATGGACAGATGATCAACAGTAACGTAATCAACCACGTCACCAAAGCGCGCTTGGGTTGAATTCGTTTCGTGAAAGAAGCAACTGAAATGGGCATCACGGCGATGCAACTCGGCGTGAACGACGAGGTGGATATAGCCAGCGGTCGTTGCCAGCTCCTTTTCGGAAGCCCGGAATCCTGGCTGCTGAACAACAAGTGGAGGGACATGCTAGGCTCCGATGTTTTTCAAGCCAACGTTATGGGTATCGTCGTGGACGAAGTTCATCTAACTTACAAATGGTAAGAGATCATCTGACTGTCTGACTTAGTAAATAACTCGCAATGTCGTGATATGAATCCCATGTTGTAAACATAGTAGGTAACGTTGTACGTTCGCTAATTCAGACTATTCAACTATGCGTCGCTTAACATACGGCGCACACTCCGTTGCTCTTATTGGTTGTAGGCCTATCCAATTGAGTGCAGAGGATTTTTTTTCCCTGGTTCGTTCGAAACACGCCCCATAATCACAGCTCTATGGAGCAGTATCAGACTCAAATTCTGACTAGAATTGAGTATGACCATGTCAGGCTAACTAAACGTTGGCGGTAGAGCAAAATCCTAAAACTTGCAGCGTACAGAAAAATTCAGATGTATGAAACCACGCGTAGATGGGTCACGGCACGCAGTGCCTTGAGAAATCCCAATCTGCGTGGCATTGGACGCACCTGCATGTGCACCTAGGACCGCCCTGTCCTTGCCCCTAATTACATATGCAAATCAGGAAAAATGGCAGGAAGTCACCCGCCATGCGTCCATGTCAACGGAGAAGTCAGACGACAAACGAGCAGCTTCTTCAGTGACATCAGCGACTTGGCATTTTTAGGCAATTGGCCGAAAAATACAACGTTTTTCTGACTGTACCTGTTTTGTTCTACAATGTTTATAAAATTAAAACGGCGCTGTCTGGCCGCTGCATTGAACTCGATTATAGCGTAATGCTGATCACTGTAACATTATGTACATCCAATCGCTTTAATGACGTGAATATGCCTCCAATACTTCAATCAGGAAGTCTGTGTCAACACACTGGGGGGTACTTTTAATCTTTAAGACGAGTCATGATAAAAAACACGAGTCAGCCATCGTGCACGGAGCCTGCTCTTATTTTGTTCCTAACACAACTATTATGATGAGAATACTTATAATTCTTATGATAGTATAGAGGAATCCTGAGCTCAGCATGATTATAGCAGTGTGAGTGCGGTTTTGGAATTACATTTGGAAATCAGCTCCTCCCTGCAAATGGGAGCTACGGTTTAGGGGACTTTTATGTATCTGAACAATGAGATTGTCTTAGATTGACAGGCTTGGGACAGCTCAAGGACGTTAACTACCTGATCATCCAGCTCCCTCTGAAAAGCTCCGGTTGCTGCAGCGGAGTTAACTTGAGACGACAGCGGCGTCCTCCTGGTTTCCCTCTGTAACGCTGAGGCCAGTTCACCAATAATTCCCCTGGGCAATCTGAACCGGCTAATAAGCTCCTCATCATCATGTGCCAGCAGGTCAGCAGGATCTCTGAACACAAGCTCCCGCTGCATTCTTCCATCAGCGATGTCCTCCAACAGTGCCAACGCTGCCACCGTTCCACAACTACATGCAACTTTATACAACTATTTATGGATATGTGTGATTGTCTCCTTAGAAATCAAAACACCTGTTTTGTTAGGAATTAATCTGCTTATCAGACACTGTCTTGTTTTTTAGTGAGTATGAAAAAGCTCATTAGATGTTTGACAGGGATTTAATGCGCCTCGGCACACAGACTGATGCACATTTACTTCTACATGTGATAACAGAGGAATAGTCACAGTTTACATCTGATTGAGGTTGTTTCCATCATTTCCATGCGTGTTACGTTATTGTACAAGGCTAAATGTGATTTTATTTCTTTGTATAGGTTTAAGTTATACAGTTAAGAAGCCAATTCCATCACATACTAAGGAAATGTATGTAATGTGCTGGGTTTCCTTAGATAGGAAACTTTTTTGACCAATGATTTGATTGAATTTGAATTTGTAAAGTGCCTTGAGATGAGGTGTTGTGAACTGGCGCTATATAAATAAAATTGAATTGAATTGTTGGCTTATTGTCTAAAATGATAATAAAAACACACTGAGGTATGTCTGTGTGTAGGTGGGGATTAATCTTAGACGAGAACCTGCAGCAGTGGTGAAACTGGAGTTGTATCACAAGTTCTGCTGCAATTTCTAAAGCCCCAAGTGAATAGAGTCTACATTCAGCGCCTCCGCGTGCAACGCTATTAGAGCGGCTGCCTCATCTGAAAGCTACAATTATAGAGATTAGTGTTATAGGGAGGCCCAACTCAGGCCTCCACACTGGTTGGATGTTTTCACACAATTGTGAAGCAAGGCTATAAAAAAACTGCAAGAAATCAGCACATTGGCCATTAAATCTGTTGAAGGAAGAGGAAGGAGGTTGCAGATGTCTCCATTGTTCTGGATTTCAGAGAGAAACCTTTATAAATGTCCCTAATCAGTGTAGCCCTTATTCCAAAGAGCAACATTTTCCTCCTAATGGAAGTTTAGTTTAGTCAATTATTTGGTAATCCTGCAATATCTGAGAGAAGGTGGGGGAGGCCAGTCTAGAAACTTGTGAAATCTAAATGGGAGTGCTCAGGTCCACTGATGTATTGCCGTCAAGTGTCCACTCAGTGTAGGAGGATGGATGACATATCTGGAGACTCATTTCTGTGAAGCTCAGAAAGAACTCCCTGCTGCTAACGAATAAGAGGAAACCTTTCACCAGGGTTGTAAATGACTGAATTACAAACACAACGGTAGGCTTTTAATAAACGGAGGCCAAGGAAAGGTGGTGCACAGGTTGTTTCATATCAACAATACCGATGAAGAACATACACTAAAACATAAGAAAAAAGGGAAAAAGGAGAGAAAATGGAACAGGAAAAAAAAACATTAGAAGAGAAAAGGGGAGAAATGCCAAAGTATACTAAAATCGGTCAAGGTAAGCTAAGTCAAGAAAACACAATTCAACAAGATCAACACTGAACTGGCGTTGTTCTCTCTGTAAAAAGGAACGTAGTGCCGTTATATTGTTGTAAAGCATATTTTGCAGCCATGTTTAGTTCGCAGTGTTCAGTGCTGTGAAGGAACGCAGTATGTTCAGGTTTGGTGTTAACACTATCGGATTTAATTTTTACAGAGAACTTTGAACTTTCGTGACGAACCTGTAGGGAGTGCAGCTCTCCCTGACACTATTGAACAGTCATGTATGCAGGAGTGAAAAAAAAGACAAAATGCAATTGTTTAGGCCAAACTTTAGCCAGCTTGTTCAAAAAAAAAAAAAAAAAGATGCAAAGTTTCTCTCCAAAGGCAGGAGTTTAGTGGTTGCTGTCTGTGTTTGTTAGCCCACTTCAGCCTTTTGAGCAGACATCTATTTTTGTGATGACCTATTATTCATAAAAGACACCTCTCCCTTAAACATGAGTAATATAAATTAAAGGCTGGCACTTTACTGTCTTTTTGTTTTTCAACCCCAGTTTGATGTTAATGCGTCTGAGCTTCCACAGACTGTAACACGCTTTAAAACCGGCTCGGAAACCCTTTTAGCCAATGTTTTAAATGACAAATGTTTTGTCCTGTTTTTATTTTTTGTTGTTTCACTCACTTCTTTTACTGGTGTATGTTATCTGCATTTTATTGTTTTTGGTTTTATCATACCGATTGCTTTAATTACAGAAAGTCTCAAAATGCTACAGTAACTGTAAAGTGAAAAAAATAAATCATAAAATGTATTATTATAAACATTATAGGCGTTAGTTTCTCAAGAATGTAAGACCGGGAATCAGTAAATAATGTTTTAAAGGGATGTTTTCAAGATGTATTTAGAGTGAAAATGATGTGTTTAAAACTTCAAAGCTTTTGCTAACAGAATATATACCCTGTGCTCTGTCTTTACGTAATTTTATGTTTATCGTATGTTTTGTGTTGCGTTTACTGTAAGGTCTGACACATGTTCCGCTATTTTGGTGATGTTACCATACAGTAATAAGGGGAAAGCACATGCCTCAAACAGTCTTGGTATTTTGATGTGCATTGTTTGGACTAAGGGTGATTTTACAGTCTAGAAAAAGCTGGGCAGGGAGTGCTCTTTAGTCAAGATCTATAGTACATTAAGTCACTCAAAATCCAAATAAATGATTGCATGTTAACGTTGTGCATGCACTGTGTACAAAGTTCATTGTATGAAATGTGATATACAAATAAACTTGCCTTACCTAAAGTAAAACACAATAGGACATTTTTTCCAAGCTCTTATCTCCTGAAAGTGCAGGTGATGCCAGTACAGACAAGCTAGCTACTTATATCATTTATCATTGATGAATCTAACAGAGTTTGTGGTGTGGAAAGCTGGACTACAGATGCAAATTTAGATTTTTAATCTGGGCTGACCGTCTTTCCAGGCAGCGGTGGTGAAATGTCTGGTCACTGTGTGCGAAGATCAAGTAGAAAAAGAAATAAGGCTGTGTCTCAGTGTGCCTGGAATACTAACAACCTGTTGCCCCTTTAGCATTAGAATATAAAGGAGCGCCTTGATTATGCAACAAGGAGAAATGAAGGAGGAATTTTATTTGAGGAAGGTAGCAGGGAGAAGTGTTTGAGTTTAGCAGCAAATAAAAGGCAAGTCCTTACATAACCTGTCATCTTATTTTCGTTTACATGGAAAGGAGCAGAGTTTGGGTAAGACCTGGTTCAGATCTTTTTTTTTGACTCTGTTCCTTGAGACGATGTGTTGTAAAATTTACACCATATTAATAAACTGAATCTTTTAAGGCAGCGGTTTTCAAAGTGCAAGGATGGTCTTCTGAGGGAGAATCAGTGAATGGAAGACAGGAAATATTATAGTAGGAAAGAAAATGAGGAATCTGACATGTGGAGTGGCTGAGAGGCTCAGGTAGATTTGTTCTGTTTGGAATTGACTATTTACAGAGTCAGGAAACAATAAATGTCATCAAAGTGACCTCTTAAGTTTTCTTTTAGTTCAGCCTAGATTCAACAAGCAGCAGAGAGTGGTACTGCACAGTATACGGGGGACTGTTAAAACATTCAGACCCCCTTTTGTGAGGTTACTACAACAAACGTCACTGTATGTCATTGGGATTTGCGTAGCAGACCAACACAAAATAGTGTAGAGTTGACAGAACGATGCACTCTTCCATAGAGGCCACAAATGTGGCCACAAATGTGGCCTCTATGGAAGAGTGATAGGGAAAAAAGCCATTGTTGAGAGAAAACAAGAACTCCTACTTTCCACGAATGACACCATGAAAAATACTGGGGACACCATTTTGCTATTAGGGTGCTTTTCATTAAGAGGGTAAGAGAACGTTTTCAGAGTTCAGGAGGCTTCAAAAGGATTTAAGATTAGGATGGAGGTTCACCTTTCAGTGGAATAACCATGAACTAGAATTTAAATCCACGCCATAACCACAGACTATCATCAAGGTGAACTTTTATTAGCCTAAAACCTCACGTAAAAGCAGCTTAAAATGACTGTGGACAGGTGATCTCCCTACCTGTTTCAGAGGGTTTGATGAGGTCCATGATGACTGAGTCTGCTCCTTTGGTATAAACTGTGATTTGGTCAGTGAGCGGGTGTCTCACCACCACCGACATGCGCTTCCTGGTGGAGTCGAAGCCCAGCGTGTGCAGCAGCTCAAACGTCAGCTTCCCCAGGTGAGGCAGTTCCACCGTCACCTGGTCCGGGAGGCGCCCAACCAGGGAGCACTTGTAAGCCCTGGCGGCATAGACCAGCGCAGCCTCGTCGGGCGACTCTGCCTCGTAGCGCAGCTCTCCTTCCTCGAGGGTACTGGAGGCCTTTTCGTCGTAGCAGGGTGGAACGGGGGCAAAAGCGTGCTCCAAGGTGCCGGAGAGCTGCTCCTCATTTAGTTTGGTTAGCGTGCTCTCAGCTGAGGGAGAGGAAAGCAAGCTGGAGCATCCCTTGTTGGAAGAGCGGTTCAGGCTCGAAGAGCTGCTGCTGTTAGAGCCTGAGGTCAGGCGGCTGGGGGTGAAGCGTTTGATGAAGTCTTCGATGGTCTTCACCGGAGACTTCAATCCAAACCTTGTTCGGACCTTAAGGACACAAAAAAAAAATAAAGTAAAACACCTGCAGTAGAGTCCTCTATTCACTCATACACTGAGCTGCAGAATTATCCATATTGTTCTTCACACAGTGGTGAAATACCCTGCGTGAAATACAATACAGTGGTGGGGCAACAGCGGCGCAGGAGCTAGGAGTTCACCCTGTAACCTACTTTGCCTGCTGGCCCGTGGCACCAATTGTATGCCAGCCTCGTTCCTGTCAGTCTGCCCCAGGGCAGCTGTGGCTACAATGCAGCTCAACACCGTCAGCGTGTGAATGTGTGAGTAAATGGCTGAATGACTGATTGTAGTGTAAAGCACTTGGGGGTCCTTAGATTTGGTAAAGGTCATTTACCATTTACTGTAATGTTCTTCACACCAACAAAAATCAAGCAGCCCTCTCGCACTCTGTAAATACTAACCAAATCAGAAACACTGGGTCTTGCTAGGTGTTGAAGACAGGACACAAGGACTTCTATAGAGCTACCATAGAGAGTGTTTTATGTCTCAGCATAACTGTATGGTATGGGTGCTGCACAGTCCAGGAGAGAAATGGTAAATGGACTGAACTTATATAGCGCTTTTCCAGTCATGCTGACCACCCAAAGCACTGTACACTATAGCCACATTCACCCAGTCGCTCTCACTAACGTACACACATTTATACACCGAGACGCAGCTCGGTAGGCAATTTGGGGTTAAGTGCCTTGCCCAGGGGCACATCGACATGTGGCAAGGGGAAGCTGGAATCGAACCCACAATCTTCTGATTGCCAGACGACTACTCAACCCATCAAGCCACAGTCGCCCAAAGGACCTAGCAAGGGTGGTGAGAACAGCGCAGGGGATTGTGGGCTACCGTCTGCAGGATCTAGACTCAATTTATGCAGAACGAGTCCAAAGAAGGGCCAGACGCATCTCCACTGATCCCCTCCACCCAGGCAATGCGCTGTTTGCCCCTCTCCCATCAGGTAAACACTTCAGATCATTTCAGAAGCCTCAAAGCCAAAACAAATAAACTTAGAAACAGCTTCTTCCCAAGAGCTGTGAGGGCAATCGCCCCCTGATGGGAGACTGCAGTCCAACGCTCTTAAATCAACCCACTGTGACTAGCCCGTCATACGTTACAATGACCTTAATGTTATTGCCTACTTGCACACTATTATCTCTGAATATCTAAATGTACATTTCTGTAAACGAAGCCTTAATCATCATTGTTCAATAAGCACTCTACTACCTCATTGTCTTTATCTGTGACTTTCCTGAAAAAATAAAATAAAAAGATGTAACCCTTGTTCATTCCATGTTTGTTTGTTTTTTGCCTTCATTATGTGTAATGTGAACTGTAATATGAATCCGAGTACCCAAAGAGAAATTTTGCCATGGTAACACGCAATTACAAATAAAATATTCTGATTCTGACTAGACAAATCGCTTCAGAGAATATTAAGATCTGCAGTGATATGCAGTTTGAGGGAAAAATTGAAAGCACTGAAACGTGAAACGTATTTTAAGTAAATTTACCAAAATTAAATGAGACCCAAGAAACATCACATTTCAATTTTAAATCTAAAACGCAGCTGCCTTAACCGTAGCTGCAACTTTAGAAAACTGTAAAACTGTGAGATATCGACTGGTTCCTGACAGCTGGCACATGCTTGCCACCCTTGTATTCCCACACATTCTCACTTCATGCTTCCTTGCAGTCAACAGTTTTCACCCGTGTGACTCAACTATGAGGATCAGCGAGGAGAGCAAACACTGAGCTAAAGAGCCCGGTTTGTTGAAGGAGAACAGGCTGGGCCATCAGGTCGGTACACTGAGCCTAAAAGGTTGCAGCTGCTGGCATATGCTGCTGGGCAAAAGCTGCTGCTCTGTGGGGCAACATTCACATTCTGTTTCAACATTTTAATATCTAAACTGAAACACCCTGCCACAAAGTCACTGTCGGGGGATCAATTGAAAGCAACAGCAAATGTTCTTTGAGAAAGTAATAAATTAAACTATACTGTTCCTAATGCTGAAACTACGGTCACTCATAAAAAGCCAAATAATTGTATCTATTGGTTGTACCACGTGTCAATCTTAGTGATGCGTTCATGTAACGCCCATGTAACGCGTTCCTTGCTTCCCCTTTGTCCCCCTTGTTCATGGCAAGAATAAACACCACCCTCTTTCATTTCTGCGTAGAGCTTGTGCTCACTGTGTCTTTCCACATATTTAAAATAAACCTTTACTGCCACAATAGAAAGAGCAGAGTCAGGGAGAGCAGAAGCCAGCAGCAGTGGATAGTGAGTGTTCAAAGGTAAGGAGAGGTTACTCCTTGCTGAGTAAATATATATATATATATAAAAATATATCTGGAAGGAGAAACCAAGCAGTTATAAGGACAGTGTTTTCACAGATATTTCAGAGTAACTCTCATTCACGCTCTAAAATATGTTAATCTGTATTGTAGTAGTTCAGGGTGAAGGCCATGAGTCAGGCCAGAGACCAGGCAGCAGCACTGACTGTCACAGAGAGCCTGCAGACAGTGACAGAGCAGGTGACGGATCTTTGTTTGGTTTATTTGTATTTTCAAATTTTATTTGACTTCGGCATAAGTTGCGTTCTTAAAGGAAGCAGGAATACGGTACGCCATTTTTCTTTATCTTGATAAATTTTGCGCATCTGTTACTTTTGACTAAAATCGGAATTTTAATATCGTGTCACTTTCTATGTTCATGCCAATAAATTAACTTATAACCTTGTTAACTTGTCACTCCCATTTCATATTGTGTGATATGTAATACTTTGCTGACAGGGATGGTTTTTTTTAACCAAACATCTCATATTGAGTGTTTTCATCTGACACCTGATGATCTGGCTACTTGCCCTGTAGATGTCAGAGGGTCATTGTGTCAACTCAACCAGAGGTTGGCAGCTAAAACTTTAGATTTTGTTAATTAAAGAACTAAAGTTATTACCCTGGTGCTGTACTGAGGCTGTTGGTGATGCTGTGGTTCCTTAGCCACTAAGGAGAGGTGCGACTGAAAGCGAGAGAATGATAAATCACTATATAGACCTCTGAAAAGATATGTCCCCCTGACTTCTGAGGTGATGGTTACACCCTTGCATCTGTGTCCTCTTCACTCTTCCTCTCACTGCTGTGCTGTCTGAAGAATGATCTGTTTGCACACTGCAAAAACGGAACTAAAAATAAGTCACATTTTCTTGAACGTACTGTATTTGTCCTTGATTTGAGCAGGACAGATGGAAGATTGGAAGATGATCTACCAATGGAATGAGTATTTTGATCCCTTAAATAAGATAATTAGATTTCCTGCACTTGAAATAAGTTAATGGAGATGAAATGTTCCCATTTTAAGTGCAAAAATCTTATTCCATTGGCAAATCATCTTATTTGCATGCTCAAATCAAACACTCATTTTAAGAAAATTCGACTTATTTTCAGTTTTGTTTTTGCAGTGTCAGCAACAGAGAGCCTACCCCCCAGGACACAGCAGCCCCATCAACGTTTTTAGTAGCGATTCATGTTGCGAGATACTTTATAACGTCAAAAAGACACAAGTACAGCATCTATTTGTTCTGTCGACCGCGTAATGCTTTCCTGCTTTTTTCTGAGTGTCTGTCCTGCAGTGGAAGCCTTTCTAAAACACCAGAACAAACAGGTCCTCCGTCCCCGCAGCGCTTATCACAGACTTTCACACTAGTGACCTGTGTGTGAAAGACCCCGGTAACACACCCCAGCCAGCCTCTGGTTCTGGATGCTGTTTCGAGGATAAACACACAACGGTTTAAACTTTTTTAACTTTCCACTTTGATCTCAGTTGCTTTTAAAGAGCACCGTGTGTCTCTGCATCGATTTTCTCCTCAGTGACCCTAAGAGCTATACCCGCAGGAGTGTTGGCTTCAGATGGGACACCCAAGCTGGGCAGGTATTGTGGTAGAGGCCAAACTAAAGTGCAGCCCATCTCTTGAATGTTGAACACAGCTGAGCTTACTCTATTTTTTTTACAAAGCATTACACTTTAGAACCCATTTTCAAACATTGCCGTTGGAAGGAAAAACATTCTTCGTTGTCGTGTAAATGAACCGTACAAACACAACCAAACTGCTGTGTTTATACCAGAAAACAGTGTCTATAAATAGGGACGCTGTGACGTTGATGCGTAAACAGTACCATTTTAACCAATAAGAAACCTGGCTACTGCAGTTGAATAACTGCAGTAGCCAAGTTTCAACTCAGATGTCAACACTAACATTTTTAAGCCAAATATTGCAGAATAAAAGAAGTTTAGACAAAAATGTCAAGATTTGCACATTAACATAAAGGTAGTACCCTTAAGGGCCCATTTTTTACAGTTTATCTGCAAAAAAGGTTGATTTGGGGTCTGGTTACTCTTTAAGATAATGCCACGTTGGAGGACCATTCCATTAGGGCTGAAACGATTTCACGAAAGTGTACCTCGATTTCTAAAATACTTCTTTAAGTTCTGTTTAATGACTGATGTCCAATTTTTCAGCGCACTCTTTCTAGCCAGGTGTTTTTTTTTTGTTACACAACGTTCTCACGTCTGCAAATGACAGCGTATGCAGCTGACACATGGACGCCAAGTGTGGCTCTCACCTATAAAGAGAGGCGATGAGGTGCAAAAAGACACGCAGAGAAAACCACAGAAAGTCTCAAGAGTATGGGATCACTTTAAACTTAAGAGAGAAAAAAACAGCGCTGTGCATTTACTGCTAAACTAAATTAGCATTCCATAATAGCTCGTGGGGAGTAAGATGTCCTAATGAAACAACAGACAGCAGTCAGGAGTGTGTGCATCGTGTTGTATAACGGAGTGACACCTGAAAGCGAAGCGGCGTCTGTCTGCAGCTTTAGGATATTGGGAACAAAGTGGGACGCCTTCAATGCAAAATGAAAATAACTATATGAACAGGTTCCACCGCAAACCTGCAGACACATTTCAGAACTGAGACATTTGAGAGCAGACTTTGCTTCTGGTTCTGAGAATTTGTTTGAAGATTTTTTTTCATCAATTTGTGCAAAAAAGAGGAAAAAAAACAAGATATTATTTGGATAGCCTTGATGTTTTATGATATTAAAGCGCTCTCCTTAAAAAACCAGAAGAAAATTTGAAAGTGAGACTTTGCACTATTTTATTTGTGAGGCAGCTGGCCCTGTATTGTTGTTGAGTCAAGCTGTCATGGCTGAGCTTTTGACATGTTGATGGACTTTTTTTTTGTTGCATCCTTTGCTAGAAATGTCCAAGAGTACACTAAAGATATGTAATGTTATTGCAATTTAAGCAATGAGATGTTGATTTATAAAAAAATAAATTATGTTTAATTGCTTTTTCTTTCTGATGTATTTCTATCACACATAAAACATGCTTAAGTATTTAAATGAAATATCTTCAGAATGCCATTTTTGTATCCGATTAATCATCAGAATAATTGATAGAGTACTTGATTATTAAAACAATTAGTTGTAGCTCTAGTCTCCATCTTTGAATGAGCAATGAAATCAATAACACAGCGTTACATGAAATTAGTCATGAAGTACTTGGTCAGTACTTCTGGTATAAAAATATATCAATAAGCTTACTCACAAACTCAGGATCATTCAAACCCTTTAGAAAATTGATGAAGATTCTTTACAGGTTAAATGGAAGAAGCCCTTGAGGGTATTCACCCCCTCCCTTCCCCTTTTCTTTTTAATTATTATAAATCCAGCACTACACACTCCTGCACTGATGAAAATGCCTCTCCTGGCAAAACCCCTTCAGCCAGTCCTTCATGTCGGGGTGGTGCCGTACAATAACAGAGAGGCTGACTCATTCCGCGGTCTCCTGACAGCAGGAGTCACGGCTCTCGCAAATACACAAGTATTAATCCTTCAATGGCTGGGTTAGCTGCAAGGGCATCATAATAAAATGTGAACAATTGCAACGGCACATGGAAGAACAAATCAAAACAATAAAAACAAGTGGAAACGAAAACTAGAGGAAGAATGTATCAAAGCTGGCGATTTTGTGCAGCTTTATATTTTCCTTCATCTACAGCGATAACCTTGAAGGGCAAACACACTCGCACATGAATAATGTGTCACTTTGTACAGTTTAATCGCAACGGCTCCATCCCTCTGGGGGGCAGGACGGGAGGGGGAGGGGGAGCTGCAGCGTGCGGTGAGACGAAGGGAGGATATCATCTCGGAACAGGACAACCACACCCAAGCTCACACAGGACCAAAACAAAACTCGGATGCACAGCCGAGTTTAGACCCAGCACATCAAAGAATAAGGGAGCAAAGCAGTGAAAGGTACGTGCGCAGAGACACTTTTACTGGATTTTGGAAAGCTTTAGGAATGGTGTTGCTAGTTTAAGTTGAACTTTGGGAAGGACTATTAAAGCCTGTCAAACTTTATCCACAATCAACATAGTTTTTCCTGAATTTCCAGATATTTATGCTGCTTTTTAAAACACATTTTCCTATGACCACCTAAAAGTAAAGAAACTTGCTTAGTATCGTGGAAATGCCAATGGCTATCTGAACAAATCCAATTATTGAATCGGGGTGCCCATAAGGGCCTTTCTCAGTGATCGGTAGTCCTGATGAAATCTAACTGCTGATGCCTGCTGCTCACTCACCCTCTGGGACTTTATGTCAGATGCACCTTCCACAAGCCGTGCTGCTGTGCTTTAAAAAAATCACATCTTGGAAAACTTGATTAAACAAGTGTGGGGTTCCAACTTTTCCTCAGCCTTTACAATAAAGTCTATGGTGAAGTACAGACTGCAGAGGCTGCTGCAGACACGGTGACTTGCAGTTGAAACCCCACTCATGGGGGCATAATAATCCGGGGCATACCTGATTACAATAGTTTAATGTGTTGACAGGTCAGAGGGTAAGATGCAGATTTTCTAAATTATTATTCTAATGCTCTCCTGCGTCAACCAGTGGCATTAATTATAACAAAATTTCTTGGATAATGTACTGAAACGATAAAAAGCTGCCTTAAATGTTTCCAGTAAAGAAAGTGTAGACTAATCAAAAAGTTAAACACGACAGCAACCAGTCAAATAGAAGCTTAGCCTTTTCCCAGATATAAATACATCACTTAGATTTGATGAAAATGCAAAACAGAAAGCCTGTGGGACCTGATGAGGCTTACCTTGTGTCTGGGCTGATTTGGTGAGGACACCACCACAGTGTTGCAGATCGTGAGAGCAATAAAGAAATCGATGATGTCGGAGAGGTCAGAGGGCAACTGGGACATGGGCTGGCGGTGGAAGCGCATGAAGTCCATCTGACTGCTGCATTCATTGACTTTGTCTAAGAGCTGTGGGTCAGGAGTAATATCTTTCTCCTATGGGACAGAGAAGGAGTTCATCAGCAGGGAGCAGAAGGGACAACGATGGACGGTGCAACAGAGAGGTGAACTGACCATGGGACTGCTGAAGGCCGTGTGTTTAGAAAGGATGCTGGCCCGCTTGGCCTCGGCCCTGCTGCCTGTCCTGCGGTGGGACTTGGTGCTGTGGGAGCGCAACACCACGCGTCCGCTCTGATGGCTGGTCACACTGTCCCGTCTGGGCAGCGTGCCACCATGGGACATACATTCGTCCTCCTCAGAATCAATTTCCTGATACATGGCAATTCTTCTGGCTGCATTGTGTGAACACACGCCATTAGGAAGGACCGTAAAGGAAAAGTGTGCTTCCTCTACGGTGCGAGTGTGTTGGCTGTTTCGTCTCACCATTGGCATCGTGGGAGTACTCCACCCCGGCCACAGTGCAGCGTCGGAACACCATCTTGTTTTCCGTCAGCGTGCCCGTCTTGTCAGAGAAGATGTATTGCATCTGGCCCAGATCCTCTGTGATATTAAGTGCCCTGCACTGCAGCTGAGAGTCTGTCTCCTCATCGTACAGATCCAAGTCCTGATGGATGAAGTACACTTGGCAGATCTTCACAATTTCAATTGACACAAAAAGTGAGATGGGTATCAGCACCTGGGGGAGGAAAGAATGTTACAGAGATGATTTAGAGCTGGCCCTCACCTGAGTGCACAAGTAATAAGGCGGGTTAAATTCTAAGCACCCAAGAAGAGGGTTCTGACTTACAGCTGAACAAGAATATTGCATTTTGGAGCTTCTGTATTTTAGGACAGACAAACCAATTTCTTTAATTCGCTAATACAGATTAAAACATTGAATTCCAAATGAGCACCAGTGCTTGCCAGAGATGTACAGAGACACTGGGGAGTTTCCGCACTCGGATGATTTTTAGCTTGATCACCTTGACCAGTGACAGTGAACTTGGAAACTAAAAAAAATACTTTTTCTTTCAAATCAGTGAATGCCTCATTCCTAAGGGCTATTGGCTCACAGTGACAACAACGCCCTCCATTGCTGAAGATGGTATTTAATGTAGGAGACTCCTCTGCACACTACAGTGTTTTTTGGTTAAAAAAAAGATTTTTTTGTGTTTCTGCTGTTTGTGAACACGGCAACGGTGCAGGCATTCTCTGACAACAGCACAATTTGAAAACTTGTTCCAGAGCGAAGGGTTGTAAAACATTCCTGTCTTGCATAAACAGGAGAAACTGATTCGGCCTGCATGTGGACGCCCTGCAGGCACATGGGCAGTATGTGACAGGGCTCATTAATGCATACGAGCATGGCGCGAATGCTGACCAGTTTGAAAAACCACAGTGGTAATTTTGCCCGTCAAAGTCACCTGAAGCAACAACTGAACCTCATCCTCTGTCCACACTAACATTTGAGTCCCTGTCATTCTGAAAGTTTATTTAGGAAGATAGAGCAGGGAGAGTTTGTACGCATGTGGTTGAGTTTCCAAGAACATCCTGACTACTACCGGCATGGCAGAGAAATTACACAATTTATAGCATTTCTTGCGTGTTATGCCCCGAAATTGCAATGAAAATGTCACGTAGATATATTAACACAGAACAACCATCTTTGATAGATCGTTTGTGCCGTTGTCGCAGCCATTTTCAATATTGGTGAAGTGTTTAAAAATAAAGTCAGAAGAAAGACATAGATGGTAGAAACTATTTAAAAGGAAACTGGATTTTCTACTGAGGCATATCAGCCATTCATTGAGACCGCTATGATTTCAGAAAATACCAGAATGCTTAATGTTGCTATAAACCAAAGGTGCTCTGAGTTAAGGTAAGGATCTACATTTTCTAGGGCTGCGGTACTCAAACTATGGTGTAAGTGTAATTAGTGGTGCTTGGGTTGCCTTTAGTGGTACTCAGAGGAATTGCTTACAATCAACAGCAGTATCACAAGGTAAATATTAAGCAAGTGAGCAATAATTTAGCACTACTAAGCCTAAACAGCCAAAAAGAGTACTACTTTAAGCACATTAATCTTTGCTTCAAACGGATATAATTAAAAAAGAAAGTGCAGTGCAGATCTCTGTGAGAACCCATTCCCCCCAGTAGAAATTAAATCTAATGACAGCGAAGCTGGAACAACTTCTGATGGGTACTAATGCTGTGTAAAAAATAATCTGATTTCGTAAAATTAATCTGGGAACAACTTCCAACCCACCTTTGTAGGAAAGTCTGCACATTAAATATATCACCATAACATCAATGGTTGCAATGTTACAAACAAAAGATTGCCTGGATGCAATTTTGGTAGGAGATATAATTCAAGTAAAAATGCATTTAAACTCTGCATTTCAATATTATATTTGACCAGTTGGAGAGACTTAGACTGTCCTTGAAGTCCTCACCGACACATATCTGTTTCACTGAGAGCCATTTTCTTTTAGCTTTCCAATTTTGAAGAGGTCAACATGAAAAGTCTTCTTTGACATGCATTCATATCTCAGGGAATAGAAGTTCTAGTTGTCATTCCTTGACACCCTGATAAATGTAAAAAGTAAAGCATAATTACAAAAATGTTTCATATGCATTTATCTTATAGAAGATTGTTAGAAGTACCAACAAGAATGTCACTAGTGATTTTGTACAGAAACTATTTCCTAATGTGGGATTTTTCCCACACATACAGAATCGACATAACTAAAATTAATGTCAGAGTATTTTTAATAAAGCAAGTTGTAAGTGTCTAGGAAGCACTTGGACAGCAGACTGTATATGGCTATAGCAACTCAGAGAAATAAGGGCCATCTGGATTTAAAGGTAAAGTGAACAATTCTTCTGGCAATCTAGGTAACAAATGCCCAAGTCCTTTTTTGAATAACTGCACATGTGCAAGACCATCTTACCTGCTCTTCAGGGGGATCGCGTGAAATTTTTTCTTTTCCCAAATCTACTCTGGTATTATTGCTTTCTTCTGAGGCCTTCCTCTTCTCTTAAACTTATACGCGGTTTGCTTCTTGCGACTCTCTGCCATGTTCAAAGTATACGGTGAGAGCAGCACAGTTACAATGAGCGGCTAACACTGAAGCTAACTAGCTACATAAACACTAAAAGTGCTTATGTTAGTTAGACAACAGCGAGGAAAATTGTTGTCTTATCTGATCAGTGTCAACTTCAGCAATGACATTGAGATGGTAGAGTCTGAATTTCGTGTAGATAAGAAAGGAAGGATTCAGCCTGACTTGTATCAGCAGCTCTGGCTGGTCTCTGGGTTACTTTCTTGGCACACTTTGGACCCCTTAGTATGGACTGAGCATCTAAGCAAACGATACAGCCTCCCTGAGTATTGAAGCAGATCATCTCCAGCTCCTTTATGTCCACAGTGTACAGTGCATCATGGGATGTGCAGCTGACAAATCAGCAGCAAATATGGACCAACATCTCTAAGAAGGTTTCCAACACATTTGTTTAATCTTCACCACAACAAAAAAAAATCAAGGCAAAGAGAGGTTCCAAGCTAGTAATAGGAAGGTGAACCAGGTATAGGGGCTGGTGAGTGTGAAATTTAAGGTTTTAATAAGGATAATTTTGCCATTTCCTTCAATTTCTGTTGAATTCAAAACTGCACCCTCTGTCAAGGTATCTGCAGCACACTTTGTTATGGCCGATGTCTGCGTGTAAAAGACTGACTGCAGCAGCATCTCTGGTAAAAAGAGATGCAAATAGCGGAGGCAAGATAAAACAATATATACAGAAAGAAAAATGCTGGTGCAGACGAACATTCAAAAGTGTGCTGTGCCATTGCTGGATTGTTTAAGGAAAAGGTTGTCATGAGCCATGATGGGAGATTTCCATTAACATTTTTGCTCAGAGGAATGAGTCATAACATCTGGGAGGGCAGCTAAGTTTGCTCACTTCCCCCGCGCCCCTAAAAACACAGTTTAGTTCAAAGTGTTTCAACACAGCTGCCTGGCAATGCAGCCAGGCACATTACCGTCTACGCTGACTTCTCATTCATTTCTAAATCAAGCCGAGATCAAAACCGAGCCGCTGCGTATGTCATGGAGCAGGATGACATTTTCACTGATGAGCTAAGTCACGAGAAAACAGATCAATAGGTCTCTGTGACACTTTTTCCTGGCTTGATCTTATACTGCAGAGGCCGTGTGAGGCATGAAGTGCATACTTCAACACTGCTTTGTGAGTTTTTAAGCGACGATAAAGATTTAGAGGTCACATGCTCAGAGGCCGCAATAACTTTAGCCAACAATTTGATTTACAGCACTGCCTGTGTGCAGTGGAGGCAAACATTTTAGAAATAGTGATATGGTTTGTCTTTGCATATGTTATCTGGGTTTCCTTTGCTCTTTGTCCCCCCCCCCCCCCCTTCTCCCAGTTCCATACCTGAAAGACGATAATCATAGTGAGGAAGAGATAAATGGCTGACATGATGGGTGATAAGTCTGTCCCTTCAGGACTAAGAACGTCAAACACAGGTCTCTTATCTCCGTACTGAAACATCCACAGCCCATGACCTGAAACGGTAACCAGAAAGGTCAGCAAACAGACACAAGATAAAAGTAAATGATTTAGAATACAGTTTTGGTATATTTGCTCTCTCGCAGATTTCTTCTTTTGTCACACTTTCAGGTCATCAAACAAACTTTTACAAAAAACATAACCTGGGTAAATGTAAGATGTAGTTTCCAAAATGATTACTTCATTTAATAAGTAAAAAAAAAATAAACTAACCGAACCCTCCTGACCATATGTACAGTAATCCACTAGCCTCTTTTAACCATGAATGAATTACAAATAATCAATTTACCAAAAATTACAAGCTGATTTCAATTTCACTGGCCACACTCAGTCCTAGTTATTGCCAATTGGAATAATGACATGAAGTAGCCTGAAAGACCTCCAAAACCAACAGATGATGCCTAGATCTAAAGAAACTCAAAAAGAAACAATGTCACTGACATCTATCAGTCTGGAAATGGTTACAAAGGATCTCCTCCAGATCGTTCAGAGATGCACCCAGTTCGGCGAGTACCACCACCTGCAGCTTCTGGATGATGGTCGTTTCCAGCGGTACTTCCATGTTTCCAGGACCCAGCATGAGGAGCAGCTGCCCCGCATCGGGGGATGGATTGTGTCTTTACAGGCTTAACAGGGATAACATGTAAATCACTCCTTCAGTTCATCTCGTTCGCGTTTAGTGTGAACGCACCTTAAAGCCTCACTAAGTAAAACCTTACCTTAATATATCCTCTTCTAAGACCCTGTGATGGCAATCTCAGTTTTTATGAGACGATTGAGGAGTCTGTCATCTCCCCCTAGTGTCTCTGGCTGAAAAACCATACTTGCAACTTTCTGTGCGCTGACCCGGAGGTGGTCTTTCAGCTCTGTTCTCGTGGCAAGACGAGCAGCTTTATGGCAGCCCAATGTAAGGGCATTGGCTTCAATAGCAGCGTTACTGAGTCTGCTTATTATAAGCAACGTCTGGCTTCTTTTTGGGGCTTTTAAGCTGCATGTTACGGTTTATTGGGCTTGTTTTTGACCTCTTATTTTGGCAACAAACTAAGCCACTAGTTCAAGAGCTATAAACAGACCATCACCCGCTGCGCTACAGACAGCGAGTCTGTGACTCCGGCCACCATCCGTCCGCATACACACATTTCTCTCACCTCTTCCTTGTCACCCTCCCTCTCCAAAATAAACTATCCATCCATCTTCTTCCCTGGGGGTAGCAGCTTCAGTAGGGAGGCCCAGACGTCCCTCTCCCCGGCCTCTTGGGCCAGCTTCTCCAGGGGAACCCTAAGGCGTTCCCAGGTCAGCCGAGAAACAGTCCCTCCAGCGTGTCCTGGGTCTTCCTCTGGGCCTCCTCCCGGTGGGACGTGCCCGGAACACCTCACCAGGGAGGCGTCCAGGAGGCATCCTAACCAGATGTCCGAGCCACCTCAACTGGCTCCTCTCGACGTGGAGGAGCAGCGGCTCTACTCTGAGTCCCCTCTGGATGACCGAGCTCCTCACCCTATCTCTAAGGGAGAGCCCAGACACTACGGAGAAAACTCATTTCGGCCGCTTGTATCCGGGATCTCGTTCTTTCGGTCACGACCCAAATCTCATGACCAGAGATGAGGATAGAAACATAGATCGACCAGTAAAGCGAGAGCTCCACCTTTTGACTCGGCTCTCTCTTCACCAACAGTCCGGTACAGCGTCTACTTCACTCCAGATGCAGCACCAATCCGCCTATCAATCTCCCACTCCATCTTTCCCTCATCTGTGCGTAGAGCTGGTTGGTGGTGGCAGTGTAATGGTGTGGGACTGCTTTGATGCATCAGGACCTGGATGACTTCCTGTGATTAATGGAGCCATTAATTCTGCTCTCTAATGGACAATCCCCCCGATGTCTGGCCAACAATTTGTGACTTTAAGCCCAGGCAGTGGGCAGATGGTGTGAAGTATATCTTCATAATTGACTTTAAAAAGAAAATGCAAAAAGACTGATTGTAAGTCATCACATAGCATAGAGCATCTTTCGTCACTTGAAAACTACATTTTGGGGTTACTCAGGTTATTTTTTTAAATAAAAAAATAAATAAATGTTTGATGATCTGAAACCTTTAGACGTGACCAAAACGTTTTTTTTACCGTCTGTGATCGGGTAAATATACTTCATGGCACTGTATGAAATTTATCAAACTAAAACAATGCTCTCCAAAAGGCTGATTGGACAGCTTCGTTTATTACATACCGATAGCAGCAAACAGGCACATAACCAGCAGGATGATGACACACCAGAACACGTCCACATTCATCTGTCTCTCCAGCTTGCTGCGCTTGTAACGCGGGCCGTTGTTGTTGAGCATGGCTTTGGTCTCGTGACCTGCAGAGATACGAGGCATGTTGGTCACAGGTCTTAAATGGGGCACCACACATTTCAACAGTGATCCTGAGGAAGCTGACCTGCATAAATGACTATTCCCACAGCCTCCTCCGTGTTGCGGACAGTGCAGCCTCGCAAGAGGAGGTTTTCTTTGTAAAGAGCGTCTCTTCTGCCGCTTCGGTGGGTTCTGGAGGTGTGGGAAATTCATAAACATTTGCCTTAATGAAAGAAAAATCATTATTGTTGAGGTGAAAAATAACTACAGCCTTGAGTCCTTCCTGAGTAGTGAAAACTTAAAGGCATCAGTTTATACTGTCAGGGTGCTCTAAACTATCATGATAGGCCCTGCTCCAAGCAAAAATTCCTACTGACCCTACAAATGAATCTCCTCAAGGTTAGATTCAATCAGGCGCTTCACTTCTCGCTGCTGCTTCGCTTTAAGCCTGTCCAGCTCCTACAGACAGGATAAGCTTTCAGAGTCATCGGCCAACCAAAAGTCTTAAAACCCTAAACAATGAATGCGAGTTCTCACATAAGTATTCACACTCATTGAACCTTTCCTTGGTACAATCACAAAAGGTATGCCTTTAACTGGAATTTTTTTGTGGTCGACTCACACAAAGTATCAAACATTTGAGCGTTGTCTGCATTTATGAACTAAGAACACAGCAGGCTGGCCAGAGAGAAAGCTGCCAAAACGTTTTGTGCAAAGTCAGGTCAGAAACTGACATCCCAAGCTTTGTGCATCTCACGCGGCATGGTTCTTTCCTAAATGGGAAGAGCATGGATAAGGGTATGAATTATCAAAACAAGATGTGGGTTACAGTGACTTTCAAAAGTATTCATACCCCTTCAACTTTTCCACACATTGTCACATTACAGCCACAATCAAATGTATTTTAATGGAATCTTATGTGAAAGACCAACACAAAGTGCTATACAAATGTGAAGTAGAAAGAAAATTATACATGATTTAAAAAAAAAAATTACGAATAAAAATCTGAAAAGTGCGGTGTGCAAAAGTATTCAGCCCCCCTTTCTCTGAGTCTACCCAATTACCTTCCGACGTTGCCTGATGATCGCTATTAACTGAATAGAGTCCAGCTGTGAGTGATCTAATCTCAGTACAAATACAGCTGCTCTGTGAGCACACAAGGAACACACCAGACAGGTCAGGGATAAAGTTGTGGAGAAGTTTAAAGCTGGTTGAGGCTATAAAAAGATTTCTCAGGTTTTGAACATCTCATGGAGCACTGTTCAATCCATAATCTGGAAATGGATGATGGATTGAGGCTTTCCACCTAAATTTACAGGCAGAACAAGGTGAGCACGGATCAGGGATGTAGCCAAGAGGCCCATGGTGACTCTGGAGGAACTGCAGAGATCCACAGCTCAGGTAGGGTAATCTATTAGTTGTGCCCAAATGGGGTATTTGCATAAGAGTGACAAGTCGTTGTTAAAAGAAAACCATAAGAAGTCCCATTTGCAGTTTGCCAGAAGTCATGTTGGGTCACAGCAAACATGTGGAGGAAGGTGTTTTGGTCAGACGAGAGCAAAACAAATGTAACTTTTTTGCCAAAATGCTAAACTTTATTTGTGGCGGAGAACTAACACTGCACATCACTCTGAACATGCCATCCCCACTGTCAGATGTGGTGGTGGCAGCATCATGCTCTGGGGTGCTTCTCTTCAGCAGGGACAGGAAAGATGGTCAGAGATGATGAATGGAGCCAAATACAAGGAGATCTTGAGTTTGCAAAAGACTTGAAACTGTGGCAGAGGTTCACTTTTCAGCAGGACAACGACTCTAAACATAAAGCCAGGGCTACAATGGGAAGGTTTAAAACAAAACATATTCATGTGTTTGAATGGCCCAGTCAAAGCCCAGAACTAAACCCAATTAATAATCTGTGGCAACATCTGAAAACTGCGGTTCACAAATGTTCTCCATCTAATCTGAAAGAGATTGAGCTGTTTTGCACAGAAGGATGGGCAGAAACATCAGTCACTAGACGAGCAAAGCTGGTGGAGCCATACCCTAAAGAACTTGCAACTGGAATTGCAGCAAAAGGTGATTCTGCAAAGTATAGACTCATGGGAGCTGAATACTTTTCCCCTTTCCAGTTCTTGATTTGTAAAAAAAGAAAAAAAGAAACCATGTACAATTTTCTTTCTACTTTACAGTTGTATACCACTTTGTGTTGGTCTTTCACATAAGATTCCAATAAAATATATTTATGTTTGTGGCTGTACAAACATAAATACTAGTTCAAAGGGTACAAATACTTTTGCAAGCCACTGTATGCTTGCATAAATAAAAATGGAACATCTTTGGTCAAATGTTGAATCATTTTTAAACAAGAGTTAGCAGTTATGGGAAAACTTTTTCTAAGAGTTTGAAACAGACCTCTCATAGTCACGCTACTATCAGGATGTTTACCAACAACAAAGTTTACGCTGTGGCCTCTGACACCATGCCAGCTGACACGTCACCACTGTTATAGATTACTAAGAGTTTCCCTGAGCTCCGAGTGGTTAGTTCGCGCACACAGCTAGCACCACTAGAAAAGCAGAAAACACTCCCGGAGATCGCCCTCTCTCCCAGAAAGGGAAGCGAGATTAGACGGGGTGTCACTGATGGTAATGTAATAAAACTCCGGTGAGCCAAGGCGCCGAGCCTTGAGCTCCACTGTAGCCTGGCAACTGAGTACCTGCAGCATCTGGTCTCCTCCTAAGCTGAGGACACAAGTCATAATTCGAGTGTGAGTCAGACTGGACACCATGAACAGTTAAAGACGTGCCTGACAGGGATCCAGGTCGGTAATAGACTGATAATAGACGGGGAGGGTATTTGATGAACACAAGAAGGGACAAAAGCCCATCTTTCTATAAAAAGGAGCCAGTTTGTTGTTTTTACACCGCCCTGATAAAACTGATAACAGTTTATTTGTACTGTAAACAGAAAGCCCTGTTCTCCTTACAGACATTTTGCACTTCTATGGCTAATCAACCATCAAATTAATTAAATGGACCGCATTTAAATAGTGCTGATTTACAACAAATGTAATCAGACGTTTAAATAGTTATAAATCCTAAACTTTGGCTAAATTTCCCAGAGACATAAGAAGGGGACCAAAAAGTCGACATGTTTCATGTTTGTATTTCAACAGAGCTGAGCTGACCTGATCAGATCCATCTAAAGCAGACCAGTCAGAGCCGATGGGCTTTTTGAGAGTGGGTGACCGTCAACAACTTCTGTTTTTACAGCAAACATGTGGAAGCTCTAGGCCGCTTCATGGAAACTTTTTAGCAATTTGTTGCCAATAGGAAGATATCGGGGCACATGCAGATTTCCAGCCACTGTCAACCGTTCTCTGAGGCTAATGACGGCTGGATTATCTCGCAATGTTCCAATTGCTGCCATTTTGGATATTTCAATTTGACGTTTTGCACCTTCACATCGCTGTCATACTTAACGGACCAGCATGACAACAGAGCCATTGGTTTGATACCAGTCAAGCATTTCTCATATAAGAATTGAGATAGGGAGGGTGAGACATTTTCACAGGTTGAGAGGTGCAGAATGATGAAGCGTGCAGAAAAAGCAGGTTTGAAAATTAAATTGGAAATAGTTTTAAAGACCGGGGTGGTGACTGTATGAACCAACTGCTCTACTACTGCTGGCGAGCTTCACAGTAGACATTGCCAGCAGGACATTTAAAAAAGCCAGTCTAGAAACATGGCACGCACAGAGACACTTCTGTTTTTTATAAGAGCAACACGGCTTCCTGCCCAGGGCGACAATGAGTCAGGGGACGGCATGAGGGCTCATTCGATGATCTTTGAGCCCTCTTGATTGCATTTGATCATTGTTTTGTTCAAAACCTAAAAGAAAACTGAGCAGTTTTAGGACCCTATCAGATTGTGAAGAGCAGAAAAATGGTAATATCTTAAGTGGTTAAACCCAGACCAAGTTATAAGTTAATGTATATTTACATATAAAGAAGAGACAAAGGGTGATCTCAATGATGGTGCCATGTAAGAACCACCAATTTACAGGCTTTAGTGCATTATCTATTTAATAGCTATTGATAATCAGTGCTTAAGAAACAGCAGTATACGGATGTGTGTTCAGGAAGATTTGTGGCATGTTACAACAGAAAAGAAACCCAACTACCCTATACTGAGCTGTGTCCCATTATTGAATGATTTGTAGAAATATAACCTTTAGCTAATGGTTTATGCTACCTGAATCACAGTTCCAGACATGGGTTGGGCAAAGAAAAATGAAAGATCTTAATTCACAACAAAACTTTTGCTGTAACAACAATCATCTACTGATACCTTACGTGAACATCTCTAATCATTTCCAATATAAATACTGAGACTGGACACACTGGCCTTTTCACTTGGTAGAAGCTGGAGAAAATGCAGCCTCTCATAATCAAGGCGAGTCGTTTTTCTATGCAAGTACAAACATCTTGTGTAATTTGTGCAGTCATAACCCACGGCCAAACAAGGCTGACTGTATTTTTGGTTTCAATGTTGTTTCACTTTTGAGTAAAACCTAAGTTTACTTCGGGAATACTTTGCTCACCTACAAACCACCACCTGAGATAATTTCCAATGAATTTCCAGTGAAAATAAAACTAAATAGGAATGTCTTATTATAAAGTTAACAAGTCAAAGACTTGGCAACCTATACTAAAGAACAAATGTTATATTTTAGAGCCAGGAAAATTAAACTGAATCTATGAAACAAATAAAATCACAAACTTTCCACTGTTTTATGAAACAGATAAGTCCTAAAATGCCCAGTCCTGTCCCAATAGCAGCTCTCGGCTGTCTAAAGTGAAAACACTGTGACCATGTATGTATGATGACGTAGCAAATCTAACAGAGTGAGAGGGCCAACTGCTATAAACAGAAAAGGATTGTGTTGAAGGGACCTGCAGGTGCTTACTGGGAACACAGAAACTCATGATCTAAGATGAATAGAAGTCCCTCAGATAATCAGACCACAAAGATACTAAACAGTGACTGGACCCCTAAAATGACCCTTCAAACAGAGAGACACTGAAAACAAACCAAACCAGACCATTGTTCAGGAATTAGTGACTGAAATATCAGCTATATTAACCTCAAGTCAGGTTTAAAATAAATACAGCACAATCTGACCGGAAACTCCTTCAAATGATCCTTCTTTATAGTTTTCCGCATCAAATAAAAGCTGTTCAAAATGAACCTTTGCAGAGACAAGAAAACACCAGTGCAAAGATTAGGAGCTGGTAAAAACAGTAGAAAAACCACCTCTAAATCTCAATGGCAGATGGCCAATATAATATACAGCAACAACATACAGCCTTTAAGGTAAACTTTAACAAAGCTACAGTTTCTTTCCTTGCAACAAAATAACTTAACATAACTTGAACCTAACAAAATGAAGAGAGCCGGAAAGCTACTGCATTTCTAAACCTATATTTTTCACGCTGAGTAACCTCTGCAGAAAACAACTCTTTTCTGCTACTCTATAATCTTATCATTCTCCAGCATTTATAGCACATCTGGCTTAAGTTCATCTTTAGTAGAATTGTTTAAGTGAGTTGCTGCACTTTCCTGGACGGCTTTCTTTTTTTATCTCAACTCTTCAGCGCAACTTCACGAATGCGGACCTCTTTAATGTTGCTCACAGCGCCAGTCATTGACGGGCAACGCTCCGCGGTCGCAGAGGAATGACATGACGATCTAGACCAGGGCTAATTTGCATATTTGTTCTTACATTTGTGACCCAGGCTGTAGAACAGCTTTTGCCAGGACAAAAAAAGTTATTTAAATAGTGATTAAGCATGTTTGGGACTTAAAAATTACCTTAACAAGATGATTAGTAATGTTAATACATTGTCTGAATCCACACTACATAAAACAAACTGTACCAAAACGAGGTGAATTAGAGCTGTGTGTGAATCAAATTCAGGGAATTATTTTAGTGCAACAGTTTCAGAGACAAAATAGAGTACTTTAAAAACTAGATTTACGTGACTATGCAGCAGCAGCTGTGATGCGCCTGTGAGACAGCGCTGAGGGCAGCGGGAACTCTTATAGCAGCTCTAGCTCTCACTGCTGCCTCAGGGTTCTTGCACCATTTTAAAAGTAAAATTTAATGCTTTTTAAGACCTTTTTCAGACCTCAACAAATATAATTTAAGACCCAAAAATTTAATAATTTCTTTGGAGTAGGCTACTCAATTTATTTCCTCCTACAATGAAAATCAAAACTTTTCCATTTGGTATCAATTGTGTGCAATGTGTAAACTCGGTAAGTAAAAAAAGTAAAAATACTTTTCTTTTAGACCTTTTTATTTTATTTTATTTGGGTCCTTTGTGATGTAGAACAGAGCCTACGTAACATAAATTAGATTACATTAAACAACACAATGCTTTGTATGAAGGAACCATATAGAATACTGAAAATAAGCTCACTCACTAATGTCCTCAAAACAGCCTTTCACAAGCCAAAATGTTGACAAATAATCTACATAACTGTTAGAAAACACAAATGTTATTACATGACTTTTAATGAGAGAAACCCTGTTTCGTAACATCCCAAATTCACCTCAAGACATGTGGCGCAGCTCTGCTGCTCTCTTCTCAATTTCATGGTCTAGGTCCACCAACTCCTGCCTACAATTTATTTTTTTTATTTTATTTTTCCGAATCGGACCCTGTGAAATGCGGAGCACTGTTTCACATTCCGACCCTTCTTCTTGAAAAAAAAAAAAAAAACGCGTCATGCTAAATTAGCTGAGCTAGCGCGTTACTTTTCTTTGAATTTTCAACAAAACATAACAGCGAATCATGAGGAAATCCCTGGTTAGTCGCTGCGTTTATCAGCTAAATTACTGGAAGCAAGGGAATAAACGCTGACAGGTGACGTGGCCACAGGTGAAAGCAACTCAATTAACTGCACGCTTACTGAGGGAAGTTGTTCATTCCACTGAACTTTCTGAGTTGATAGTTCATAAATCCAAATAAAACCTTCAACCAGCGCTACTTTCATTCATGCATCTGTGGCCATTTTGGTACGCTCTTCTAAAAAATGAAAATGATTGAACACCGATAAACCTCAGTGGCAGATCTCCGCTTTGCAAAGACCCGCCCTACTCTCTGATTGGCTAATGTCCCGGCTCCGCCAGATTTCATTGGTTTAGAGGTCCACACGGACCCTTAGAGCAGTTTCTTTTTGAAAAAGTCTAGGTGGAACTTTTTGCTCCAATTTTCCAAATGACGGAAATCCGTCGCAGCGACGGACAACTTTAACCCCGGCATTAAGCAGACCGGCTGAAAATTTAATACCTACAGCAACTTTACGGTAAATTTAAGACAATTTAAGACCTTAATTTCCCGGATTTTAATCTAAGACTTTTTAAGACTTTTTAAGGACCCGCGGGAACCCTGCTGCCTCGATACAGTGACTCCAGTACGACTGGTGCTTTCAGTAAAATCGCCGTTAAAACAAAACAATTCACTTGTTGCTAGTCGTTTTTGGAAAGAAAGTTGCTAGAAGGGTCTGAAAAGTCGCTAAATATAGCAACAAAGACACTAAATGGGCAACGTTGGACTGTCATCTCTATTTTTCCTTCCCTCCTGAGAGCAGCGGATCGTGCGGTAGCCACTAGCTAGCCAGCCAGGAAAGAAGCAGGCGTTGTTGGTTTTTCAAAATAAAGTACATTTTAGCGTTTCATATTTAAATTAATTTCGGCGCATGCGCTGATGGCGCAGGGCTAGTGTGTACAACCCATATACGGAGGCCTTAGTCCTCGACGTGGCTGACCCGGGTGTGATTCTGGCCTGTGGTCCTCTGCCACATGTCTTCCCCCCTCTCTCTCAAACCCCATTTCCTGTCAGTCTACTGTATGAAAAACGAGCCACTAGCGCCACAAAAATTCATACATAATATAGGGTAAATATATGTCGTATGTTTTACATTGTTTTACCACATATAAAAAAAAAAAAAAACTTCATCCTGTAGGTGTGGCAGCTTTCATTTTGCTGTGGTGGTGCGCCACAATCGATTACATGTAGTGGAACCCCTGTAGACCCACAGCACCGCGCAGCTCTCTGATAAATGCGAGGGCCGAAATGGGAGCTTATTCAATTTGTGACTGCCGAGTTATATTTCTCTCAGAATCATTGAGAGGAATTGAGCATCCACAACTGCAACAGTTTCTGCCCAAAGAGTCATGAGTGTGTCATTTTAGATATTGTATATGGCACAAAGCAAGATGAATTGAATTAATTGGTTATATCATAGAGCACCTCACCTGAGGTTTGTGAACAGAGGAAGAACAAATTTCTCCTTATTTCTTCAGAAAACTTTGAATACAAGATAATGAAACAATTTAAACTAGAGGCGATAGGAGGAGCAATCCACCCTGAGGGACCTAGTGTGTTCAAAATAATTTCTTTGTACCATCACGAGTAAAACACCAACTGATTATGTGTTGAAAAGTGAGATTTTCAGCTCCTTCCACTCACTGCTGTTTGGCCTGCTAGTGTAAAGAAATTGGGGACACAGCTATTTAAAGTAAATTGCTGCCACACACCCCTGTGCGTTAAAGTAACAATACAGGTGAGAACCGGAAAGGCTATTACAATGACTTTTTAAATCACTAGGTTTGGTGCAAACATGTTAGGCCTCTCAACTACTTCCTCTCAGACAAACTGCTCATTTCTTCCACGTCCTCACAAGACAAAGTAGCAAATAAATCCTTACATCATAGTCACTGGAGACCTATTATCACTACTCTCTTCTTGGGCGTCAATTGGGTTATGCATTGATGCTCAAGTTTAATGGTCCACACAAACGTCACTCATCTGCAACCTTTCGGCTGTCTTTTCTTCGTATTTCTTTGGGCATGGGACTGCATACAACTGATAAGAGGTACAAGCCCACAAACAGTTGAAAAGGAGAAAAAAATTTTTTATCTAAAAATGATTTTGATACTTTTGACAACTGTTGAATTAAAAGTCACATCAAAATGGGTAGTCATTGTTTATGTAAAGCAATACTCACATGTAGCCTCGAAATCTGTTCAGGTCATTGTTGGGCTTCTCACATTCAATTACGCTGCTGTACTTTAATGGGTCAAAGTCACAGTCCTGTGAAGAAAAACAGAACATCCGATTAGCAAACATACTGTATATACAGCTGTCACATATGTTAGACCTCTGCAGGAAGACAGACAACTTTTTTTGTCAGCATTTTTGTAGCAGCTGATGATGTGATGTGTTGGTTACAGAAAAATATCTCAACATTGCTAGCTGTGTCCTGCCCCTTGAAGCTGATTTGTGACGGCCCAACTGCATGAGAGCTCTCAAACCGTTGACACCCATTGTACCACGCTTCATTCTTTCTCTGTTTTTTTTTTTTACAAACACTGCAAAATCCTTCTTCATCTTTACCATCAACTGGGGGCAGCCATGTCCTGAATTCCTAGTTTTCCAGCCACTTTTGCTGGAATTTGCACTTCCCCATTCTCTAGGCCTCCAGCGACAGACATATATACGTAGACGCCTCATTGGGCGCAGGTTTGCACGTCGACGTCACCGCCATATTGTATGTGGCAGAAAGTAGTGAACGTCTATGTTCCCTGTATATGTTTTAAGTATTCAAATAGAAAGATATAGATGGAGCTTATATATACACACTTGTAAAGTGTGTATATATAAGAGATTGGCAGAACAGAGAGCTATTGATAGATGTTTTTAGATATAGATGTGCATATATAGATTTCAAAGTATTATAAATAAATAGGTGTGTGTATATATATATGTCTATGTGTTATGAATATAAAAATCAACTGGTTATTTCTAAACATTGTGGTCTTCATTATTTCATAAAACTGTGTTAAAATTTAAGATCTGGTATAGACACAGTTTAGCAACAGACTTTTTGGGGGAGTATTAAAGAGATAAAATTACTAATATGAGGAAAAAGTCATAGGAGAATAAAGTAAAAAAAAAAGGCAAAAGTGGTAATATTATGAGAAAAACGTCATATTATGACAATTAAGGGGGAACATTTCCAGAATAGTCACAGTTTGCAGAACTTTCTTAGTCCTGGAGTAATAGGGCCAGGATAGATTCTTTTAATTATGTTTATTCTTTACGAGAATAAAGTCAGGAGAATGAAACCAAAGGGATACGGAAATAAACTTGTAATATTATAAAAATTAAAATATTACGGATATAAAGTATATTCTGAGATAAAGTCCCTCTGATACTGTTTAGGTGTTTAAGAGTCTAACGGCAGATTTGCCACATTCAATATGGCGGACCACCTGACGCATCCGCAGCATAGGCAGAGCCCGCCCAACGAGGCGTCTATGTATATAATGGCCGTTTCTCAATATGCGTTCTTGAGCGTTCTCGTGTGCTCGTGACACGTTATCAGCCTCAGCCCGAGCACTGTTCCGATTGCCGAGAACGCCAGAGCGAGAACGCACCACATTCCCGGATGTTGTTCTTGCCCCGCCCTCTTTATCGAGCATGCATCAGAGCAGACTTGTGCGTTCTTCAGACTGACCGCTTTCCCAGAATGCACCGCGGCAAGATAATTTTTAGGCTTTTTAGAAATTAAAAATGTTGTTTTAAAAAATTTTTCAATATGATTTATTGTGGTGTAGTATATAAATAGTTTTGAATGTTAAAGGTATACTATGCAACCGGGGTTGATTTTCCAGCGAGGCTCCCCCCAGAGGGCGAAAGTAAAAGTGCACTGTCGTAAAGATGCTCAGCTGTTCTGGTTTCTCTGTCAAGACAGGCGCGGTTGTTTTGAGCTTAGCAGACAGGCGAACGCAACGAAAAGTGGAAAAAACGGCAGTACAAACAATGACTAACACAGTGAAGGTATGAACATCAAGCTTCCCGCAGCGCTATCTTGGCGAGGCGGCCGCCGCGGCCGCCTCGCCAAGCCGCCGCCGCCGCCTCCTCGCCAAGCCGCCGCCTCGCCAGTTTTATTATTAGTATTATTATTATTATTATTATTTCTTTTTTTATGTTGGCGAGACGCTACCGCCGCCGCCTAGCCAAGCCGCAGCCGCCGCCTCGCCAAGCCGCAGCCGCCGCGGTAGCGTCTCGCCAACATAAAAAAATAAAAATAAATAATAATAATAAAACTCGATATGCTTGCATGTTTATTTGAAGTTAACACGCGGTTCTTTGTTGTTGCTTTCGCGCGTGCATATAGTGAATGGCAGGGCAAAAACACATGGAGTTCTCGCCGTAAAGCGAGACTTCTGTGTGTGCGAGCCGAGGGCTCTTGCATTGCAAGTGCGGTATTTCCCCCACAGACCCCCAGGGCGGCCGAGAAAACCTTTGTTCGACCTGAAATGACTCATTTAATCATCCAAAACGGTATGGAACACATTAATTAACTGAAAAATGTTGCATAGTATGCCTTTAAAGAAATGCTAAAGAACTGTGCGTCTCATGACGTCCCAAGTACGCTTCTGTTCCAATACACCATACGTGCTGTGTGCTCGCGTTCTTGTCAAGTCCGATCTTCCTGTGTTCTCGCCAAGACCGGACTTGACAAGAACGCGAGTCCATACTCGCGTTCTCGTGAATTGAGAAACGGCCAATGTCTATGCCTCCAGCTCCTCACGCTTCTTCTTCATTTTTTTGGTGTTTGACAAACAACATTAAGGAGCATTATCGCCACCAACTGGTTACGATGTGGACCACATACTGCCACGCTTCTTTCCAAACATAGGCCTTTACGACCGACCAGAGGCAGTTACCGTAATGGTTCTGCATCTTTACGCTAGTATACATATCTGATGAAACAGTTTATTTATAGAAGTATTTTTCTTGAAAAGAACAAAGAATTTTAGATGCCACCAATAATCAAATTTAATGCATTTTAATGCCATTTAAGGCCTTAATTTTTACAAAATCCATTTAATGATTTTAAATGCTTTTTAATGACCCGCAGAAACCCTGTGAAAACAATAGCTAGCAAAAAAAGATATTGCAACATCTAATAATAACATAACATTTACGGATTTAAGTAAAAGGTTTTAAAACTTTTGCTGGAAATCAAAAGTAAATGTGTGAAAACAAAAAAATGTGATGACGTGGTTGAGTCAGATCAGAAAAACAAAAACCAAATAAAAAAGTTTGTTTCAGTCTCACCAGGTCAAAGAAGCTGCGGACCACCTGCCTCTGCTTCAGGTTGGTCTCTCCATCCAGTGTGGCCGTCTCGATGTGGCACAGACGATCTGGGTCGCTGGAGCTCAGCAGCAGGACGTCGGCGGGGAGAATCTCGTTACATCGCAGCCGGACAAAGTCTCCAACACGCACTTCTTTCCAGTACCTCTCCACGTAGCGTTTATCCTCACTGCCGAAACAAGCCAGACATTTGGTCTACGACTTTACACGCATGTAGCCGCTTCAGACAAAGCAAAGGTCTGCTCCTGATTTACCCAAAGAGGGACATGGAACGTGTTCTACCTATGATTGTCCTGCAGTTGTAAGGCCTTCAAAAAACGTTTAAGCGCCGTATGTTTGTGGAGTCGCTTTATAATTAACAGGGATAAGAATTTATGTTAATCTGCAATTATTTTCCTTTGTTTTGCTAAAATTCCCAGTAAAAACTTTTTTAAAGTTTATTATGTACCACATTTATCTGCCAAAAAATGAATATACGTTGTTTTGATCATTCTGCAAGATTTGAATCGATAAGTCATTTCATTTATAAGCATCAAAATATCAAAACTCCCCTTTTTTCAGTCTGTAAATGCTTGCGGCCATAACGGAGGTCAACAGAAAACAAAAGATTCCAAGAACGTCCCGTTTTGCAGTTTTGTGTTTACAGACTGAAAAAAAATTGGATATTTTCAGTGTTTCTGCTTACAGTGAACAGGGACAATAAATCCAGCTTTTCGGTGGATCTGATCACCGGTCAGAGCCGCAGAGTATTTCAATCATTGGCCGATTAATGGAAACATAACTATACTACTAAAAATAATAATAAAAGGGAACACTTGGAGTTACATTGTGTTGTTTAAGTGTTCCCTTTATTTTTTTGAGCAGCATATGTATACGATGCGTTAAGTAACTTAAATTGCAACCACAAAGAAAACTGGAAATGGGTAGCAGCCGCTAACAACCTTATCAGTAATGGTAAAGAGGTGGTTACTCAGAAGTGGTTACTGACCTAAGACAAATGATCTGTATCCCAGAAAGGAGCCAGAATGCTTGTCCTTTTAACACTGATTTTAAGATCTGTACACACTTAAGCCACTGTTGATATATTAAGCAGCCCCAAAGCAATACAGCTCAAAGCCTTAAAACTAATATTCTGACGTCAGATGTTATTGGGCCTTATAAATTATGGCCCAACTATATTAGATGAAACCTGAAATTCAAAGTTATCCACCTGTGCTACAGAAAACCAATCACTTGAATGCTGATCTGAGTCCAACCCGTCTATGTCTCAGCAGAGGTATGCAGCGTTGGATAAAAAGCCGGATCCAGGTAATGTATGAGCTTAGTCAAGTCAGCAGCTCCAGAGCCGGGGCAAGGTCGGGAGGTTTAGCATAATATTGCCGCAACAAAAGAAAATTTGATTATGTCCAAACTTGACAACAACTTGGGTCAAGTCTCCGCGAACACTTTGGAGCCACTAAACACTGAGGCTTTTGATGCCTGTGAATTATGCTCTGTTCGGGGAGGACGACAGTGCTGCTTTTCATTAGCGAAGTACAGTCTGGGCACACATACTCAGGAAACTGGTCAGAAACAGGTCATCAGGTTGGAAACGCAGTCAGAGTTATTTGTCAGGAGGACCAAAGCGAACGCTGTAGTATCAGCAGATGACCGTCGTTTAGATTTCTCTGACAGACATATGGACAGGATTATTATTGCTGGGATTAGGCACTCCCGGTATTTCAGACATTTACCTCTGGGGACCGAACACTTGGATCAGAAAGCACATGGATATATATGAAGAACTGCATACTACTTGAATGTAAAATAATCGCCATCATGGCTTTGTCAAGCTGCTACCTTTGTAAAGCAGGAAAAAGACTAATACAAAGTGAATCCAGTAGAACTAGTGAATGTCGGGAGAGAGAAGGCTGCGTTCAAGTGACATACAAACATCAAAATGGTATCGGTGCCCTATTTGTTGGTACTCGCCGATACCGATACCACCGTTTTAGTGCTGGATCGGGGCCCCGGCCGATACTGGTATCGGTGCAACACTAGTACACATGTGGCCTTTGTCGAAGAGTGGCAAGAAGGAAGCCATAATAAGAGCTCCTGCTGGGTACACAGCAAACACGTGGAAGATGGTGCTCTGCTCAGATGAAACTAAAATGGAACTTTTTGGCCTACATGCAAAACACTGAGTGAGCTGGGAAACTAAGACCTCAAACCTCTCTGCGCACACAGCCCCCATGATGGAGATTCCAGGTCACGCAGGACAGGACAATCCAAAGAGCTCAATCAGAAGGCATCTGGACTTCTTCTCTTGTCTCCTGAACACGTTTCCCCTCTCATCTAAATGGATGTCAAGTGCTAGTCTCCTACCACACATAGCATTATGCTTCTACAATTCTGAAGAAGCCGTTTTGGGATTAGAGGTGAAACATCTTCAGCTGCCTTCTGATTAAAGCGCTTAGAAACAGCCCCCATGGTGAGACATAGCGGTGGCAGAGTCATACTGAGGGGACGCTCGCTCTCAGGTCAGGGCGGATGGAAGGAGCTTAATACACAAAAATGCTTTAAGAACCCTTGTTAAAAGGTGTTGGGGAGGGGGGAGGGAAATGGTGGATTTCTAGCGGAACGGTTTAGATCCAACAGGGAATGTGTGGGGAGACATGAAACTCCTTATGGCTATTTTTGCAACAGGGAACAGGCAAAAATGTGTCAATCTGGTAGAGACGTACACCATCCACTTGTTTTTAAAACCACTTACCTTTTCCCTCCATCTAACTTATAGCACTACACCCTCATTTTGGCCAAATCCTTCTAAAGGTCACAGAACTTTGAGGTAGAAATGTGAGAAAACAGGAACAATCTTAAGGAGTATGAACCGTTTTGCAACAATGAGAGTGTAATGTTTATTTATTTTTATGTTTTTTCCAAGTCATCAGCTGATGTGAGTTTGCCAGATGCATTGGAGCAGAACAGCCTGTAAGATGGCAGGAAAAGAATAAAAAAACCAAGGTTCAGGAGTGCGGCCGGACCCCGCTGCAGGCTGCCAGCTGGACTCCAGGCCGAGCTTACCTGCTGTACACCAGGCAGTCCATGTGATTGATTTCCTTATCCGACCTGTGTCTTCTGTAGTCCTCCCACAGGTCCTTAATGGCCGTGACAGACAGGATGAAAACCACGGGAGCCAGGGCAAGCTCGGGCTGAAAGGCGTTGACGACCGGGACGAAGTTGAGCAAAGCGATAAAGACGAAGTAAACATTAGCAAAGCGGTGAAACTGCTCGAAGAGGTTCTTCGGCAGGAATGACAGCAGGGTGTACTTTGTGGTCTTAATTTTGTTGCTAGCGTAGCTCCTGTTGGGGTTTTCCTCTCCCTTGGCGTTGTCATAGTGGATGTTTGCATGAACAGTCCGGGTTTTGTTCTCCTTGGGCTTTTTCTTTCGCTGCCTTTTGGCTTTGGAAGCTTTGGCCATCCCGGTGTCTTCGCTCTCCCGCGCCATAGTCAGACGTTGCCTCAAACTTTTCCACCGTTAACGTTTTCGCGTCCTCTCACACAAAAACACCACCAACAGTGTAGACTATGTTATCATTCTTTTTAGCGAAGAGGAGGAAAGAAAGTTAACGCGAGTTGTTTCCTCTCCTTTTTATCCATGTCGACTCATGACTTGGCGAGTCAGAGGAAAACTTTTGAGTGTTTGGCTTCGTTTTTTGCTGCCTGTTGGGAAGGATGCTCCGAGCGTAGGGAGGGCTTGGACTTTCCGCAGCTAAACCGCAGCTCTGTAACTACTGTGGATGGGTCACCGCCATAGGCCGCGAGCTGACGTGTTGCTTACATATCAGCGGCTGCACGCAGCCTCGGCAAGTATGGACGGCCCTGAGCGAATCAGGGGGCCGCACTCCTGTGGAAATCTGACCCGGTGGCTCCTCCTCGACCCAGCCTTTTCTCTTTTTGCCACGCGGTATAATTTAGTTTACAGAGCACACAGGAAGAAGCCATATATAAGAAGCCATATATTTAAATGTTTAAAATCTGTTACTCTGTATTTTCTATCATATATTTGTCAATTATTTATATATATATATATATATATATATATATATATATATATATATATATATATATATATATATATATATATATATATATATATATATCAATACCTAACATGTTAAGCAACATAAGGCCTATGAAGGTCTACATAAAACCCATGTACAATTTGTAGTGTATTATTTAGTACACTACTACTACTACTACTACTACTACTACTGCTAATAATAATAATAATAATAAAGATGATGATGCATTTGGAAATTTACTGTACAAAATCCAAAAAAGGTGTCAAAAGAAGATGTACTGTTATTGGAGGAAAATTTTGGAACAAAGCTAGTATAAATATAAAATGGATTTTAAAATTTTAAATTTGATTGGGTAGTTGTGATTGATGAGTGAGAAGGTTAGGCATATTAACATAACCATTCAGCTTGACATCCAGACGGCCACTGAGAATCTTCAGCTCGTCTCATTCATATCTATCTATCTATCTATCTATCTATCTATCTATCTATCTATCTATCTATCTATCTATCTATCTATCTATCTATCTATCTATCTATCTATCTATCTATCTATCTATCTATCAAAGTGAGAATCTTTGGCAAGACTTGAAAATTGCTGTTCAGACACTCTCCAACCAATTTGATTACCCTTAAAATATTTTTTGCAGAGAATGGTCCCTAAGGATGAAACAGCAGCAATGGTTAGATCTAGTGTTTAAGATAAGATAAGATAAGATTGTCTTTATTGATCTCACAATGGAGAAATTCACTCGTCACATCGGCTCATAAAAGAAGGTGCAGAGTAGGGGAGGTGCATTCAGTTATATACAGTGAATCTTCATATATACAATGGATCAAAAAGAATACCAAACAAAATACAAAAAGAAGTAGGGATGGGCATATGTTGTCTTATTTACATACATAGTGATCTATTATATGTATATAAACATATATACATACTTTTATATATATATATATATACACCTATATATATATATATATATATATATATATATATATATATATATATACACGTATATATGTGCATATACATTCGTGTATACATTTGTACATACATACATACATGTGTATGTATGTTTAAGTTATATTTAAATGCATGGGTACATCGTATGCAGTTGGTTGTTGGTTTTACATTTTGTTTTTAAATTTAGTATAAATGTATTGACTGTGGGCTATTTATTCATGCAATAAATCTACATATTAATATCTCCACCATTTTTTAAGTAACATTATCAGTTGTATTCACTGCTGATGTTGGTAACATTCAAAGACGGCATGTTTCTTTTTAAGAAGACATCATGTTTCCCATATTTGCCACATTTACTGAACAAAGCTCTGGCTACGATTTCTTATAAAATATCCTTCCATGAAGTTCTTTTTAGACTGGCAGAGGAAGGATGCATTATGAACTCACATTGTGATATTCAGAGTAATCCTTAATATGGAATAGCATTTATTGGACTGCCCATACAAATTCAGCCTAGAAGTAAAGCCTTTAAAAAGTGCTGACTCGGGGGGGGAATCAACCTTCCTATATGGTTCTGAACAGAGAGTATAGTACCTTTATGTAAAAATGATGCAATGGTCAATGGGGGAAAAAAAATACAACTTGACTTGCTGTTGACGAGGCCGAAAGGCATAAATGTGTGTCTAATGAGCCAATGAGCAGAAAGTGTGAGGCATAGAATTGGAAAGTTAGAATATCACTAAGCCACTGCCTCTTCACACAGTGCTGTGACAGAGTATTTTCCTCTTTATAGATTTAGTCTGTTTTAGATTTTTTTTTTATCCCGCATAAATATTTTTAAATGATCAACCAAAATTGAATACCAGAAAAAAAACACGATTTTTAATGCTGTTTCTGGAGGCAGGTTTAAGAGATCTGTATGGTTCTGCTGACTGGAGTTGTTTTGGGGGATTTGAGTGGTCTCGGCTTCTCGGCAGGGCGCGGGATTTGGGGGTCAGGGTGGTCCTGGGGGCTTTGGCAGGGGAGCTGGCTCCCTGGGAGAGCATTTTGGTCTCCACAAATGTGGCACTTTGGGGAGTGGGACTGTCACTAGTGTGTGGAGAGGATTTCTCTTCCCTGCTGTCCTGTGTTGAACTGGGCCCCAATTGTATTGTACAACTTAGACACTTTCATTTATAACATTTTCATGGCCCTGGCAAAGGGTGCACTTAAGGCATCTGGGGGTAGGTGGGGGTGCAATTAAGTCGGCCTCATGCCTGGTGCCTGCGCCTGTATTCAAATGTTAAATTACATATAGACATTGAGGGTTCTGGGTAGGATGTGTGGTGGGGCTGCCGCTGGCTGTTGTCTGGAGGGGGGTTGGCTTGGCTGGGCACCCCTCTCTTCAGCCCTCCCAGTTTGAAATACACTTGAGAACAACATGCAACAATACTACATTTGAGCAGGCGGGGGTCTTTTCAAACCCCTGTTCTCTGTCTGCTATCTGGGGTTTGAGGCTTCGAGGAGGAGCAAGCCATCTAGCCAGGGTCTGTGCTGGGGCTTGGGTGTGGGGTTCTGGCACGGAGGAGTGGGTTGTGCAGTGTGTGGTATCAGTGGAGGGGCCAGTCGATTGGCTCGATGCGGCCTTCGTGCCAGGTGTGTGCCATGGGGCGACATGAATGCTTTGTCTGCGCACCTCCAGGTTCATGGGGTGGACTTTGGTTGGCTGGCTCGTTCGAATGGTGTTGGTCCCATCTCTAGATGAATGGGTTTGGGATCGTCAGGGCCGGGGTCGGTGCATGGATCAGGTCTGCCCAGGAAAGTGACACCTGTTTCACCTGAGATGTTGTCCTGGGTTTGTTGTGGCCTCCTGTAATGAGTCGTGGATCATCTCTTGAAATGATTTTGAAGGTTCACCAATCTTCCATGTTTTCTCCATTTGTGAATAAAGATTCTTACTGTGATTCGCTGGCGACCTCTCCAGGTTGTATCCTGCCTCTCGCCCATTGACAGCTGGAGATAGACACCGGCACCCCTTGCAATCCCAGCGGGGATAAGCGTGTTAGAAAATGGATGGATGGATGAACTGGGCTATTTATTTTTCCTTGCCATCAAGATCTCTGCCAACTGGCACCAGAAAATGCTATTATTGGGCTTTCTTCGTCTGGAAACAGATGCAAACAACACCTTACAGACGCAGCCATGATGAACTGGTTGATACATTAATACTGTAAAACATAAAAAAAGAAAGGCAAATTGCAAACTCAAGTGTTGCGATCTAAGCTTGTGAACTCAACTTATAAGTGTCATAATTTGTCTTAGGATGAACCCGGACAGAGCACGCACACACAGAGCTAAAAATAGAGTTTATTGCAAGGAAGATGGACAATGGCAGGTGAAACCAGAGATGCAGGACTGAACTGGAGCAGGGGTGTAGATGTGTGCAGGAGCTGGCAAGCAGGACCAGAGTCGCGGCAGAGTGAGTACTAGGAGGCCAGAGCAGCAGCAGGACCCACAGCCCGGCTGAGTGAACACTTGCGGGCCAGAGTCACAGCAGAACCAGCTGCTCGGCAGGGTGAATACTTGCAGGTCAGAGTCACAACAGGATTAGTAGCTGTCATGGTTTTCAGATGTTTTGCCCACATGCAGATACGACCCGGCGACAGCAGACAGATTTAAACAGTTTATTAGGAAATGTGCAAATACAAAAGACGAAATAATGTCTGCAGCTGCAAGGTCTGAACGTCGAGGCGGAGGAGACTGTAAGAGAACAGAGTAGTTAGATCGTCGGCTAGAATCCAGTACCAGTCAGAACATGCTATGCTTACCCATTAGCCGGGCGGAGCTAACCGGGAAGGAGTGAGTGTCGGGGAGACCCTGTGAGCCTGCTCTAGATGGAGTAGGTGGCTAGTGGCTGGAGGGCGGCAGCAGCAGCTGACGAGGGATCCGGAGCTAGCCTCCGCTGGGTCGAGTGACAGATGGATTGACCAGAGTTGAAGTGGGAACACCAGTATCCGGGTAGGGGACCTCGAGCCCAGCTGGGCAACCTCCAGTGAGTAAGAGGGGGAACGCCAGAGCAGAATCTGAGCCTTGTGATACTGGTGAACCTTCTGGGACGGAACGTCAAGGCAGGTAAGTGCAACCAGCACAAAAACTATGACAAAAACAGGAGAGTCAAAATTAGTCAGAGTTGTGTGTACAAGACTCACAAACAGGTTTCCAAGGCTTGGTCAGAGGCCATGTCGTACCACGACTGGTTTAAGGCTCTGGCGTCTTCCATCTGTCAGTGCCTTGCTTAAGAAGCCAGAGGAAGCCGCCTCCAACGAGCTGCAGGTGTGGACTACGCCCCCACAACCAACTAGACACACCTGAGGAGTAGAGTTAGAGCAGGCACACACAGAGAACCCTGACACTACCCCCCCCTCAACGGCCGCCTCCTGGCAGCCCAGACGAGGAAGTACCGGGCTGAGTGGACCAAAAGTCCTTGAGCAGATCCTTATCGCTGATGGCAGCAGCAGACACCCACGAGCGTTCCTCAGGGCTGCAACCTTCCCATTCGACGAGGTACTGGTAACCCTTACCTCGTCGACGGGCGTCCACAGCCCTGAGGACGTGAGGATCTTGATTGTCCTGGGCGGGTGGAGGGGGTCCGGAAGGCGGGCGCAAATCATTTTCAATGACAGGCTTGATCTGGGAGACGTGGAAGGTCGGGTGCACTCTAGAGTGAGGCGGCAGGCGAAGACGGACGGTGGTGGGATTTATGATGGTGTCGATCTCGTAGGGTCCAGAGAACCGGAGGGCAAGCTTCTTAGCAGACGGGTTGGAGAGTACGTCCTGACAGTAGCTTGGCTGGGTGAATACTTGCAGATCAGAGTCACAACAGGACCGCAGTACGGCTGGGTGGATGGTAGCAGGCCAGAACCACAGCAGGCTCGGTAGCACAACAGGGTGAATACTTGTAGGCCGGAACCACAGCAAGATTAGCAGCACGGCTAGGTGAATACTTGCAGGTCGGTACCACAGCAGGATTAGCAGCACGGCTGGGTGAATACTTGCAGGTCAGAACCACAGCAGGGTTAGCAGCTCCACCTGAAGTCCAGAGGTAGACAGGATACATCCAGCAGCAGGCAGAAACTAACAAGGTAAAACCAAGGCAGGGAACAAAACAACTAGCAGAACCAAACCAGGTAGACAGGCAAGGAGTGAGTGGAGTCTGATGACGAACCGGCAGCAAAGTGAAGGCAAAGGGAGGCTTAAGTAGGGAGGCTGGCAGGTGAAGTGAGTTCTGACTAATTAGTGACTGACAGGTGTGACTGACTGCAGCGGGAGTGAAGGGAAAGCTGAGTGAGAGGGGGAGGAGGAAACTGAAAACTAACAATAAATAAAGCCAGAACATAACTAAACCCTGACAAGGAGGAAGAACTGAAAAATAGTAAATAAAAGCCCAATCAAAAACTAAACCCTGACAGTAAGCCTTGTGCTGTGTAAACTTACCTTGTCTAAACTGTGGATCAAAAGAAGTGCTCTAGTTCTCATGTTCTGCCCTCTACTCACCCAGATTCAACTATAATTTGTTACATCACAATATTACTGTCTTTGAATTGTAAGGCATTACACCACTAGGGAGTGGTGGCCTAGTGGTTAGAGCAGCGCACTTGGACTCAGAGAAGGATGCAAGTACCCAGTTCGATCCCCAGCGCCTGCACTCTGGATCCCTGAGCAAGACCCTTAACCCCTGATTGCTCCCCGGGCGCCGCACATGGCAGCCCACTGCTCCCCAAGGGTGATGGGTTAAAAGCAGAGAACAAATTTCGTTGTAATGTATGTTTGTAATGTATGTTTCAATGACAATAAAGATGATATTACTATTACGTTTACATTACTTTCACCAAAATAACAGGAAATATGGATTTCTTCATGTGTTCAATGCAGCTCATTACACGGCAGGAGGTGATGTGGTATGGTATAATGACTGAGCTAGGCTTAAGGCTAACAAAAGAACAATATAATGGTTGCAGTTATGGCTCTTGGGACAATATAGGCCCCAACGGCCAAAGGTCACTCACAACTTAATCTAGTAAAATATAGCCATAGTGAAATTGTATGTTGACTTTAAATAGTTCTCATCATTGCTGGTTGCCTTTTCTTCCACTTACAGCTGTGTAGACTTAATGCAAATAGTTTGAGAATAATGGCTAAGATCTTTGTCTGTAAAAGCAACATTTTAGTTATTCTCACTGCTTGAAATGAGAAGTATAGCCTAAGCATGTTAGATCTGTTGCATGAATGGCAGAGATAACTCAAATTCCCTTTCTACAGTCATCTAAACAGGGCAATCAAATTCCAGGATAATCTTGGATAATCTTCTCTGGTGCCAATTAAGCATTTCTCAATTTTGGATTAAAAAGAAAGGTAACTTCAGTTACTGAGAATTGTACCGAGTAAAATATTACTGAAATTGTATTGGTAATGCCTTACATTACTGCATTACTGCAAAAAGCAATACATTACTGTAGCCTAATTAAATTACTTTTTTACTGCATTACTCCCAACACTGATATTGTGTAGGCTACATACAGTCAACAGTAGAACATTATTTAGGTACATTTCTAAGAAAAAGTAAATTAAAACGGCCAACACTAGTATGAGCCAAAACTAGCCTACTACAAGTGGCGGAGAAGGTCACCTGTGGTGCTGCAGCAGCACACATATTGACAATGAGATACAACAGTCCTATGTAGGCTATAGGCTAATTACATGAAACAAAAGGAAACCGTGTAACATAACAATAACTTTAGAAACGTGATTCTTGGAATGTTCACTGGTGAAATCAACAACCGTGAAACTAACACAGAGAGTTAGTTAGCAGCTAACATTCAAAAGTTAAATAGCCTAGCCTTACGAACACTGAACGTTACACTGAACAGGAACATGCGATAAAAAGAGTGATTCATGGTTGAGAATAAATGAGTTACTGAAATAAACTAGGTAAATTTGGTTGCTCACCTTGCTTTGAAACAACTTCCTTGACTGGTCTGGACAAAGCACCAAGTAGAAGATACCTGACTCAATCTAATATGCAGCACCGTGCGTTTTGTGCCCATAGCAAGTGTGAAACAGTGCCAAAACCCCCTAGTGGCCGAGAGTGGTATCACAGGGACTTGACTGCAAAGGTGCCACAGACACTATTTCATGCTTTATAGATAGTTAGATGTCATCACAGACTGTCTCACAGAAAGTATTTTACACTATTTTGAAAATACAAAAATACACAACACTGAAGTATTTTCATACAAAATACAAAGGCATTTTCATCATCTCAATAAAATACAAATTACAAAATAGTATTTTGTATTTGAAATACGTATTTCAAATACTTGTATTAGAAATACTGCCCATCCCTGAGTAGAGCAGACCGTCTGAGCCACAAGCGAAGACCAGGGCCGAGCACTGCCCTAACCTCTTTTAGGGTCTGTTCAAATTATACAATTAGAAAGACATAAATGACCAAAGTTTAACTTAAAAATGTAAGTCCTGTTACATTTGTCATAAAAAATAACAGCATTTCAGAAAAAGAACATCACACTTAAAGTCAAACATAGTGGGGGTAATCTGATGGTTTGGGACTGCAGGATCAGGGTGAAATTAAGTAATTAATGGAACCATGAATTCTGCTCTCTATCAAAAAATCCTGAAGAACGATGTCCAGGCATATGAAACTCAAGCATATTTGTGTGACCCAGCTGGACAATGATCCAGAACAAACCGGAAGGTCCACCTCCGAATGGCAAAAAAAACAAAAAAAAAACAAAAGTGAAGGTTTTGAAGGGACCTATTTATTATTTATAGTCTAGACTTGAATTTAATTGAAACCCCATGACAAAACATGCAATTCATGCTAAAAAATGAAAATGAAACACATAAGTCCAGAATGTTTTGAACAGCTTTTGTTTTACCTGGAAAAAAATCTGAAAGGGAGCAAATACTTTTTAGAGACACTGTATTGCAAAAAGTTGTTTTACCACCAGGTCTTAAAAACTCTTATTAAAGTATGTATGAATTACAAGAATATGGGAAAATGTTCCTAAAGAAAACCTTCCCCCTTGTCCCCCTGTATAAACTGAAAGGACAGGACTCTCAAAGTGCTGAAATATCAGCACCTCCTGAGGCTGACTGGCCTCTTATCCAGCAGGTTCACTGGAGGTGATAAATCAAGGGCCCATTGCAGTGCAGTCTCAAGCAATTTGCTACAGCACGATCCAGCTGTTGGGCTGAAAAATAATGGCTGATTGTACACTGCAGCATCTTGGCATGGAGAACAATTCAATTTCCACATGATGGATGACCAGAGAGAGGTTGGTTCTAATACAGGGGCTGAGTGTGGCCTCCAAATACCCAGCTGCTGTACTGAAAGAAACAGTGTGGGGGGGGACCCAAAGGTTAGGCATTTTAAGGAAAATAAAATTGTTCTAAAGTAAGACAGATTTTGTGCACACTGTGTTTGCCACAGCCTAAACAGGGAAAAAAACAAATTTATCTGGCTAAGGGTCATTGCAGTGGTAATAAATGTGCATTTGTTTTCAGGGCTATGAGTCAATACATTGCAGAACCACTGCAGGCACAGCTAAAAGTCTTTTGTGGCATCTCTCCACCATGTGTAGAGATGGAAATTGGGACCCATTCTCATTTCCGACATTGCTCAAGTTCTGTTAAATTGGATGGAGAATCCATAATTATCAAATTTCAGTTATTCTTACCTTAGATTGTCAGTAGGGGTTTAGTCTGGACTTTGATGGACCCATTCTGATACAAGATTAGCTTTGATCTTAAAACTACTGTAGAACTCTGGGTGAACCTCTGTTTTCTGCAGCTTCTAACAGCCTATTCTTACTTCTCCATGCAATAGTTATTTTTATAGCGCCAAACTAATAGTTTTGTCATCCTTTTAGCTGTGGATCTCTGCAGCTCCTCCAGAGTAACAATGGGTCAATTTGTTTAAGTAATGGTCTTCTTGCCCAGCCTATCATGTGAAGTGGTCGGCTATCACTTGGTAGGTCAATTTTTGGGTATGCCAAAGCATTTGTTTTATAGCTTTACCCTCCTTAAGCTTCTCCACAACTTTCTCCCTGACCTGTCTGCTTTATTCCATAAAATTTATAATGCTGTTTGTTCATTAATATCCACCAAACTTCTGAAGGCTTCACAGAATAGCTGGGTTTACACTGTATTGAATTAAGTTACACAAAGGTCGATTATATGTACTTATTAGGACACTTCTGAATTCAGTGGCTTGCACTAGATTCCATTTAGGGGAATACAGAATCAAGAAAACAAAGAAAACAAAGCTCTCATATTAAGTAAATCAAAAACTAAAATAAAATTAAAATTTACTATATGGCCCAGATTTGTCAAAATTCCAGTTGTACACCATGGACTGGGTGTGGACACAGCACTGTCTCAAAAAAGGCTAAAGTAATTACTTTTGTGAACACAATTTGATAATTTTACTTATAAGGCAAAGCATTTAAGTCCTCTGAGAAGAAAAGAAGTTGACAGACACAGAAATCATATTGCCTGCCAGAAGAGGGCATGATGCTTCAATCAGTCTAATGATGCACTCTATTCATGTGTAATCTAGTACAGTGTGAATGGGGAAATATGGGTGTAACAAAAAACATAAAAAAAAAAATCAAAAAAAAAAATCTTAGGTTTCACTACAGATTTGCATTATATAGCCCTATTATAAACTTGGTGAGAAATCATTCCCCAGACCACATCTGCTGATAAGTTTACAATAGTGTCACACCTGAAAAGTCAAGCAAGCAAATATTTATTTTCTGCACTTTTATATCTGTAATATCTGTTCAGACAGCCCTAAAAGGTTTCTATACAATGCTTTTCATAGTCAAAGGTGTAATGACACAAAATAAAATAAAATATGCAGCCATATTTTATTTTTTTTAGTTCTCTCTATCTAAAAGAATTACATTTTGCTCATTTCCCCTTTAAATTTTTAAAGCGATGCAGAAAGAAAATGTTAATGTATGTCGGTTGTTTGAACATAATTTTTTCATGCTGTAGAACCAGTTCTTCCCATATGTCATAATATTATGACAACCTACCTAATAGTGTGTTGATCCCCTTTTGCTGCCATGAGTAGCTCTGAGCAGTTGAGGCATGGACTCCGCTCCACTTGCAGTCATGTTCAATAAAGTTATGTTCATTTGTGGGGACTTCAATATTGACTTGTTAAATCCAAATAACCATAAAATGACAAAGGAATTTATCAACACTGTGTTTAGTCTAGGCCTCAATCCCAAAATCACCAGACCCAGCCGAATTACTTCTCACTGTGCAACACTAATCGACAATATATTTACAAATAGCATACATAACAACACAGTAAGTGGATTACTAATAAACGATATCAGTGACCACCTACCAATCTTTACAGTTTATGACAGTAACTACACTCTGAACAGACATGTTAATAAATCAATTTCCGAAAGGGTTAGGACAGAAGAAACAATGGAGGCATTAAAAGTTGATCTGCTAGCACAAGACTGGGAGTTTATTGATAATGAAAAAGATGTTGACAAAGTATATGAAGAATTCCTAAGAATATTTAAATTATTATATGATAAAAATTGTCCAATGAAAATATATAGCAGAAGACAAAAACTAAATGATAGACCGTGGATTTCCAAGGGATTACAAAACGCCTGTAAAAAGAAAAATACACTCTATAGAGAATTTTTAAAACACAGAACTATAGAGACTGAAAATAAATATAAGAAATATAAGAATAAGTTAACTAATATTATGAGATCTTGTAAAAAAGAATACTATACAAAACTATTAGATAATAATAAAAACAATATTAAAGGTATGTGGAATATTTTAAATAATATTATTAAAAATAATAATAGACAGGCTACTTATACTTATCCCCATTACTTCATTGAGAATGATAAAAATATTAATAATATGGAGGATGTGGTTAATAGCTTCGATACATTTTTTGCAAACGTGGGACAAAACTTAGATAAACAAATCCCGGTTCCGCAATCACTAGAAAGTACATATAACAAGCTAATAGAAAGAAATCCCAGTTCAATATTTCTGACAGCAGTAGATGAAAAAGAAATAATCGATATTGTTAAAGAATGCAAAAACAAACCATCCACTGATCACGATGGAATAGATATAAAAAATATACAAAAAGTAATAGAGGGGATCGCCAAACCACTAACGAACATCTGCAATTTATCATTTTTAACCGGTAAATTTCCAACAAAAATGAAAATCATTCCGTCATATAAAACTGGAAATAAACACCACTTCACAAATTACAGGCCTCACAATTTTCAGAAATTCTAGAAAAATTATTTAACAACAGATTGGAGAAATTTATTGATAAAAATAAACTACTCACTGATAGCCAATATGGATTTAGAAAAAATAGATCAACCTCACTAGCATTAACAGAACTCATTGAAGAAATCACTAACTCCACAGATAAAAAGAAATATGCAGTTGGGGTTTTCATTGATCTAAAAAAAGCATTTGATACAATAAATCACAAAATATTAATCAGTAAACTGGAACGAATCGCGATCAGGGGGGTAGCTCTAAATTGGATAAGTAGTTATCTGAGAGACAGACAACAATTTGTGAAGATGGGAGATTATTTGTCTGAATGTCTGGGCATTGTTTGTGGTGTCCCCCAGGGGTCAGTGTTGGGACCAAAGTTATTTTTATTATATATATCAATGATATTTGTAAGGTATCTCAAGTATTGAATTTTGTATTATTTGCAGATGATACAAACATATTTGGATCAGGGGACAGCTTACAGCTACTCTTGGAATCAATCACTTCAGAATTCAAGAAAATAAAACAATGGTTTGACATAAACAGGTTATCAATAAATTTGAGTAAAACTACATTCATGGTATTCGGAAACTGTAAGTCAAAGCATCAAGCACAGATACAGATAGAGGGGGTTAACATAGAAAGAGTACATGAAAATACATTTCTTGGAGTGATCATAGATGACAAGATTTGCAGGAAGCCTCACATAAAACACATCAAAACCAAACTGTCCAGAAGTATTTCAGTCCTAGCAAGAGCTAAGCACATTCTGGATCTCAAATCACTTCCCATCCTATACTGCTCATTACTGTTACCTTATTTGAATTACTGTGTAGAGGTTTGGGGAAACACTTATCAACACTCACTACAGCCACTAGTCATAATGCAAAAAAGAGCAATAAGAATCATTCACAACGCCGGATTTCGGGATCATACAAACTCATTATTTCTAAAATCTAAATTACTAAAATATCATGATTTAATTGAATACCAAATTGTAGTATTCATGTTAAAAGTAAGACAAAGCAATGCCCAAACATATTCCTTTTCAAAAAAATGTACAAAGAAATTATTTTCAGAAGGTATAGATAAGCATAAGCATAGGCACCAGCACCCCTTGCAACCCCACAGGGGATAAATGTGGTAGAAAGTTTTGTTTGTGTTTTGTTTTGTTATTTGTATATATGTATGAGGGTATATATGTGGATATATAATTATGTATGTATATGTGTAGGTAGGTGTGTATATATATATATATATATATATATATATATATATATATATACAATATTTATAATTATGTTGCTATATATATATATATATATATATATATATATATATATATATATATATATATATATATATAGCAACATAATTATAAATATTGTAAATTGAAGAAATAAAAGAATTAACGGGGTAGGAGTACATAAGTTTTACTTCTTCCTACTCCTTTTCGTACATGTAATAGAAGTATATTAACTCAGGAAAGAACGGTACCTTGTTTATTGTTTTCTCTTCAATGTTTTTAAACAGTGTTTTATTTTTTATTTTATTTTTTGTATATACTTTCTCCTGCATGTTCGAAATAAAGATATCAAAAATATAGAAAAATAAAAAATCTAATGTGCTTTTTCATTCTCACTGAAAAACAAGATCAGTCAGATAAGCAGATTAATTCCTAACAAAACAGGTGTTTTTATTTATAAGGAGACAATCACACATGTCCATAAATAGTTGTATAAAGTTGCATGTAGTTGTGGAACGGTGGCAGCGTTGGCACTGTTGGAGGACATCGCTGATGGAAGAATGCAGCGGGGGCGTGTGTTCAGAGATCCTGCTGACCTGCTGGCACATGATGATGAGGAGCTTATTAGCCAGTTCAGATTGCCCAGGGGAATTATTGGTGAATTGGCCTCAGTGTTACAGAGGGAAACCAGGAGGACGCCGCTGTCGTCTCAAGTTAACTCCGCTGCAGCAACCGGAGCTTTTCAGAGGGAGCTGGATGATCGGGTAGTTAGTGTCCTTGAGTTGTCCCAAGTCATCTAAGACAATGTCATCCTCGTGTTGTTACATACATAAAAGTCCCCTAAACCGTAGCTCCCATTTGCAGGGAGGAGCTGATTTCCAAATGTAATTCTAAAGCCGCAATCACACTGCTATAATCATGCTCAGCTCAGAATTCCTCTATACTATCATAAGAATTATAAGTATTCTCATTATACGGCAATAGTTCTCTTGGGAACAAAATAAGAGCAGGCTCCATGTGCGATGACTGACTCGTATCTTTATCATGACTTCTCTAAAAGATTTAAAGTACTTCACATAGTGTATGTGGCGACAGACTTCCTAACTGAAGATATATTATATTCACTACATTACAATAATTTGGTGGACTTTACAATGATCAGCATTACACTATAATCGAGCTCAATGCAGTAGCCAGACAGCGCCACTTGAATTTGATAAACATTGTGGAGCTCAACGGCTATGATCAGAAATACTTTATACTTTTCAGCCAGTTTCTTTAATAAGTCATTGATGTCACTGAAGAAGCTGTTGGCTCGCCTTCATTCACTACAAATATCACCAAGGATGCATACATAATTGGATTTATGATAACAGGATTTCTACTTTTTGGAGCTGCCGGTTACCATGGCGTATCGAGAAAACTTCGGCAGCTAGTGTTGAAGTTTGTCCAACTTGTCTTTTATCTTAACCTGGTGCCTCTGTAATGTTTTTTCCCCCCTATGTTCTGTTCATATACAGCACTTTGAATCGTCTTGTTACTGTAAAGTGCTTTTTAAATAAACTTGCCTTGCCTTACAAGGTGTTTCTTTGACTGTATGACGGCTCCATTGTCAGGGTTATTTGGAAGCGTGTGGGGGTGGGGGGCGACTTCTGGGTGTTTTTTTTTTTTTTTTTACTTTATTTTTATTGAGCTTTTTAGAATACAGACATAAGGCAGTCAAAACAATACAAAAGATAAGAAAATATAGAACCAACAAAAGAAATTATAACATACTAGGGGGAAAGTCTTATTCCAATATCCCAAAGATCAAGGGCATCCTTCATAACCCAAATTAGTCCTGTAACGTTGATGTGAAGCTTATCCATTTTTCCCATTTGGCTTGATATTTTTCTTCCTGTGTTCTCAGTCTATGTGTTAGAATCTCCGTCTCATATAATGTGTTCACAGTCTGTATCCATTCCTTTGTGGTGGGGGGATCGGATTGGCCCCACTTCCTGGTTATTACCTTTTTGGCAGCCACCGACAGAATTTTAAACAAATAACAGTCATTATTAAGAACAACGCTGTCCAAAAGGCCTGGATATAGAACCAAACCGATGTTAGGTACTGTGTAACTAATATTGTTACAATCTTTCTGTGTATTTCGTTCCAGAACTGAGTGATTTTAGAACAGAGCCAGAAAATATGTGCATGGTTAACATTAGATGCTCCACAATTTCTCCAACAACGTTGAACAGTAGATTTAAATTTACTGATAATTTTAGGTGTTATAAAAAATATGATTATATTTTTCCAACAGTGTTCTCTCCAAATTCTGGAAGAGGATGTCGTAGTTTGGGTCCTCCAGATATTCGACCAATCGTCTTCCGTTATCTGAATTCCCAATTCCTTTTCCCATTTTGTTTTAATATTTAGAGTGTTAGAGCCTCTGTTTTCCAACAGATATTTATAGATCAGGGACACTGTTCTATATTTTTTTCCTTTATAGGTCTCCATCAACATTTTGACAATTCCATTTTCCTTTTGGTCTACTCTGTGTTTTATCTCTTTGTTATAGAAGTCCCTTAATTGTAGATATCTAAAATGATCTTGAGTTCCAAGGGCAAATTCTTGTTGTAGTTCCTGGAAACTTTTAAAGTACCCATCTTTAAGGACTACACATAACGCTGTTAAACCTCTTTCTGTCCATTGTTTAAATCTTAGGTCCTGTGTAAAATATTTGTTGTAGGCTGGCCACTGAATCAAACCCAACTGTTCCTCTAATTTACATTTCCGTATTATATTCAATTCAATTCAATTCAATTCAATTTTATTTATATAGCGCCAATTCATGAAACATGTCATCTCAAGGCACTTTACAAGTTAGGTTCAATCATATTATACAGATTGGGTCAGATTATACAGATTGGTCAAAAAATTTTCCTATATAAGGAAACCAGTTGACTGCATCAAAGTCCCGACAAGCAGCATTCACTCCTGGAGAAGCGTAGAGCCACAGGGAGAGTCGTCTGCATTGTACATGGCTTTGCTGCAATCCCTCATACTGAGCAAGCATGAAGCGACAGTGGAAAGAAAAGAAAGAAAAAAAAAAAAAAGAAAAAAAAAAGAAGAAAAAAAACTTTTTTATGTAACCATTTGCCCAGGGTAAAACTGGTAATAGCATTAACTTTCTCAATTGTATTCTTAGTGGTCTCTATATCTCCAATGATACTCTGCAGTTCTCTTCCGTGGACCTTTTGTTCGATATTTTTCCATTTCGCATCGCAATTTATGTCACTTATATTTATTATGGGAGTTATTTGGGCACTCTGGTAATATTCTCTAAGGTCCGGTAGTGCCATACCTCCTTTCTCTTTTGGTAACTGTAAAGTTACAAATTTTATTCTGGGTTTTTTCGCGTTCCATATGAATCCGGATATAATCCTGTTCCAAGTTTTAAACTGTCCGTCCGGGATTTCTATAGGTAATGCCATGAAGAGGTATAATAACCTTGGTAATACATTTGTTTTAATGGTTTCGATTCTAGAACTAAAATCTAGTGTTAAAGCGTCCCACCTTCTAATGTCCCTTTTAATTTCTTGGTCCATTCTAATAAAGTTAGCTTTATATAAGTCATCTATATTTTTTGTTAATTGTACTCTTAGGTATGTCATCTCAGTAGAGTTCCAATTTAAATTATATTGTCTACGAATCTTTTCTGATGGTGAATAACCAAATGTCAAAACCTGTGTCTTTTTCAAATTTAATTTAGATCCTGAATAGAAGCCAAATATTACTATATAACTGTTTGATCAGACAAGGCAGAGAATTTTCCGGGTTTGATAAATAGCAAATTACATCATCTGCGAACAAGCCTATTGTATGAAGTTCATTATGTATATCAATACCCATGAGATCCTTATGTTGCCTTAAGTGTTGTGCCAGTGGTTCAATATAGATTGCGAATAATGTTGGTGATAAACAACAGCCCTGGCGTGTGGAACGCTCCAGTCTTATATTGTCAGTTAGATTTCCGTTAATCTTGATTCTGGCCACTGGAGATTGGTATAAGGTCCTTACACATTGTACAGCCTTTTCATTAAAGCCAAATTTTTCAAGTGTTTTATATAAGAAGTTCCAGCTTACGCTGTCAAAAGCTTTCTCTGGATCGAGACTGATTAAAAAAGCTTTTATTTTTTTATTTTGAATATGGTCTATGATATGAAGTGCTCTCCTGATATTATCGCGTTCGGCGACCTCTAATAAATCCTGTTTGGTCCTCGTCTATGATATCTTTAAATGAATTGATCGAATCGATTTGCTAATATTGAGGTATAAATTTTATAATCCACGTTTAGAATAGATATAGGTCTGTAGTCGGAGCATGTCTCACTTTTCCTCTTTTTTGGAATGACTGTTATAATTGCTTCTCTCCAGGATGGAGGAAGCACTGCATGTTCCAAAGTATAATTAAATGATTTTTCTAATAGTGGTAGAAGATCCTCACTGGACGATTTATACCACTCGGATGGCAATCCATCACTACCTGGTGTTTTACCGTTTTTTAATTTTGAGGGCAAGTCAAGTGAATCCAAGAAGGTTTCTGTCTGTCCATCTTCAGCGGAAGGAGGTTGACTATATAGTCTCTGATAGTACGTCCTAAACATGTCCTCAATAGTTGCAGGGTCGTGTGTCATTTGATTTGTATCACCATCCTTTAATTTATAGATATTTTTATCTGACTGTTGTTTTTTCAGTTTCTTTGCCAGTCGTTTATTTCCTTTGAATCCGACTTCATGATATGATTGTCTGATAAATTTCAATTTCTTTTCAATTTCGTATGTAAGTGTTTTATCAATGTTGTTTCTTAATTCTTTTATCTTAGTAAACAGGTTGGGATCTTGAGTTAATTTGTGTTGTTTTTCTAATTCTATTAATTTAGCTCTTTCTTTATCATAGGCTTCCACTCTGGATTTCTTAAAGGCCACAGTTTTTTTAATCAATTTTCCTCTTAGTATTGCCTTAAACGCGTCCCAAAGTATTACCGGATTAACCTGTCCATCATCATTCTCTTCTATATACATTTTTATCTCATGGGAAATTTCAGCTTTGATTGTTTTGTAGTTCAATAGGCCTACATTTAATCGCTATGCTGTTTTACGTTTTCTGGAAGGTAAATTAAGTTTTAATATTAGGGAAGAGTGGTCAGATATACTTGTTTCTTCTATTTTACATTCCTTTACTTTATATAAATCAGCTTTATTCATGAAAAGGTAATCAATTCTGGAGTAACCTTTATTGGGCGCTGAGTAATGGGTATAATCTTTTATATTGGGGTTCAATTCCCTCCAGACGTCAACAAATCCAAACTCTTCAAGTGTTAATTTAAATTTTTTTGTGGATGAAGTTTGCTGTTTTTTATAATTAGTTGAATCAAGCTTCGTGTTCAATACCATATTGAAATCCCCACCCCAGATCAGTATTCCCTCTGTTTCTGTTATTATTTTACTGAGAAGATTAGTAAGAAATTGTATGTTGACGTTTGGAAGATTGTAGACATTGAGTAGTGTTACCTTTACATTTTCAAGAGTCCCCTTCACTATCACATATCTGCCTTCTTTGTCTGACAGATCACGGCTGCAGTCAAATTTCACTGAGTTGTGAATTAGAATTGAAACTCCTCTTTTGTTTCCATGTCTGAATGAACTATAGAATGTATTGGAGTAGCCAAAGCCCCTAAGCTTTTCATGTTCCTGTTTAGACAGGTGCATTTCCTGTAAATAGATTATCTGTGCTTTTTCTTTACGCATTTTAGTTAAAATTCTTTTGCGTTTTATAGGATTGTTCATACCGTTCACATTCAGCGAAACAATCTTGATGTCATCAACCATTATTTAGATTAGAAAAGACACCATAAGACATCTAAAGTTATTAGAACATAAATGAACAAATAGAACAGAAGCTTCCAAAGGTAGGGATGTGTGGGGACATCCCTCATGGTCCCTGCTGGTGGGCGGAGGGCAGAACGCCACACTAAGGTGGAGGCCCTCTCTAGTAGTAGCCTGAGGTCTACTTGTACTAGATAAGTCCAACATTTGGTGAACGTTACAACATTTATTCCGTTCGGTAATTGGATAATTATTTATCAAAAGACCCATAGCGTATAGTTTTGGTAACAGAAGGGAGATTAATATCCCAAACTGGTTTAAATCAGGCTGGAAAAGTCGGTAATTTCTTGTGGTTGTACGAACCTCCTCCTGTGATTCAATGCTCAGAGTCACTGGTCCACGCGTCTGAACTCAGTAAGCTTCTCCCTCGTGCGTTGACCTGTCTCAGAGTTGTTGGTCCGTTTCCATGGCAGCAGCGAGTCCAGCCTCTCCTTGGCCAATCTTAACTTGTTTTCTTTTGGAGCCCAGGTCAAATTGAAGCCTCTCTTAATCATATCCGACGCTGTTTCGTCCGCGTTCTCATAAGTCCGTACCCCCGAGTCCCAGAAGATTCTCATCTTCGTGTACGGCGTCTGGAATCTGATACCTTTCTGTTTCAAGGCTGCCTTTAACGGGCCGTATGCTTTGCGTCTTTCCATGACATCTGAAGCATAATCGTTATCAAAATAAAGGCGTTTGCCATCCATCTCCACTTTCTGTTCCCAGGCTTTCTTTAGAATCATTTCTTTTGTGTTGAATTGTAGAAAGTTCACAATTATAGATCTCGGGGCTGTGTTGGGAAGCGGCCTGGGTGCCAATGCTCGGTGGGCTCGTTGTATCCGGAGATCACTTCCGTCTGATAGCTTCAGCTGTTTAGTTAGCAAATCAGTAACAAAATCGGAGACCGATCTACCTTCTTTTCCTTCCGGAACTCCGTAGATACGAAGATTATTTCTCTGGCTTCGACTCTCCAAATCCACAAGTTTGTCGTTCATAGCTTTATTTGTTTCTATTGTCTCAAGCAGCTCATCTTTCATTTCCAAGCACGCAGTTTCCAGGTCAGCTATTCGGGTCTGTGCCTCGGTGATGTTACCCTTCTGGTTCTGCAGCTTGCGCATCATTTCTTCCCTGAATCTGCTGAGGTCTTCTTTCATCGTAGCCTTTACGTCTTCTTTGTGTCAGGGTTCTCTGTGTTGTCCTGCTCTAACTCTACTCCTCAGGTGTGCCTAGTTGGCTGAGGGGGCGTGGCCCACACCTGCAGCTCGTTGCAGGCGGCTTCCTCTGGCTTTTTAAGCAGAGCGCTGACAGATGGAAGACGCCAGAGCCTTAACCAGTCGTGGTACGACGTGGCCTCTGACCCAACTCCTGAAAAACCTGCTTGTGAGTTTTTTCGTCTTTGAACTTTGACTAATTTTGGATCTCCCTGTTTTTGTCACAGTTTTGGTGCTTGGATGCACTCACCTGTCTTGACGTCTTGTCCGAAGAACCAGACCCACAGAACCCTCTTGCTCAGATTTTGCTCTGGCTCACCCCTCATACTCCCTGGATGTTACCCAGCGGGGCCTGAGATTCCCCCTCCCGGATTCTGCTGGTTCTTCCCTTACTCTGGTCAATCCATCTGTCACCCACTTCCGAGGAGGCTCGCTCTGGATCCCTCACCAGTAACATCAGGCACCCTCAGCCACTAGCCACCGAACACCAACAGGGGTAGGATCACAGAGTTCCCTCGACGCTACTTCTCCCCGGTTAGGTCCGTCCAGCGTTATGGTAAGCAGCGCAGCTTCTAGTAGTTCTCCTGGTTCACCTTTCAGAGTCACTTACTCTTCTTCTCTTTGCAGTCTCTCCAGCCGTGACGTTCTGACCCTGCCGAGTTGTCCGTAGTCCCGTCCGTTATATCTGCCTGTTTCATAAATAAACATCTTAAAACTGTGCTTTGCTTCCCGATCGTATCTGCATGTGGGCTCGTCATCTGAAAACCATGACACTTTGAGTTCTTCTATATCGCGTTTCGTTTTTAAACTCTCTTAAGTCTTTCGAAAGCGTCTTGATACTCTCCAACAGAGTGTATTGTTGTGAGTCGACGCCAGCTTTCTTCGAGGTAGCATTAGCATCATCTTCACTAGCATCTCCCGACTGGTCGCCACAATCTTGTGCTTTAGAGGTTTTCTTTTCGGTCTTGTTGGTTCTCGGCATCTTCCCCCTCTAAATGGTTTTGCCTAGGGTTCTGATATTCTTCTGAGTAAAGAGGGGGGGGAGTTTTAATTACCGACACGGATGAGCCTGTTTTTATGCGGCCATCTTGTTGCAGCGTTCGACTTCTGGGTGTTTTTACTAATTTGCATATGCAATTAAGGGTGAGAACAGGGTGGTCCTAGGTACATGTGCAGCGGTGTACAATTCCACGGAAATTGGGATTTATCAAGGCACCGCATGCAGTGACCCATCTACGCACGGTTTCGTACATCTGAATTGTTTTGTGATTTTTCTCTACTGCCATTGTTTTGTATGAAAGCTGTGCACATGAGACCCCTGATCCTTTAAACCCTTGAGGTTGTGAAGTAGGTCCTTTGTACCTTGGACTTGTTTTCCAGCACAGATGCTTGATCAGACACTTTGTGACCAGCGAGGCACCCGGATATACAAATATATGAACCTAAAATGGAAAGATACATTTCAATTTTGACCTTAATTGAAAAATGTAGTTTTTAATAATGCTTACATCAATTCCACACTGTTCAACAATACAATTGCAAGAAAAACAAAATAATGTTTAATATAACGTCAAATTTGACATTTTACTATACTAGTTGAAAATATAAATATTTTGCAAATCAGCATTGCTAAATTTAATGGTTTTGGGGCCCTGGAAATGTCATCCCTGCTACAAAAATTGCACATGCATAAGAATTTTGCCTCACAGAGTGAGACAAGCTTCCACCAAAATCTGTAACATTGAGTGAAGACACAGCAACATTTGGCACTGAAGTTAAGCACTTGTTATTTGATATGAAATAGTCAAATAAAATCCATCTAGAATGTTGAATATTTTATATAATGGTCCTGTCTGAAGTTTATATTGTCATTTGAAATTAATAGTAAAGTTTAGCACTTAAATACAGTAATAGCAGTTACATAAAACTTCTAGTACTGTTATATATTTGACTGGTTACATTTATAAAATTAAAACAGAACTGGAGAGCTCCTTCAGTGAGAGACAGTTGAATCCTAGGTGCATAAATGAGCTTTATCACAGATCCTCCTTCCCTCCTTTACAATCATCACTGCTCCCAACTGGCTCAATAAGTATTTACATCAATGTGGTCGGTGGCACACTTTTTATCGTGTGCGCTGGTCTTTCAATAGATGAATACAAATACAAATTTCACCTACTCTTTTTCTCTGTGTCTCATCACATCAGGCCCACCAAGAATTATTTCACTAGCCACCACTGCTGATTAGAAAGTCAATATGTGTAATCTAACATGTATATTGAAAGAGAGACAGTATTGGGCATGGGCCAACTGCCTGCATCAATCAGTGTGTGCAGCACAGCACCATCAGTAGTAAGGCACAACTCCTCACCGCTTCACCTCGCCCTTCTCCCCTATATTTTCACAGGGAATGCGTTAATTCATTTTAACCATAAAATTGTTGAAATCATACAGAAAACAAATGTAATGAACAGTCAAGTGGGCAAATTGATTTTCTTATATCAATTCAATTCAATTTTATTTATATAGCGCCAAATCATGAAACATGTCATCTCAAGGCACTTTACAAAATCAAGTTCAATCATATGATACAGATTAGGTCAGATTATACAGATTGGTCAAAATGTCCTATATAAGGAAACCAGTTGATTGCATCAAAGTCCCGACAAGCAGCATTCACTCCTGGGGAACCGTAGAGCCACAGGGAGAGTCGTCTGCATTGTACATGGCTTTGCTGCAATCCCTCATACTGAGCAAGCATGAAGCGACAGTGGGAAGAAAAACCACCCATTAACGGGGAAAAAAAAACTCCGGCAGAACCGGGCTCAGTATGAACGGTCATCTGCCTCGACCGACTAGGGTTACAGAAGACAGAGCAGAGACACAACAAGAGAGACAAAAAAGCACAGAAGCACACATTGATCTAGTAATCTGTTCTACATTAGATGGTAATAGTCGGTGATCTGTCCTCCCTGGATGATTTCACAGTCAACAGAACGTCAGACCAGGTGTACCTACTATGAAGAAAAAAGAGAGAGAACAAAAAGTTAAAAGCTGAAATGACAACAGTCATTTCAATGTAATGCAATGCAAATCTGGAGAACAGTAGACTGGAGAACAGTAGAAATCAGTAGAGTGACAAAAATAGGCCCTGATGTCCTCCAGTAGCCTAAGCCTATAGCAGCATAACTATAGAGGTAGCTCAGAGTAACATGAGCCACTCTAGTTATAAGCTTTGTCAAAAAGGAAGGTTTTAAGATTAGTCTTAAAAGTAGACAGGGTGTCTGCTTCACGGACCAAAACTGGGAGTTGGTTCCACAGGAGAGGAGCCTGATAGCTAAAGGATCTGCCTCCCATTCTACTTTTAGAGACTCTAGGAACCACCAGCAGACCTGCAGTCTGAGAGCGAAGTGCTCTGTTAGGAACATACGGAATAATCAGAGCTCTGATATATGATGGAGCTTGATTATTAAGGGCTTTATACGTTAGAAGAAGAATTTTAAATTCTATTCTTGATTTAACAGGAAGCCAATGAAGGGAAGCTAAAATTGGAGAAATATGATCCCTCTTGTTGATTTTCATCAGAACTCTTGCTGCAACATTTTGGATCAGCTGAAGACTTTGAATTGCATTTTGTGGACTTCCTGATAGTAAAGAATTACAATAGTCCAGCCTTGAAGTAACAAATGCATGGACTAGTTTTTCAGCATCACTCCTGGACAGAATGTTTCTAATTTTGGCGATATTCCGGAGGTGAAAAAAGGAAACTCTGGAAACCTGTTTAATATGGGATTTAAATGACATGTCTTGGTCAAAAATAACACCAAGGTTTTTTACTTTATTACCAGAGGCCAAGTTAATGTCATCCAGATTAAGTGATTGGTTAAGAAGTTTATTTTTTGAGGACTCTGGCCCAAAGATTACAACTTCGGTCTTGTCAGAATTTAGATGCAGGAAATTTAAAGTCATCCAGCTTTTGATGTCATCAAGACATGACTGCAGTCGAAGTAATTGATTGGATTCATCAGGATTTATGGATAAATATAGCTGAGTGTCATCAGCATAACAGTGGAAATTAATCCCATGCTGTCTGATAATTTTGCCGATCGGAAGCATATATATAGTAAAGAGAATTGGTCCAAGGACTGAACCCTGTGGTACTCCACAGGTGACCCTAGAGTTTGAGGAAGATTTATTATTAACATGAACAAACTGGAATCTGTCCGACAGATAAGATTTAAACCAGCCTAATGCTTTCCCCTTAATCCCTACAGTATGTTCAAGTCTTTGTAGGAGAATATTGTGATCAACTGTATCAAATGCTAACCTGACAACAGCCAGCTGCATGTCGCTCCGCCTAGCTCCACTCACATACATCTGGGACACCGCCGATAGAGAATGATTTCTCCAACCAATTTTATGGTCTGGCCAATCAGGACGCAGGGCTGGAGTTTCATAGATGTGACGTACTGGAGACGCGACCATGACGTGAGACTGTTTTGATAGCAATGGCGGCTCGTCGAGGAAGCAAGCGTTAGCATTAATGCTGCTATTTCTTCCGTGTTGTCCAATCTACCTAATATTGTTTCATTAAAAGAACATCAGAGAACGCCTCTGAAGGCTTTTGTTGGTGGAAACGATGTTTTCGCCCTTCTCCCGACTGGATTTGGCAAGTTTTGTTTTCCGGGGCGCGTCCGCGTCTGCAGCGGACGTGCCGACGCGGACGCGCCCCGGAGCGGTTAGCGGTTAGCGCTAACTATGTTAGGAGGCCTTTAGTCCTCAACGCGGTCGGCCCGGAATCGACTCCGACCCGCGGCGCTTTGCCGCCTGTCTTCCCCCCTCTTCCTGTCAGCTCACTGTCAATAAAACGCGTGCCACTAGAGCCGCAAACACATTATCAGTGAGAATGCTATACAGCATTCTCACTTATTGTTTTCCTGTTTTTCTTTATTATCAGTGAGAATGCTATACAGCATTCTCACTTATTGTTTTCCTGTTTTTCTTTATCAGTGAGAATGCTATACAGCATTCTCACTTATTGTTTTCCTGTTTTTCTTTATCAAGTGAGAATGCTATACAGCATTCTCACTTATTAAGTTCCTTCAGGTCTTGATTATTATTCCGTACGTTTTTCGGCATCTAACTACTCCTGCATACTTCAACCGATTTAAACAATTTTCGTATCAAAACGTTCAGCTCGTTCACGACATTACTGCTATGTCTTTTGGTAATTATAACTTTTATAATATTTAAAATATTGAACTTTTTGTGAGTTTTTTGCTCTCATTGAAAATGAATGGAGAATCCTTCAAATTCTTCAAATTTTTCAGCTTTTTGACAGCTTACTGCTTCAGCCTACTTTCAACTAGAAACGCCATTCAACTTTTAAAATGTAGTGATATCTTTCAGCTATTATGATATACTTCAGCTTTTTCATATCTTTTACCATTTTCATATAGTACCTCCTTAAAATTATTTTGGCTTTTCAAGAAATTCAGCAAATAACATGCGTTGCTATGGTCGTCAAGTGGCAGTTGGTAGAGTGCGCACTCTAGAAATTCAACAAATTCTTCTTCTCCAAACAACTTCTTCTCACTCGCTCAATTTTCAACCTATCCACATAAATTATACATCAAAACGTAGGAATTTTTGTCTGGATTCTGGAAATGTAATCATCATTGGTGTGGGATTTATAGATTTTTCGCAAATCACCTCAGAGCGACATTAACCCCAAACCTTCCCCATTCATTTCCTATGGAGCGGTTTTCAAAAATGACACCTGAAAATCTAAAACATCACATGTTTTCGCATCGTCGCTACTCTTAAACCGTTTGATGTACAGGTATGAGACTTTCACACATTCATGTCCAGACCCTTCTGGCGCTCATATAAAAGGAATTTTGTTGATAAATGTTACGGTTTTGCCGCAGGAACAATTTGTTCGGGAGTAGCGTTTTGGAAAAATGCTTAAACAGGATCAAACTTCCATCCCGCCAAATGAGGCACTTTTCTACATCGTCGCTACTCCTAAACTGTTTGATGTACAGGCATGAGACTTTCACACATTAATGTCCAGACCCTTCTGGCACTCATAAAAAAAGAATTTTGTCGATAGCTGTAACGGTTTTGCCGCAGGAACAATTTGTTCGGGAGCAGCGAATGTGCAACATCCCGAAAACGCTTTGGAGCTTCATTCTTCCACATCATCCACTTTTTTACATCGTCGCTGTGCCTACACCGATTTTTGTACAAACATAAAAATGAGCTCCATAGTCCTCAAAAGCCTGCTGATACTCACAGTGAAAGAATTATTTTGATATCTCTTATACTTTTTCAGCTACAGCGATTTGTTCGGGAACCTTTTTAGAGGATTTCTGAAATTCGCTAAAAATTCCCTTTATTTCATAATTTTTTACGCCTTTATTAAACTTTTTCCAGCAAAATCCGATAGCTTATCTTCTTCCCCTATCCGTTACGAAATAAACGCAGAAAAAATTACGTCTCTACCATTTACGGATCAGGAGATATGGAGCGTTGTTCGAGGCAAAGTTCTCCATTATAACCCAATAGGCAGACTGACGCAAAGTGTCTGCTCTTCAGTAGACTGCCCCGCTGCAGGTGTGTGAGTGAGTTTCCATGACGACGGAACTCTGTGAGCCAGAGGACGAGGCTCCATTGAGATAGAATGGCAACTTTTGACACTCACTGCAGTTGCTGTGATTAATGTAGGAATCTGAAATTCGCACAGTCACTTCCTCTTGACATTTTAAAATTTTCAAGTGACTTTCAGCCATGTGTCACTTTTCTGTCCCATTTTGGATTTTACATGCTTTCCTATTGGGCCTTTGCTTCCAACAGGACCTGGCATGATGCCCAGACACGACCCAATTGGCCAATACAGCACCACCCACCTGTGGGAAATGGCGCTACTGACCGTTTTGGTCAAATGTTGAGTTCTGGGCCCAGATGTGGTGAGGCTGAGTTGCTAAAGGAGGCCAATCTAATCCATGAACTTTGGTCACGTTTGGTGACATAAAGTATTGGCACCCCTTTTTGAGGCACTTCCCAGTACAGGATTTGGACCAAACTGACAGAGTACAATCACCCGGTGATACTGAACACAATCTTGTTAGCGGCTAATGGTTAGCATGTTGCTAACCGGACGTAGCTCTAGGAAGCTCGTACAAACTTCTGCTTCACAGAGTTTGTACTTCCTTTAAAGAGAAAGCTCCACAAGAAATCTGGCCTACGTCGCATAAAGCATCTCCAAGCTATGAGGTGTCAAACATCCAATGCTTTTCAATGGGGGACCAAAGCCCTTATGTTCCCAGAAATGCATGCCCGTATATGCCTACAGTATAGCTCTGATGGAAAGTTCAGGCATTTGCATGCAAGAGGTCATGGGATCGAATCCTCTTGTGGGAGATTTAGAGTTTTGGATTATAATCCCCACAGTGTGTATAACAAAACATGTGCTGATCCCATGAAGTATTTTTTGTACCACCAGCCATTTTGAGTTACCATGGCAATGTTATAAACAACGTATTTTCTCCCTATTTGAGGCACATCCCAGTACAGGATTTGGACCAAACTGACAGAGTACAATCACACGGTGATACTGAACACAACCATGCTAGCGGCTAATGGTTAGCATGTTGCTAACCAGAAGTAGCTTTAGGAAGGTCCTACCAACTTCTGCTTAGCCGGGGTTGTTCTGCCTTTACAGACAAATAGAGGGCTACAGCTGTGAGGGAGTCTCCATGACAACGCTGCTAGCCAGAGGCTTCTAGGAGGTCCGTTGACTTAACAGGGCACCTTTTGACGGCCACTGCGGGTGCTGTGAAGACCGTAGGAAGCTGAAATTCGCAGTGTTACTTGCCGTTAGTATTTTTGACGATACCACGAGGCAGGCGCCTTGCTAAATTTCTTCACAAAATTTCTAGTTGTTCTTAATCTTCAAATTCTTGAAATTTTTTACATTTTTCAGATTTTTTCAAATTTTTCAAATTCTTTCAACTTTTTTGCAAATTTTCAGATTTTTCAAAATTCTTCAAATTCCTTCAAATATTTCAAATTCTCCAAATTTCTTCACATTTTTAAAATTCTTCAAATTTCTTCAAATTCTTCAAATTTCTTCAAATCTTTTAAATTATTCAAATTTTTCAAATTCCTTCTAATTCTTCTATTTCTTCAAATTCTTATTTTTTTCAAATTCTTCAATTCTGATTTTCTGCATCTTTTGCCCAATCATTCTGCAGATTAGCATTCGCACTGCTGTTTCGCAGGAACAGCCTTTTCTAGTTATTATCAGTGAGAATGCTATACAGCATTCTCACTTATTGTTTTCCTGTTTTTCTTTATTATTATTATTATTATCAGTGAGAATGCTATACAGCATTCTCACTTATTGTTTTCCTGTTTTTCTTTATTATTATTATTATTATTATTCCGTCGGCGTCTAACTACTCCCGCATACTTCAACCAATTTCAACAATTTTGGTGTCAAAACGTTCGGCTCGTTCCCGGCATGCCTGCTATATCTCATGGTTATGCTAACTTTTATACTTTTTAAAATATTTCACTTTTTGTGCGTTTTTGGTTGCTCCCATTGAAATCAATGCAAAATCCTTCAAATTCTTCAAATTTTTCATATTCCTTCAAATTCTTGTAATCATTCTTATTATTCAAATTGTTCAAATGGTTCAAATGGTTCAAATCTTTCAGATTTTTCAAATTTTTTCAAATTTTTAAATTTTTTTCAAATCTTTCAAATACTTCAAATTCTTCAAATTTTTCAAATTCCTTCTAATTCTTCTGATACAACTGATATTAATACTACTACTACAACAGATACTACTCTTACTACTACTACTACTACTACTACTGATACTACTACTACTGATACTACTACTACTACTACTGATACTACTACCACTACTACTAATGCCACTACTGCTTCTACTACTGATGCTACTGCTGATACTACAACAACTACTACTGATACTACTACTGTTACTACTACTACTACTACTACTACTACTACTAGTACTACTGATACTACTACTACTACTACAAATTCCTTCAAATTCTTCAAATTCCTTCAAATTCTTTAAAAACTGATACTACTACTACTACTGATACTACTCCTACTACTACTGATACTTCTACTACTACTACTGATACTACTGATAATACTACTACTACTGATACTACTACTACTACTACTACTGATACTACTACTACTACTAATGATACTACTGCTGCTACTGCTACTACAACAACTACTACTGCTACTACTACTATTACTACTACTAATACAACTACTACTACTAGTATTACTGATACTACTACTACTACTACTACTACTACAAATTCTTTCAAATTCTTTAAAAACTGATACTACTACTACTACTGATAGTACTACTACTACTACTGATACTACTACTATTACAACTACTACTACTACTAGTACTACTGATACTACTACTACTACTACTAATGATACTACTGCTGCTACTGCTACTACAACAACTACTACTGCTACTACTACTATTACTACTACTAATACAACTACTACTACTAGTATTACTGATACTACTACTACTACTACTACTACTACAAATTCTTTCAAATTCTTTAAAAACTGATACTACTACTACTGATAGTACTACTACTACTACTGATACTACTACTATTACTACTACTATTACAACTACTACTACTACTAGTACTACTGATACTACTACTACTACTACTACTACTACTACTACTACAAGTTCCTTCAAATTCCTTCAAATTCTTTAAAAACTGATACTACTACTACTACTAGTGATATTACTACTACTACTACTGATACTACTACTATTACTACTAATAATACAACTACTACTACTACTACTACTACTGATATTACTACTACTACTACTACAAATTCCTTCAAATTCTTCAAATACCTTCAAATTCTTTAAAAACTAATACTACTACTACTGATACTACTGATACTACTGCTACTACTACTACTACTACTACTACTACTACTACTACTGATACTACTACTACTAGTACTACTGATACTACTACTACTACTACAAATACCTTCAAATTCCTTCAAATTCTTTAAAAACTAATACTACTACTACTGATACAACTACTACTACAAATTACTTCAAATTGTTCAAATTTTTCAATTTTTTTAAATTCTTCAATGTTTTTCAGCTATTTGTTTTCTTCGGCATGGATCTTCTGCATCTTCTCCTCAAATCATTTTGCAGATTAGCATTCTCACTCGCTGTTGCGTAGGAACAGCTTTTTATAGTTATTATTATTATCAGTGAGAATGCTATACAGCATTCTCACTTATTGTTTTCCTGTTTTTCTTTATTATTATCAGTGAGAATGCTATACAGCATTCTCACTTATTGTTTTCCTGTTTTTCTTTATTATTATCAGTGAGAATGCTATACAGCATTCTCACTTATTGTTTTCCTGTTTTTCTTTATTATTATTATTATTATTATTATTATTATTATTATTATTATTATTCCGTCGGCATGTAACTACTCCCACATACTTCAACCGATTTCAACAATTTTGGTGTCAAAACGTTCAGCTCCTTCCCGACATTCCTGCTATATCTCATCATTATTCTAACTTTAATACTTTTTAAAATATTTGTACTTTTGTGCGTACTTTTTTCCCATTGAAATGAATGCAAATTCCTTCAAATTCTTCAAATTTTTGATATTCCTTCAAATTCCTTCAAATTCTTTTAATCATTCTTATTGTTCAAATTGTTCAAATGGTTCAAATGGTTCAAATCTTTCAGATTTTTCAAATTTTTTCATATTTTTCAAATTTTTTCAAATTTTTCAAATACTTCAAATTCTTCAAATTTGTCAAATTCTTCAAATTTTTCAAATTCCTTCTAATTCTCCTGATACAACTGATATTAATACTACAACTACAACAGATACTACTCCTACTACTACTGCTACTACAACTGATACTACTACAACTGATACTACTACTACTACTACTGATAGTACTACCACTACTACTACTACTAATGATACTACTGCTGCTACTGCTACTACTACTGATGCTACTGCTGGTACTACAACTACTACTGATACTACTACTATTACTACTACTACTACTAGTACTACTGATACTACTACTATTACTACTACTACTACTAGTACTACTGATACTACTACTACTACTACTACTACAAATTCCTTTAAATTCTGCAAATTCCTTCAAATTCTTTAAAAACTGATACTACTACTACTACTGATACTACTCCTACTACTACTGATACTTCTACTACTACTACTGATACTACTACTACTACTACTACTACTGATACTACTACTACTACTGATACTACTACTACTACTGATACTACTGCTGCTACTACTACTACTGATACTACTACTACTACTATTACTACTACTAATACAACTACTACTACTACTAGTACTACTGATACTACTACTACTACTACTACTACAAATTCCTTCAAATTCTTTAAAAACTGATACTGCTACTACTACTGATATTACTACTAATACTACTGATACTACTACTATTACTACTAATAATACAACTACTACTACTAGTAGTACTACTGATACTACTACTACTACTACTACAAATTCCTTCAAATTCTTCAAATACCTTCAAATTCCTTCAAATTCTTTAAAAACTACTACTACTACTACTGATACTACTACTACTACTGCTACTACTGCTACTACTACTACTACTACTGATACTACTACTACTACTACTGCTACTACTGATACTACTGATACTACTACTACTACTACTACTGATACTACTACTACTACTACTACAAATTACTTCAAATTGTTCAAATTCTTCAAATTTTTCAAATTCTTTAATATTTTTCAGCTATTTTTTCTCTTCTGCATGGATCTTCTGCATCTTCTCAAATCATTCTGCAGATTAGCATTCTCACTCGCTGTTGCGTAGGAACAGCTTTTTCTAGTTATTATTATTATTATTATTATTATTCCGTCGGCGTGTAACTACTCCCACATACTTCAACCGATTTCAACAATTTTGGTGTCAAAACGTTCAGCTCCTTCCCGACATTCCTGCTATATCTCATCATTATTCTAACTTTAATACTTTTTAAAATATTTGTACTTTTTGTGCGTACTTTTCTCCCATTGAAATGAATGCAAATTCCTTCAAATTCTTCAAATTTTTCATATTCCTTCAAATTCCTTCAAATTCTTGTAATCATTCTTATTGTTCAAATTGTTCAAATGGTTCAAATGGTTCAAATTTTTCAGATTTTTCAATTTTTTTCATATTTTTCAAATTTTTTCAAATTTTTCAAATACTTCAAATTCTTCAAATTTTTCAAATTCTTCAAATTTTTCAAATTCCTTCTAATTCTTCTGATACAACTGATATTAATACTACAACTACAACAGATACTACTCCTACTACTACTACCACAACTGATACTACTAGTACTGATACTACTACTACTACTACTACTGATACTACTACCACTACTACTGATACTACTACCACTACTACTAATGATACTACTGCTGCTACTGCTACTACTACTGATGCTACTGCTGATACTACAACTACTACTGATACTACTACTATTACTACTACTACTACTACTAGTACTACTGATACTACTACTAATACTACTACTACTACTACTACAAATTCCTTTAAATTCTGCAAATTCCTTCAAATTCTTTAAAAACTGATACTACTACTACTACTGATACTACTCCTACTACTACTGATACTTCTACTACTACTACTGATACTACTACTACTACTACTACTACTACTACTACTACTGATACTACTACTACTAATGATACTACTGCTGCTACTGCTACTACTACTGCTACTACTACTACTACTACTACTGATACTACTATTACTACTACTAATACAACTACTACTACTACTATTACTACTGATACTACTACTACTACTACTACTACTACTACAAATTCCTTCAAATTCTTTAAAAACTGATACTGCTACTACTACTGATATTACTACTAATACTACTGATACTACTATTATTACTACTAATAATACAACTACTACTACTACTAGTACTACTGATACTACTACTACTACTACAAATTCCTTCAAATTCTTCAAATTCCTTCAAATTCTTTAAAAACTGCTACTACTACTGCTACTACTACAACTACTACTACTGCTACTACTGATACTACTACTACTACTACTACTACTGATACTACTACTACTACTACTGATACTACTGATACTACTACTACTACTACTACTACTACAAATTACTTCAAATTGTTCAAATTCTTCAAATTTTTCAAATTCTTCAATGTTTTTCATCTTTTTTTTCTCTTCTGCATGGATCTTCTGCATCTTCTCCTCAAATCATTCTGCAGATTAGCATTCTCACTCGCTGTTGCGTAGGAACAGCTTTTTCTAGTTATCAGTGAGAATGCTATACAGCATTCTCACTTATTGTTTTCCTGTTTTTCTTTATTATTATTATCAGTGAGAATGCTATACAGCATTCTCACTTATTGTTTTCCTGTTTTTCTTTATTATTATTATTATTATCAGTGAGAATGCTATACAGCATTCTCACTTATTGTTTTCCTGTTTTTCTTTATTATTATTATTATTATTATTATTATTATTATTATTATTATTCCGTCGGCGTGTAACTACTCCCACATACTTCAACCGATTTCAACAATTTTGGTGTCAAAACGTTCAGCTCCTTCCCGACCTTCCTGCTATATCTCATCATTATTCTAACTTTAATACTTTTTAAAATATTTGTACTTTTTGTGCGTACTTTTTTCCCATTGAAATGAATGCAAATTCCTTCAAATTCTTCAAATTTTTCATATTCCTTCAAATTCTTGTAATCATTCTTATTGTTCAAATTGTTCAAATGGTTCAAATGGTTCAAATCTTTCAGATTTTTCAATTTTTTTCAAATTTTTCAAAATTTTTCAAATTTTTCAAATACTTCAAATTCTTCATATTTTTCAAATTCCTTCTAATTCTTCTGATACAACTGATATTAATACTACAACTACAACAGATACTACTCCTCCTCCTACTACTACTACTACAACTGATACTACTACTACTCCTACTACTACTACTACTACTACAACTGATACTACTACTACTGATACTACTACTACTACTACTGATACTACTACCACTACTAGTACTACTAACGATACTACTGCTGCTACTGCTACTACTACTGATGCTACTGCTGATACTACAACAACTACTACTGATACTACTACTATTACTACTACTACTCCTACTAGTACAACTGATACTACTACTAGTACTACTACTACTACTACTACAAATTCCTTCAAATTCTTCAAATTCCTTGAAATTCTTTAAAAACTGATACAACTACTACTACTGATACTACTCCTGCTACTACTGATACTTCTACTACTACTACTGATACTTCTACTACTACTACTGATACTACTACTACTACTACTACTACTAATGATACTACTGCTGCTACTGCTACTACTACTCATGCTACTGCTGATACTACAACAACTACTACTGATACTACTACTATTACTACTACTACTACTACTAGTACTACTGATACTACTACTACTACTACTACTACAAATTCCTTCAAATTCTTCAAATTCCTTCAAATTCTTTAAAAACTGATACTACTAATACTGATACTACTCCTACTACTACTGATACTTCTACTACTACTACTGATACTTCTACTACTACTGATACTACTACTACTACTACTACTGATACTACTACTACTATTACTAATGATACTACTGCTGCTACTACAACTACTACTAATACAACAACTACTACTACTATTACTACTGATACTACTACTACTACTACTACTATTACTACAAATTCATTCAAATTCTTTAAAAACTGATACTACTAGTACTACTGATACTACTACTGATACTACTACTACTACTACTACTACTATTACTACTACTAATACAACTTCTACTACTACTAGTACTACTAATACTACTACTACTACTACAAATTCCTTCAAATTCTTTAAAAACTGATACTACTACTACTACTGATACTACTACTACTACTACTACTACTACTACTGATACTACTACTACTATTACTAATGATACTACTGCTGCTACTACAACAACTACTACTAATACAACTACTACTACTACTAGTACTACTGATAATACTACTACTACTATTACTACAAATTCCTTCAAAGTCTTTAAAAACTGATACTACTACTACTACTGATACTACTACTATTACTACTAATAATACAACAACAACTACTACTACTAGTACTACTGATACAACTACTACTACTACTACTACTACAAATTCCTTCAAATTCCTCAAATTCCTTCAAATTCCTTAAAAACTGATACTACTACTACTGATACTACTACTACTACTGCTACTACTGATACTACTACTACTACTACTACTACTGATACTACTGATACTACTACTACTACTACTACTACTGATAGTACTTCTACTACTACTACTACTACTACAAATTACTTCAAATTGTTCAAATTGTTAAAATTTTTCTAATTCTTCAATGTTTTTTAGCAATTTTTTCTCTTCTGCATTGATCTTCTGCATCTTCTCCTCAAATCATTCTGCAGATTAGCATTCTCACTCGCTGTTGCGTAGGAACAGCTTTTTCTAGTTATTATTATTATTATTATTCCATACGTTTTTGTGCGTCTAACTACTCCTGCATACTTCAACCGATTTCAACGATTTTCGTACCAAAACGTTCGGCTCGTTCTCGACATTACTGCTATATCTCATGGTTATGGTACCTTTTATACTTTTTAAAGTATTTGTACTTTTTGTGCGTTTTTTGTTCCCATTGAAATGAATGCAAATTCCTTCAAATTCTTCAAATTTTTCATATTCCTTCAAATTCTTTCAAATTCTTGTAATCGTTCTTAATGTTCAAATTGTTCAAATGGTTCAAATTGTTCAAATCTTTCAAATTTTTCAATTTTTTTCAAATTTTTCAGATTTTTTCAATTTTTTCGAATACTTCAAATACTTCAAATTCTTCAAATTTTTCAAATTCTTCAAATTCCTTCTAGTTCTTCTGATACAACTGGTATTAATACTACTACTACAACAGATACTACTCCTTCTACTACTACTTCTACTACTACTACTTCTACTACTACTACTACTACTACTACAACTGATACTACTACTATTGATACTACTACTACTACTACTACTGATACTATTACCACTACTACTACTACTAATGATACTCTTGCTGCTACTGCTACTACTACTGATGCTACTGCTGATACTACAACTATTACTGATACTACTACTATTACTACTACTACTACTACTACTAGTACTACTGATACTACTACTACTACTAATTCCTTTAAATTCTTCAAATTCCTTCAAATTCTTTAAACACTGATACTACTACTACTACTGATACTACTCCTACTGATACTTCTACTACTACTACTGATATTACTACTACTACTGATACTACTACTACTACTACTACTAATGATACTACTGCTGCTACTGCTACTACTACTGCTACTACAATAACTACTACTGCTACTACTACTATTACTACTACTAATACAACTACTACCACTACTAGTACTACTGATACTACTACTAATACTACTACTACTACAAATTCCTTCAAATTCTTTAAAAACTGATTCTACCACTACTACTGATACTACTACTACTACTACTGATACTACTACTATTACTACTGATACTACTACTATTACTACTACTAATACAACAACTAGTACTACTGATACTACTGATACTACTACTACTACTACAAATTCCTTCAAATTCTTTAAAAACTGATACTACTACTACTACTGATACTACTACTACTACTACTACAAATTCCTTCAAATTCCTTCAAATTCCTTAAAAACTGATACTACTACTACTGATACTACTACTACTGCTACTACTGATACTACTGATACTACTACTACTGCTACTACTGATACTACTGATACTACTACTACTACTACTGATAGTCCTTCTACTACTACTACTACTACAAATTACTTCAAATTCTTCAAATTCTTCAAAATTTTCTAATTCTTCAATGTTTTTTAGCTATTTTTTCTCTTCTGCATTGATCTTCTGCATCTTCTCCTCAAATCATTCTGCAGATTAGCATTCTCACTCGCTGTTGCGTAGGAACAGCTTTTTCTAGTTATTATTATTATTATTATTCCGTACGTTTTTGTGCGTCTAACTACTCCTGCATACTTCAACCGATTTCAACGATTTTCGTACCAAAACGTCCGGCTCGTTCTCGACATTACTGCTATATCTCATGGTTATGGTACCTTTTATACTTTTGGAAGTATTTGTACTTTTTGTGCGTTTTTTGTTCCCATTGAAATGAATGCAAATTCCTTCAAATTCTTCAATTTTTTCATATTCCTTCAAATTCCTTCAAATTCTTGTAATCGTTCTTAATGTTCAAATTGTTCAAATGGTTCAAATGGTTCAAATCTTTCAAATTTTTCAATTTTTTTCAAATTTTTCAGATTTTTTCAATTTTTTCGAATACTTCAAATACTTCAAATTCTTCAAATTTTTCAAATTCTTCAAATTCCTTCTAGTTCTTCTAGTTCTTCTGATACAACTGATATTAATACTACTACTACAACAGATACTACTCCTACTACAACTACTTCTACTACTTCTACTACTACTACTTCAACTAATACTACTACTACTGATACTACTACTACTACTACTGATACTACTACCACTACTACTACTACTAATGATACTATTGCTGCTACTGATACTACTACTGATGCTACTGCTGATACTACAACAACTACTACTGATACTACTACTATTACTACTACTACTACTACTACTAGTACTACTGATACTACTACTACTACTACTACTACTACTACTACTAGTAGTACTACTGATACTACTACTACACTGATACTACTCCTACTGATACTTCTAATACTACTACTGATACTACTACTACTACTACTACTACTGATACTACTACTACTACTACTACTGATACTACTACTACTGATACTACTACTACTACTAATGATACTACTGCTGCTACTGCTACTACTACTGCTACTACAACAACTACTACTGCTACTACTACTATTACTACTACTAATACAACTACTACCACTACTAGTACTACTGATACTACTACTAATACTACTACTACTACTACAATTTCCTTCAAATTCTTTAAAAACTGATACTACCACTACTACTGATACTACTACTACTACTACTGATACTACTACTATTACTACTACTAATACAACAACTAGTACTACTGATACTACTGATACTACTACTAGTACTACCAATTCCTTCAAAGTCTTTAAAAACTGATGCTACTACTACTACTGATACTACTACTACTACTGACACTACTACTATTACTACTAATAATACAACAACAACTACTACTACTAGTACTACTGATACTACTACTACTACTACTACTACTACTACAAATTCCTCAAATTCCTTCAAATTCCTTAAAAACTGATACTACTACTACTGATACTACTACTACTACTGCTACTACTGATACTACTACTACTGATACTACTACTACTACTACTGATAGTACTTCTACTACTACTACTACTACTACTACTACTACAAATTACTTCAAATTGTTCAAATTCTTTAAATTTTTCTAATTCTTCAATGTTTTTTAGCTATTTTTTTCTCTTCTGCATTGATCTTCTGCATCTTCTCCTCAAATCATTCTGCAGATTAGCATTCTCACTCGCTGTTGCGTAGGAACAGCTTTTTCTAGTTATTATTATTATTCCGTACGTTTTTGTGCGTCTAACTACTCCTGCATACTTCAACCGATTTCAACGATTTTCGTACCAAAATGTTCGGCTCGTTCTCGACATTACTGCTATATCTCATCGTTATAGTACCTTTTATACTTTTTGAAGTATTTGTACTTTTTGTGCGTTTTTTGCTCCCATTGAAATGAATGCAAATTCCTTCAAATTCTTCAAATTTTTCATATTCCTTCAAATTTGTTCAAATTCTTGTAATCGTTCTTATTGTTCAAATTGTTCAAATGGTTCAAATCTTTCAAATTTTTCAAATTTTTTCAAATTTTTCAAATTTTTCAAATTTTTTCAAAATTTTCAAATACTTCAAATTCTTCAATTTTTTCAAATTCTTCAACTTTTTCAAATTCCTTCTAATTCTTCTGATACAACTGATATTAATACTACTACTACAAAAGATACTACTCCTACTACTACTACTACTACTACTACTACAACTGATACTACTACTACTGATACTACTACTACTACTACTGATACTACTACCACTACTACTACTACTAATGATACTATTGCTGCTACTGCTACTACTACTGATATTACTGCTGATACTACAACAACTACTACTGATACTACTACTATTACTACGACTACTACTACTACTACTACTACTAGTACTACTGATACTACTACTACTACTACAAATTCCTTCAAATTCTTCAAATTCCTTCAAATTCTTTAAAAACTGATACTACTACTACTACTACTGATACTTCTACTACTACTACTGATACTACTACTACTACTACTACTGATACTACTACTACTACTGATACTACTACTACTACTACTACTAATGATACTACTGCTGCTACTGCTACTACTACTGCTACTACAACTACTACTACTGCTACTCATACTATTACTACTACTAATATAACTACTACCACTACTAGTACTACTGATACTACTAATAATACTACTACTGCTACTACTACTACTACTACTGCTACATATTCCTTAAAATTCTTTAAAAACTGATACTACCACTACTACTGATACTACTCCTACTACTACTGATACTACTGCTATTACTACTACTAATACAACAACTACTACTACTAGTACTACTGATACTACTACTACTACTACTACTACAAATTCCTTCAAATTCTTTAAAAACTGATACAACTACTACTACTACTACTGATACTACTACTACTACTACTACTCATACAACTACTACTACTACTGATACTACTACTACTACTACTACTACTACTACTACTACTACTACTGATACTACTACTACTACTACTGATACTACTGCTGCTACTGCTACTACTACTACTACTAAAACAACTACTACTGCTACTACTACTATTACTACTACTAATACAACTACTACTACTAGTACTACTGATACTACTACTACTACTACTACTACTACTCCTGATACTACTACTACTACTACTACTACTACTGATAATACTACTGCTTCTAATGATACTACTGCTGCTACTGCTACTACTACTACTACTACTACAACAACAACTACTACTGCTACTACAACTAATACTACTACTAATACAACTACTACCACTAGTACTACTGATACTACTACTACTACTACTATAAAATTCCTTCAAATTCTTTAAAAACTGATACTACTACTACTAATACTACTACTACTAATAATACTACTACTATTACTACTACAACTACTACTAGTAGTAGTACTACTGATACTACTACTACTACTACTACTAGTACTACTACTACAAAATTCCTTCAAATTCTTTAAAAACTGATACTACTACTACTACTGATACTACTCCTATGACTACTGATACTACTACTATTACTACTACTAATACAACAACTACTACTACTAGTACTACTGATACTACTTCTACTACTACTACAAATTCCTTTAAATTCTTCAAATTCCTTCAAATTCTTTAAAAACTGATACAACTACTACTACTACTGATACTACTACTACTGATACTACTACTACTTCTAATACTACTGATACTACTACTACTACTACTACTACTACTGATACTGATACTACTACTACTACTACTACTACTAATTACTTTAAAGTCTTCAAATTCCTTCAAATTCTTTAAAAACTGATACAAATACTACTACTACTGATACTACTACTACTGATACTACTACTACTACTACTGATACTACTACTACTACTATTACTACTACTACTGATACTACTACTACTACTACTACTACAAATTACTTCAAATTGTTCAATTTCTTCAAATTTTTCAAATTCTTCAATGTTTTTCAGCTTTTTTTTCTCTTCTGCATGAAACTTCTGCATCTTCTCCTCAAATCATTCTGCAGATTAGCATTCTCACTCGCTGTTGCGTAGGAACAGCTTTTTCTAGTTATTATTATTATTATTCCGTCGGCGTCTAACTAGTCCCGCATACTTCAACCGATTTCAACAATTTTGGTGTCAAAACGTTCAGCTCCTTCCCGACATTCCTGCTATATCTCATCATTATTCTAACTTTAATACTTTTTAAAATATTTGTACTTTTTGTGCGTACTTTTTTCCCATTGAAATGAATGCAAATTCCTTCAAATTCTTCAAATTTTTGATATTCCTTCAAATTCCTTCAAATTCTTTTAATCATTCTTATTGTTCAAATTGTTCAAATGGTTCAAATGGTTCAAATCTTTCAGATTTTTCAAATTTTTTCATATTTTTCAAATTTTTTCAAATTTTTCAAATACTTCAAATACTTCAAATTCTTCAAATTTGTCAAATTCTTCAAATTTTTCAAATTCCTTCTAATTCTCCTGATACAACTGATATTAATACTACAACTACAACAGATACTACTCCTACTACTACTACTACTACAACTGATACTACTACAACTGATACTACTACTACTGATACTACTACTACTACTACTGATACTACTACTACCACTACTACTACTACTAATGATACTACTGCTGCTACTGCTACTACTACTGATGCTACTGCTGGTACTACAACTACTACTGATACTACTACTATTACTACTACTACTACTACTACTAGTACTACTGATACTACTACTACTACTACTACTACAAATTCCTTTAAATTCTGAAAATTCCTTCAAATTCTTTAAAAACTGATACTACTACTACTACTGATACTACTCCTACTACTACTGATACTTCTACTACTACTACTGATACTACTACTACTACTACTACTACTACTGATACTACTACTACTACTGATACTACTACTACTAATGATACTACTGCTGCTACTACTACTACTGATACTACTACTACTACTATTACTACTACTAATACAACTACTACTACTACTAGTACTACTGATACTACTACTACTACTACTACTACAAATTCCTTCAAATTCCTTCAAATTCTTTAAAAACTGATACTGCTACTACTACTGATATTACTACTAATACTACTGATACTACTACTATTACTACTAATAATACAACTACTACTACTAGTAGTACTACTGATACTACTACTACTACTACAAATTCCTTCAAATTCTTCAAATACCTTCAAATTCCTTCAAATTCTTTAAAAACTACTACTACTACTACTGATACTACTACTACTACTGCTACTACTGCTACTACTGATACTACTACTACTACTACTGATACTACTACTACTACTGCTACTACTGATACTACTGCTACTACTGATACTACTGATACTACTACTACTAATACTGATACTACAAATTACTTCAAATTGTTCAAATTCTTCAAATTTTTCAAATTCTTTAATATTTTTCAGCAATTTTTTCTCTTCTGCATGGATCTTCTGCATCTTCTCAAATCATTCTGCAGATTAGCATTCTCACTCGCTGTTGCGTAGGAACAGCTTTTTCTAGTTATTATTATTATTCCGTCGGCGTGTAACTACTCCCACATACTTCAACCGATTTCAACAATTTTGGTGTCAAAACGTTCAGCTCCTTCCCGACATTCCTGCTATATCTCATCATTATTCTAACTTTAATACTTTTTAAAATATTTGTACTTTTTGTGCGTACTTTTCTCCCATTGAAATGAATGCAAATTCCTTCAAATTCTTCAAATTTTTCATAATTCTTCAAATTCCTTCAAATTCTTGTAATCATTCTTATTGTTCAAATTGTTCAAATGGTTGAAATGGTTCAAATCTATCAGATTTTTCAAATTTTTTCAAATTTTTCAAATTTTTTCAAATTTTTCAAATACTTCAAATTCTTCAAATTTTTCAAATTCTTCAAATTTTTCAAATTCCTTCCAATTCTTCTGATACAACTGATATTAATACTACTACTACTACAACAGATACTACTCCTCCTCCTACTACTACTACTACAACTGATACTACTACTACTCCTACTACTACTACTACTACTACAACTGATACTACTACTACTGATACTACTACTACTACTACTACTACTACTAATGATACTACTGCTGCTACTGCTACTACTACTGATGCTACTGCTGATACTACAACAACTACTACTGATACTACTACTATTACTACTACTACTACTCATACTACTAGTACTACTGATATTACTACTACTACTACTACTACAAATTCCTTCAAATTCTTCAAATTCTTTAAAAACTGATACTACTACTACTACTGATACTACTCCTACTACTACTGATACTACTCCTACTACTACTGATACTACTACTACTACTACTACTACTGATACTACTACTACTACTACTACTACTACTACTACTACTACTACTACTACTAATGATACTATTGCTGCTACTGCTACCACTACTGCTACTACAACTACTACTGCTACTACCACTATTACTACTACTAATACAACTACTACTACTACTAGTACTACTGATACTACTACTAATACTACTACTACTACAAATTCCTTCAAATTCTTTAAAAACTGATACTACTACTACTACTGATACTACTACTACTGATACTACTACTGTTACTACTACTAATACAACTACTACTACTACTAGTATTACTGATACTACTACTACTACTACTGATACTACTACTACTACTACTACTACTACTACTACAAATTCCTTCAAATTCCTTCAAATTCTTTAAAAACTGATACTACTACTGTTACTACTACTAATACAACTACTACTACTACTAGTATTACTGATACTACTACTACTACTACTGATACTACTACTACTACTACTACTACTACTACTACAAATTCCTTCAAATTCCTTCAAATTCTTTAAAAACTGATACTACTACTACTACTGATACTACTACTACTACTACTACTGATACTACTACTATTACTACTAATAATACAACTACTACTACTACTAGTACTACTGATACTACTACTACTACAAATTCCTTCGAATTCTTCAAATTCCTTCAAATTCTTTAAAAACTGATACTACTACTACTACTGATACTACTACAACTACTACTGATACTACTACTATTACTACCAATAATACAACTATTACTACTACTAGTACTACCGATACTACTACTACTACTACTACAAATTCCTTCAAATTCTTCAAATTCCTTCAAATTCCTTCAAATTCTTTAAAAACTAATACTACTACTATTGATACTACTACTACTACTACTACTGCTACTACTGATACTACTACTACTGCTACTACTACTGATACTACTACTACTACTACTGATAGTACTTCTACTACTACTACTACTACTACTACTACAAATTACTTCAAATTTTTCAAATTCTTCAAATTTTTCAAATTCTTCAATGTTTTTCAGCTATTTTTTCTCTTCTGCATGGATCTTCTGCACCTTCTCCTCAAATCATTCTGCAGATTAGCATTCTCACTCGCTGTTGCGTAGGAACAGCTTTTTCTAGTTATTATTATTATTCCGTCGGCGTCTAACTACTCCCGCATACTTCAACCAAGTTCAACAATTTTGGTGTCAAAACGTTCGGCTCGTTCCCGGCATGCCTGCTATATCTCATGGTTATGCTAACTTTTATACTTTTTAAAATATTTCACTTTTTGTGCGTTTTTGGTTGCTCCCATTGAAATGAATGCAAAATCCTTCAAATTCTTCAAATTTTTCATATTCCTTCAAATTCCTTCAAATTCTTGTAATCATTCTTATTATTCAAATTGTTCAAATGGTTCAAATGGTTCAAATCTTTCAGATTTTTCATTTTTTCAAATTTTTCAATTTTTTTCAAATTTTTCAAATATTTCAAATACTTCAAATTCTTCAAATTTTTCAAATTCTTCAAATTTTTCAAATTCCTTCTAATTCTTCTGATACAACTGATATTAATACTACTACTACAACAGATACTACTCTTACTACTACTACTACTACTACTACTACTGATACTACTACTACTGATACTACTACTACTACTACTACTGATACTACTACCACTACTACTACTACTAATGCCACTACTGCTTCTACTACTAATGCTACTGCTGATACTACAACAACTACTACTGATACTACTACTATTACTACTACTACTACTACTACTACTACTATTAGTACTACTGATACTACTACTACTACTACTACAAATTCCTTCAAATTCTTCAAATTCCTTCAAATTCTTTAAAAACTGATACTACTACTACTACTGATACTACTCCTACTACTACTGATACTTCTACTACTACTACTGATACTACTGATAATACTACTACTACTGATACTACTACTACTACTACTGATACTACTACTACTACTAATGATACTACTAATGATACTACTGCTGCTACTGCTACTACAACAACTACTACTGCTACTACTACTATTACTATTACTACTACTAATACAACTACTACTACTAGTACTACTGATACTACTACTACTACTACTACTACTACTACAAATTCCTTCAAATTCTTTAAAAACTGATACTACTACTACTACTGATACTACTACTACTACTACTGATACTACTACTATTACAACTACTACTACTACTACTACTACTGATACTACTACTACTACAAATTCCTTCAAATTCTTCAAATACCTTCAAATTCCTTCAAATTCTTTAAAAACTAATACTACTACTACTGATACTACTGATACTACTACTACTACTACTACTGATACTACTACTACTAGTACTACTGATACTACTACTACTACTACAAATACCTTCAAATTCCTTCAAATTCTTTAAAAACTAATACTACCACTACTGATACTACTACTACTACAAATTACTTCAAATTGTTCAAATTTTTAAATTTTTTTAAATTCTTCAATGTTTTTCAGCTATTTGTTTTCTTCGGCATGGATCTTCTGCATCTTCTCCTCAAATCATTTTGCAGATTAGCATTCTCACTCGCTGTTGCGTAGGAACAGCTTTTTCTAGTTATCAGTGAGAATGCTATACAGCATTCTCACTTATTGTTTTCCTGTTTTTCTTTATTATTATTATTATTATTATTATTCCGTCGGCGTGTAACTACTCCCACATACTTCAACCGATTTCAACAATTTTGGTGTCAAAATGTTCAGCTCCTTCCCGACATTCCTGCTATATCTCATCATTATTCTAACTTTAATACTTTTTAAAATATTTGTACTTTTTGTGCGTACTTTTTTCCCATTGAAATGAATGCAAATTCCTTCAAATTCTTCAAATTTTTGATATTCCTTCAAATTCCTTCAAATTCTTTTAATCATTCTTATTGTTCAAATTGTTCAAATTGTTCAAATGGTTCAAATCTTTCAGATTTTTCAAATTTTTTCATATTTTTCAATTTTTTTCAAATTTTTCAAATACTTCAAATTCTTCAAATTTGTCAAATTCTTCAAATTTTTCAAATTCCTTCTAATTCTCCTGATACAACTGATATTAATACTACAACTACAACAGATACTACTCCTACTACTACTACTACTACTACAACTGATACTACTACAACTGATACTACTACTACTGATACTACTACTACTACTACTGATACTACTACCACTACTACTACTACTAATGATACTACTGCTGCTACTGCTACTACTACTGATGCTACTGCTGGTACTACAACTACTACTGATACTACTACTATTACTACTACTACTACTACTACTAGTACTACTGATACTACTACTACTACTACTACTACAAATTCCTTTAAATTCTGCAAATTCCTTCAAATTATTTAAAAACTGATACTACTACTACTACTACTGATACTACTACTACTACTACTGATACTTCTACTACTACTACTGATACTACTACTACTACTACTACTACTGATACTACTACTACTAATGATACTACTGCTGCTACTACTACTACTGATACTACTACTACTACTATTACTACTACTAATACAACTACTACTACTACTAGTACTACTGATACTACTACTACTACTACTACTACAAATTCCTTCAAATTCCTTCAAATTCTTTAAAAACTGATACTGCTACTACTACTGATATTACTACTAATACTATTGATACTACTACTATTACTACTAATAATACAACTACTACTACTACTAGTACTACTGATACTACTACTACTACTACTACAAATTCCTTCAAATTCTTCAAATACCTTCAAATTCCTTCAAATTCTTTAAAAACTACTACTACTACTACTGATACTACTACTACTACTACTGCTACTACTGATACTACTGATACTACTACTACTACTACTGATACTACTACTACTACTGCTACTACTGATACTACTGATACTACTACTACTACTACTACTGATACTACTACTACTACTACTACAAATTACTTCAAATTGTTCAAATTCTTCAAATTTTTCAAATTCTTTAATATTTTTCAGCTATTTTTTCTCTTCTGCATGGATCTTCTGCATCTTCTCCTCAAATCATTCTGCAGATTAGCATTCTCACTCGCTGTTGCGTAGGAACAGCTTTTTCTAGTTATTATTATTATTATTATTCCGTCGGCGTGTAACTACTCCCACATACTTCAACCGATTTCAACAATTTTGGTGTCAAAATGTTCAGCTCCTTCCCGACATTCCTGCTATATCTCATCATTATTCTAACTTTAATACTTTTTAAAATATTTGTACTTTTTGTGCGTACTTTTTTCCCATTGAAATGAATGCAAATTCCTTCAAATTCTTCAAATTTTTGATATTCCTTCAAATTCCTTCAAATTCTTTTAATCATTCTTATTGTTCAAATTGTTCAAATGGTTCAAATCTTTCAGATTTTTCAAATTTTTTCATATTTTTCAATTTTTTTCAAATTTTTCAAATACTTCAAATTCTTCAAATTTGTCAAATTCTTCAAATTTTTCAAATTCCTTCTAATTCTCCTGATACAACTGATATTAATACTACAACTACAACAGATACTACTCCTACTACTACTACTACTACTACAACTGATACTACTACAACTGATACTACTACTACTGATACTACTACTACTACTACTGATACTACTACCACTACTACTACTACTAATGATACTACTGCTGCTACTGCTACTACTACTGATGCTACTGCTGGTACTACAACTACTACTGATACTACTACTATTACTACTACTACTACTACTACTAGTACTACTGATACTACTACTACTACTACTACTACAAATTCCTTTAAATTCTGCAAATTCCTTCAAATTATTTAAAAACTGATACTACTACTACTACTACTGATACTACTACTACTACTACTGATACTTCTACTACTACTACTGATACTACTACTACTACTACTACTACTACTGATACTACTACTACTAATGATACTACTGCTGCTACTACTACTACTGATACTACTACTACTACTATTACTACTACTAATACAACTACTACTACTACTAGTACTACTGATACTACTACTACTACTACTACTACAAATTCCTTCAAATTCCTTCAAATTCTTTAAAAACTGATACTGCTACTACTACTGATATTACTACTAATACTATTGATACTACTACTATTACTACTAATAATACAACTACTACTACTACTAGTACTACTGATACTACTACTACTACTACTACAAATTCCTTCAAATTCTTCAAATACCTTCAAATTCCTTCAAATTCTTTAAAAACTACTACTACTACTACTGATACTACTACTACTACTACTGCTACTACTGATACTACTGATACTACTACTACTACTACTGATACTACTACTACTACTGCTACTACTGATACTACTGATACTACTACTACTACTACTGATACTACTACTACTACTACTACAAATTACTTCAAATTGTTCAAATTCTTCAAATTTTTCAAATTCTTTAATATTTTTCAGCTATTTTTTCTCTTCTGCATGGATCTTCTGCATCTTCTCCTCAAATCATTCTGCAGATTAGCATTCTCACTCGCTGTTGCGTAGGAACAGCTTTTTCTAGTTATCAGTGAGAATGCTATACAGCATTCTCACTTATTGTTTTCCTGTTTTTCTTTATTATCAGTGAGAATGCTATACAGCATTCTCACTTATTGTTTTCCTGTTTTTCTTTATTATCAAGTGAGAATGCTATACAGCATTCTCACTTATTGTTTTCCTGTTTTTCTTTATTTTTATTATTATCAAGTGAGAATGCTATACAGCATTCTCACTTATTGTTTTCCTGTTTTTCTTTATTTTTATTATTCCGTACGTTTTTCGACGCCTTTCTCGTTCCGCATTTTTCAACCGATTTCAACCATTCTGGTATCAAAACGTTCAGCTCCTTCAGGACATTACTGCTATGACTTTTGGTAATTATAACATTTATAATATTTAAAATATTCAACTTTTTGTGAGTTTTTTTCTCTCATTGAAAATGAATGAAGAATCCTTCAAATTCTTCAAATTTTTCAGCTTTTTGACAGCTTACTGCTTCAGCCTACTTTCAGCTAGAAACGCCATTCAACTTTTAAAATGTAGTGATATCTTTCAGCTATTATGGTATATTTCAGCTTTTTCATATCTTTTACCATTTTCATATAGTACCTCCTTAAAATAATTTTGGCTTTTCAAGAAATTCAGCAAATAACATGCGTTGCTATGGTCGTCAAGTGGCAGTTGGTAGAGTGCGCACTCTAGAAATTCAACAAATTCTTCTTCTCCAAACAACTTCTTCTCACTCGCTCAATTTTCAACCTATCCACATAAATTATACATCAAAACGTAGGAATTTTTGTCTGGATTCTGGAAATGTAACCATCATTGGTGTGGGATTTATAGATTTTTCGCAAATCACCTCAGAGCGACACTAACCCCAAACCTTCCCCATTCATTTCCTATGGAGCGGTTTTCAAAAATGACACCTGAAAATCTAAAACATCACATGTTTTCGCATCGTCGCTACTCTTAAACCGTTTGATGTACAGGTATGAGACTTTCACACATTCATTTCCAGACCCTTCTGGCGCTCATATAAAAGGAATTTTGTTGATAAATGTTACGGTTTTGCCGCAGGAACAATTTGTTCGGGAGTAGCGTTTTGGAAAAATGCTTAAAAAGGATCAAACTTCCATCCCGCCAAATGAGGCACTTTTCTACATCGTCGCTACTCCTAAACTGTTTGATGTACAGGCATGAGACTTTCACACATTAATGTCCAGACCCTTCTGGCACTCATAAAAAAAGAATTTTGTCGATAGCTGTTACGGTTTTGCCGCAGGAACAATTTGTTCGGGAGCAGCGAATGTGCAACATCCCGAAAACGCTTTGGAGCTTCATTCTTCCACATCATCCACTTTTTTACATCGTCGCTGTGCCTACACCGATTTTTGTACAAACATAAAAATGAGCTCCATAGTCCTCAAAAGCCTGCTGATACTCACAGTGAAAGAATTATTTTGATATCTCTTATACTTTTTCAGCTACAGCGATTTGTTCGGGAACCTTTTTAGAGGATTTCTGAAATTCGCTAAAAATTCCCTTTATTTCATAATTTTTTACGCCTTTATTAAACTTTTTCCAGCAAAATCCGATAGCTTATCTTCTTCCCCTATCCGTTACGAAATAAACGCAGAAAAAATTACGTCTCTACCATTTACGGATCAGGAGATATGGAGCGTTGTTCGAGGCAAAGTTCTCCATTATAACCCAATAGGCAGACTGACGCAAAGTGTCTGCTCTTCAGTAGACTGGCCCGCTGCAGGTGTGTGAGTGAGTTTCCATGACGACGGAACTCTGTGAGCCAGAGGGAGAGGCTCCATTGAGATAGAATGGCAACTTTCGACACTCACTGCAGTTGCTGTGATTAATGTAGGAATCTGAAATTCGCACAGTCACTTCCTCTTGACATTTTAAAATTTTCAAGTGACTTTCAGCCATGTGTCACTTTTCTGTCCCATTTTGGATTTCACATGCTTTCCTATTGGGCCTTTGCTTCCAACAGGACCTGGCATGATGCCCAGACACGACCCAATTGGCCAATCCAGCACCACCCACCTGTGGGAAATGGCGCTACTGACCGTTTTGGTCAAATGTTGAGTTCTGGGCCCAGATGTGGTGAGGCTGAGTTGCTAAAGGAGGCCAATCTAACCCATGAACTTTGGTCACGTTTGGTGACATAAATAAAGTATTGGCACCCCTTTTTGAGGCACTTCCCAGTACAGGATTTGGACCAAACTGACAGAGTACAATCACCCGGTGATACTGAACACAATCTTGTTAGCGGCTAACGGTTAGCATGTTGCTAACCGGAAGTAGCTCTAGGAAGCTCGTACAAACTTCTGCTTCACAGAGTTTGTACTTCCTTTAAAGAGAAAGCTCCACAAGAAATCTGGCCTACGTCGCATAAAGCATCTCCAAGCTATGAGGTGTCAAACATCCAATGCTTTTCAATGGGGGACCAAAGCCCTTATGTTCCCAGAAATGCATTCCCATATATGCCTACAGTATAGCTCTGATGGAAAGTTCAGGCTTTGCATGCAAGAGGTCATGGGATCAAATCCTGTTGTGGGAGATTTAGAGTTTTGGATTATAATCCCCACAGTGTGCATAACAAAACATGTGCTGATCCCATGAGGTATTATTTGTACCACCAGCCATTTTGAGTTACCATGGCAACGTTATAAACAACGTATTTTCTCCCTATTTGAGGCCCATCCCAGTAAAGGATTTGGACCAAACTGACAGAGTACAATCACCCGGTGATACTGAACACAACCATGCTAGCGGCTAACGGTTAGCATGTTACTAACCAGAAGTAGCTTTAGGAAGGTCCTACCAACTTCTGCTTAGCCGGGGTTGTTCTGCCTTTACAGACAAATAGAGGGCTACAGCTGTGAGGGAGTCTCCATGACAACGCTGCTAGCCAGAGGCTTCTAGGAGGTCCGTTGACTTAACATGGCACATTTCGACGGCCACTGCGGGTGCTGTGAAGACCGTAGGAAGCTGAAATTCGCAGTGTTACTTGCCGTTAGTATTTTTGACGATACTACGAGGCAGGCGCCTTGCTAAATTTCTTCACAAAATTTCTAGTTGTTCTTAATCTTCAAATTCTTGAATTTTTTTAAATTTTTCACTTTTTTTCAAATTTTTCAAATTCCTTTAACTTTTTTGAAATTTTCAAATTTTTCAAAATTCTTCAAATTCCTTCAAATATTTCAAATTCTCCAAATTTCTTAACATTTTTAAAATTCTTCAAATTTCTTCAAATATTTCAAATTCTTCAAATTTCTTCAAATTTTTTTAATTATTCAAATTTCTTCAAATATTTCAAATTATTCAAATTTCTTCAAAATTTTCAAATTCTTCAAATTTTTCAAATTCCTTCAAATTCTTCTATTTCTTCAAATTTTTCAACTATCTTCAAATTCTTATTTTTTTCAAATTCTTCAATTCTGATTTCAATGTTTTCTGCATCTTTTGCTCAATCATTCTGCAGATTAGCATTCTCACTGCTGTTTCGCAGGAACAGCCTTTTCTAGTTATTATTATTATTATTCCGTACGTTTTTCGACTTCTAACTAGTTCCGCATTTTTCAACCGATTTCAACCATTCTGGTATCAAAACGTTCAGCTCCTTCAGGACATTTCTGCTATGACTTTTGGTAATTATAACTTTTATAATATTTAAAATATTCAACTTTTTGTGAGTTTTTTGCTCTCATTGAAATGAATGGAGAATCCTTCAAATTCTTCAAATTTTTCAGCTTTTTGACCGCTTACTGCTTCAGCCTACTTTCAGCTAGAAACGCCATTCAACTTTTAAAATGTAGTGATATCTTTCAGCTATTATGGTATATTTCAGCTTTTTCATATCTTTTACCATTTTCATATAGTACCTCCTTAAAATAATTTTGGCTTTTCAAGAAATTCAGCAAATAACATGCGTTGCTATGGTCGTCAAGTGGCAGTTGGTAGAGTGCGCACTCTAGAAATTCAACAAATTCTTCTTCTCCAAACAACTTCTTCTCACTCGCTCAATTTTCAACCTATCCAAATAAATTATACATCAAAACGTAGGAATTTTTGTCTGGATTCTGGAAATGTAACCATCATTGGTGTGGGATTTATAGATTTTTTGCAAATCACCTCAGAGCGACACTAACCCCAAACCTTCCCCATTCATTTCCTATGGAGCGGTTTTCAAAAATGACACCTGAAAATCTAAAACATCACATGTTTTCGCATCGTCGCTACTCTTAAACCGTTTGATGTACAGGTATGAGACTTTCACACATTCATGTCCAGACCCTTCTGGCGCTCATATAAAAAGAATTTTGTTGATAAATGTTACGGTTTTGCCGCAGGAACAATTTGTTCGGGAGTAGCGTTTTGGAAAAATGCTTAAACAGGATCAAACTTCCATCCCGCCAAATGAGGCACTTTTCTACATCGTCGCTACTCCTAAACTGTTTGATGTACAGGCATGAGACTTTCACACATTAATGTCCAGACCCTTCTGGCACTCATAAAAAAAGAATTTTGTCGATAGCTGTTACGGTTTTGCCGCAGGAACAATTTGTTCGGGAGCAGCGAATGTGCAACATCCCGAAAACGCTTTGGAGCTTCATTCTTCCACATCATCCACTTTTTTACATCGTCGCTGTGCCTACACCGATTTTTGTACAAACATAAAAATGAGCTCCATAGTCCTCAAAAGCCTGCTGATACTCACAGTGAAAGAATTATTTTGATATCTCTTATACTTTTTCAGCTACAGCGATTTGTTCGGTAACCTTTTTAGAGGATTTCTGAAATTCGCTAAAAATTCCCTTTATTTCATAATTTTTTACGCCTTTATTAAACTTTTTCCAGCAAAATCCGATAGCTTATCTTCTTCCCCTATCCGTTACGAAATAAACGCAGAAAAAATTACGTCTCTACCATTTACGGATCAGGAGATATGGAGCGTTGTTCGAGGCAAAGTTCTCCATTATAACCCAATAGGCAGACTGACGCAAAGTGTCTGCTCTTCGGTAGACTGGCCCGCTGCAGGTGTGTGAGTGAGTTTCCATGACGACGGAACTCTGCGAGCCAGAGGGAGAGGCTCCATTGAGAAAGAATGGCAACTTTCGACGCTCACTGCAGTTGCTGTGATTAATGTAGGAATCTGAAATTCGCACAGTCACTTCCTCTTGACATTTTAAAATTTTCAAGTGACTTTCAGCCATGTGTCACTTTTCTGTCCCATTTTGGATTTCACATGCTTTGCTATTGGGCCTTTGCTTCCAACAGGACCTGGCATGATGCCCAGACACAACCCAATTGGCCAATACAGCACCACCCACCTGTGGGAAATGGCGCTACTGACCGTTTTGGTCAAATGTTGAGTTCTGGGCCCAGATGTGGTGAGGCTGAGTTGCTAAAGGAGGCCAATCTAACCCATGAACTTTGGTCACGTTTGGTGACATAAAGTATTGGCACCCCTTTTTGAGGCACTTCCCAGTACAGGATTTAGACCAAACTGACAGAGTACAATCACCAGGTGATACTGAACACAACCATGCTAGCGGCTAACGGTTAGCATGTTGCTAACCGGAAGTAGCTCTAGGAAGCTCGTACAAACTTCTGCTTCACAGAGTTTGTACTTCCTTTAAAGAGAAAGCTCCACAAGAAATCTGGCCTACGTCGCATAAAGCATCTCCAAGCTATGAGGTGTCAAACATCCAATGCTTTTCAATGGGGGACCAAAGCCCTTATGTTCCCAGAAATGCATGCCCATATATGCCTACAGTATACCTCTGATGGAAAGTTCAGGCTTTGCATGCAAGAGGTCATGGGATCAAATCCTGTTGTGGGAGATTTAGAGTTTTGGATTATAATCCCCACAGTGTGTATAACAAAACGTGTGCTGATCCCATGAAGTATTTTTTGTACCTCCAGCCATTTTGAGTTACCATGGCAACGTTATAAACAACGTATTTTCTCCCTATTTGAGGCACATCCCAGTACAGGATTTGGACCAAACTGACAGAGTACAATCACCCGGTGATACTGAACACAACCATGCTAGCGGCTAACGGTTAGCATGTTACTAACCAGAAGTAGCTTTAGGAAGGTCCTACCAACTTCTGCTTAGCCGGGGTTGTTCTGCCTTTACAGACAAATAGAGGGCTACAGCTGTGAGGGAGTCTCCATGACAACGCTGCTAGCCAGAGGCTTCTAGGAGGTCCGTTGACTTAACATGGCACATTTCGACGGCCACTGCGGGTGCTGTGAAGACCGTAGGAAGCTGAAATTCGCAGTGTTACTTGCCGTTAGTATTTTTGACGATACCACGAGGCAGGCGCCTTGCTAAATTTCTTCACAAAATTTCTAGTTGTTCTTAATCTTCAAATTCTTGAATTTTTTTAAATTTTTCAAATTTTTTCAAATTTTTCGAATTCCTTCAACTTTTTTGAAAATATTCAAATTTTTCAAAATTCTTCAAATTCCTTCAAATATTTCAAATTCTCCAAATTTCTTAACATTTTTAAAATTCTTCAAATTTCTTCAAATATTTCAAATTCTTTAAATTTCTTCAAATTTTTTAAATTATTCAAATTTCTTCAAATATTTCAAATTATTCAAATTTCTTCAAATTTTTCAAATTCTTCAAATTTTTCAAATCCCTTGAAATTCTTCTATTTCTTCAAATTCTTCAAATATCTTCAAATTCTTATTTTTTTTCAAATTCTTCAATTCTGATTTCAATGTTTTCTGCATCTTTTGCTCAATCATTCTGCAGATTAGCATTCTCACTGCTGTTTCGCAGGAACAGCTTTTTCTAGTTTTTATTATTATTATTATTCCGTACGTTTTTCGACGCCTTTCTCGTTCCGCATTTTTCAACCGATTTCAACCATTCTGGTATCAAAACGTTCAGCTCCTTCAGGACATTACTGCTATGACTTTTGGTAATTATAACATTTATAATATTTAAAATATTCAACTTTTTGTGAGTTTTTTCTCTCATTGAAAATGAATGGAGAATCCTTCAAATTCTTCAAATTTTTCAGCTTTTTGACAGCTTACTGCTTCAGCCTACTTTCAGCTAGAAACGCCATTCAACTTTTAAAATGTAGTGATATCTTTCAGCTATTATGATATACTTCAGCTTTTTCATATCTTTTACCATTTTCATATAGTACCTCCTTAAAATAATTTAGGCTTTTCAAGAAATTCAGCAAATAACATGCGTTGCTATGGTCGTCAAGTGGCAGTTGGTAGAGTGCGCACTCTAGAAATTCAACAAATTCTTCTTCTCCAAACAACTTCTTCTCACTCGCTCAATTTTCAACCTATCCACATAAATTATACATCAAAACGTAGGAATTCTTGTCTGGATTCTGGAAATGTAACCATCATTGGTGTGGGATTTATAGGTTTTTCGCAAATCACCTCAGAGCGACACTAACCCCAAACCTTCCCCATTCATTTCCTATGGAGCGGTTTTCAAAAATGACACCTGAAAATCTAAAACATCACATGTTTTCGCATCGTCGCTACTCTTAAACCGTTTGATGTACAGGTATGAGACTTTCACACATTCATGTCCAATCCCTTCTGGCGCTCATATAAAAGGAATTTTGTTGATAAATGTTACGGTTTTGCCGCAGGAACAATTTGTTCGGGAGTAGCGTTTTGGAAAAATGCTTAAACAGGATCAAACTTCCATCCCGCCAAATGAGGCACTTTTCTACATCGTCGCTACTCCTAAACTGTTTGATGTACAGGCATGAGACTTTCACACATTAATGTCCAGACCCTTCTGGCACTCATAAAAAAAGAATTTTGTCGATAGCTGTTACGGTTTTGCCGCAGGAACAATTTGTTCGGGAGCAGCGAATGTGCAACATCCCGAAAACGCTTTGGAGCTTCATTCTTCCACATCATCCACTTTTTTACATCGTCGCTGTGCCTACACCGATTTTTGTACAAACATAAAAATGAGCTCCATAGTCCTCAAGAGCCTGCTGATACTCACAGTGAAAGAATTATTTTGATATCTCTTATACTTTTTCAGCTACAGCGATTTGTTCGGGGACCTTTTTAGAGGATTTCTGAAATTCGCTAAAAATTCCCTTTATTTCATAATTTCTTACGCCTTTATTAAACTTTTTCCAGCAAAATCCGATAGCTTATCTTCTTCCCCTATCCGTTACGAAATAAACGCAGAAAAAATTACGTCTCTACCATTTACGGATCAGGAGATATGGAGCGTTGTTCGAGGCAAAGTTCTCCATTATAACCCAATAGGCAGACTGACGCAAAGTGTCTGCTCTTCGGTAGACTGGCCCGCTGCAGGTGTGAGTGAGTTTCCATGACGACGGAACTCTGTGAGCCAGAGGGAGAGGCTCCATTGAGAAAGAATGGCAACTTTCGACGCTCACTGCAGTTGCTGTGATTAATGTAGGAATCTGAAATTCGCACAGTCACTTTCTCTTGACATTTTAAAATTTTCAAGTGACTTTCAGCCATGTGTCACTTTTCTGTCCCATTTTGGATTTCACATGCTTTGCTATTGGGCCTTTGCTTCCAACAGGACCTGGCATGATGCCCAGACACAACCCAATTGGCCAATACAGCACCACCCACCTGTGGGAAATGGCGCTACTGACCGTTTTGGTCAAATGTTGAGTTCTGGGCCCAGATGTGGTGAGGCTGAGTTGCTAAAGGAGGCCAATCTAACCCATGAACTTTGGTCACGTTTGGTGACATAAAGTATTGGCACCCCTTTTTGAGGCACTTCCCAGTACAGGATTTGGACCAAACTGACAGAGTACAATCACCCGGTGATACTGAACACAACCATGCTAGCGGCTAACGGTTAGCATGTTGCTAACCGGAAGTAGCTCTAGGAAGCTCGTACAAACATCTACTTAACAGAGTTTATACTTCCTTTAAAGAGAATGCTCCACAAGAAATTTGGGCTACGTCGCATAAAGCATCTCCAAGCTATGAGGTATCAAACATCCAATGCTTTTCAATGGGGGACCAAAGCCCTTATGTTCCCAGAAATGCATGCCCATATATTGCTACAGTATAGCTCTGATGGAAAGTTCGGGCTTTGCATGCAAGAGGTCATGGGATCGAATCCCGGTGTGGGAGATTTAGAGTTTTGGATTATAATCCCCACAGTGTGTCTAACAAAACATGTGTGCTGATCCCATGAAGTATTTTTTGTACCACCAGCCATTTTGAGTTACCATGGCAACGTTATAAACAACGTATTTTCTCCCTATTTGAGGCACATCCCAGTACAGGATTTGGACCAAACTGACAGAGTACAATCACACGGTGATACTGAACACAACTATGCTAGCGGCTAATGGTTAGCATGTTGGTAACCAGAAGTAGCTTTAGGAAGGTCCTACCAACTTCTGCTTAGCTGGGGTTGTTCTGCCTTTACAGACAAATAGAGGGCTACAGCTGTGAGGGAGTCTCCATGACAACGCTTCTAGCCAGAGGCTTCTAGGAGGTCCATTGACTTAACATGGCACCTTTCGATGGCCACTGCGGGTGCTGTGAAGACCGTAGGAAGCTGAAATTCGCAGTGTTACTTGCCGTTTGTATTTTTGATGATACCACGAGGCAGGCGCCTTGCTAAATTTCTTCAGAAATTTTATAGTTGTTCTTAATCTTCAAATTCTTCAATTTTTTTAAATTTTTCAAATTTTTTAAATTCCTTCAAATTTTTTCAAAATCTCCAAATTTCTTCAAAATTTTCAAATTCCTTCAAATTTTTTGCAAATTTTTTGCAAATTTTCCAATTTTTCAAAATTCTTTAAATTCCTTCAAATATTTCAAATTCTCCAAATTTCTTCAAATTTTTTAAATTCTTCAAATTTCTTCAAATATTTCAAATTCTTCAAATTTTTAAAATTCTTCAAATTTCTTCAAATATTTCAAATTCTTCAAATTTGTTTACATTTTTCAAATTCTTCTATTTCTTCAAATTCTTCAAATATCTTCAAATTCTTTAATTCTGATTTCAATGTTTTCTGCATCTTCTGCTCAATCATTCTGCAGATTAGCATTCTCACTGCTGTTTCGCAGGAACAGCCTTTTCTAGTTATTATCAGTGAGAATGCTATACAGCATTCTCACTTATTGTTTTCCTGTTTTTCTTTATCAGTGAGAATGCTATACAGCATTCTCACTTATTGTTTTCCTGTTTTTCTTTATTATTATTATTATTATTATTATTATTATTCCGTCGGCGTGTAACTACTCCCACATACTTCAACCGATTTCAACAATTTTGGTGTCAAAACGTTCAGCTCCTTCCCGACATTCCTGCTATATCTCATCATTATTCTAACTTTAATACTTTTTAAAATATTTGTACTTTTTGTGCGTACTTTTTTCCCATTGAAATGAATGCAAATTCCTTCAAATTCTTCAAATTTTTGATATTCCTTCAAATTCCTTCAAATTATTTTAATCATTCTTATTGTTCAAATTGTTCAAATGGTTCAAATCTTTCAGATTTTTCAAATTTTTTCATATTTTTCAAATTTTTTCAAATTTTTCAAATACTTCAAATTCTTCAAATTTGTCAAATTCTTCAAATTTTTCAAATTCCTTCTAATTCTCCTGATACAACTGATATTAATACTACAACTACAACAGATACTACTCCTACTACTACTACTACTACAACTGATACTACTACTACTGATACTACTACTACTACTACTGATACTACTACCACTACTACTACTACTAATGATACTACTGCTGCTACTGCTACTACTACTGATGCTACTGCTGGTACTACAACTACTACTGATACTACTACTATTACTACTACTACTACTAGTACTACTGATACTACTACTACTACTACTACTACTACTACAAATTCCTTTAAATTCTGCAAATTCCTTCAAATTCTTTAAAAACTGATACTACTACTACTACTGATACTACTCCTACTACTACTGATACTTCTACTACTACTACTGATACTACTACTACTACTACTACTACTACTGATACTACTACTACTACTGATACTACTACTACTAATGATACTACTGCTGCTACTACTACTACTGATACTACTACTACTACTATTACTACTACTAATACAACTACTACTACTACTAGTATTACTGATACTACTACTACTACTACTACTACAAATTCCTTCAAATTCCTTCAAATTCTTTAAAAACTGATACTGCTACTACTACTGATATTACTATTACTACTACTAATACAACTACTACTACTACTAGTACTACTGATACTACTACTACTACAAATTCCTTCAAATTCTTCAAATACCTTCAAATTCCTTCAAATTCTTTAAAAACTACTACTGCTACTACTGATACTACTACTACTGATGCTACTGCTGGTACTACAACTATTACTGATACTACTACTACTGATGCTACTGCTGGTACTACAACTACTACTGATACTACTACTATTACTACTACTACTACTACTACTAGTACTACTGATACTACTACTACTACTACTACTACAAATTCCTTTAAATTCTGCAAATTCCTTCAAATTCTTTAAAAACTGATACTACTACTACTACTGATACTACTCCTACTACTACTGATACTTCTACTACTACTACTGATACTACTACTACTACTACTACTACTACTGATACTACTACTACTACTACTAATGATACTACTGCTGCTACTACTACTACTAATGATACTACTGCTGCTACTACTACTACTGATACTACTACTACTACTATTACTACTACTAATACAACTACTACTACTACTAGTACTACTGATACTACTACTACTACTACTACTACAAATTCCTTCAAATTCCTTCAAATTCTTTAAAAACTGATACTGCTACTACTACTGATATTACTACTAATACTACTGATACTACTACTATTACTACGAATAATACAACTACTACTACTACTAGTACTACTGATACTACTACTACTACTACTACTACAAATTCCTTCAAATTCTTCAAATACCTTCAAATTCCTTCAAATTCTTTAAAAACTACTACTGCTACTACTGATACTACTACTACTACTGCTACTACTGATACTACTGATACTACTACTACTACTACTGATACTACTACTACTACTGCTACTACTGATACTACTACTACTACTACTGATACTACTACTACTACTACTACAAATTACTTCAAATTGTTCAAATTCTTCAAATTTTTCAAATTCTTTAATATTTTTCAGCTATTTTTTCTCTTCTGCATGGATCTTCTGCATCTTCTCAAATCATTCTGCAGATTAGCATTCTCACTCGCTGTTGCGTAGGAACAGCTTTTTCTAGTTATTATTATTATTATTCCGTCGGCGTCTAACTACTCCCGCATACTTCAACCAATTTCAACAATTTTGGTGTCAAAACGTTCGGCTCGTTCCCGGCATGCCTGCTATATCTCATAGTTATGCTAACTTTTATACTTTTTAAAATATTTCACTTTTTGTGCGTTTTTGGTTGCTCCCATTGAAATCAATGCAAAATCCTTCAAATTCTTCAAATTTTTCATATTCCTTCAAATTCCTTCAAATTCTTGTAATCATTCTTATTATTCAAATTGTTCAAATGGTTCAAATGGTTCAAATCTTTCAGATTTTTCAAATTTTTTCAAATTTTTCAATTTTTTTCAAATTTTTCAAATATTTCAAATACTTCAAATTCTTCAAATTTTTCAAATTCTTCAAATTTTCAAATTCCTTCTAATTCTTCTGATACAACTGATATTAATACTACTACTACAACAGATACTACTCTTACTACTACTGATACTACTACTACTGATACTACTACTACTACTACTACTGATACTACTACCACTACTACTACTACTAATGCCACTACTGCTTCTACTACTGATGCTACTGATGATACTACAACAACTACTACTGATACTACTACTATTACTACTACTACTACTACTACTAGTACTACTGATACTACTACTACTACTACTACTACTACTACAAATTCCTTCAAATTCTTCAAATTCCTTCAAATTCTTTAAAAACTGATACTACTACTACTACTGATACTACTCCTACTACTACTGATACTTCTACTACTACTACTGATACTACTGATAATACTACTACTACTGATACTACTACTACTACTACTGATACTACTACTACTACTAATGATACTACTAATGATACTACTGCTGCTACTGCTACTACAACAACTACTACTGCTACTACTACTATTACTACTACTAATACAACTACTACTACTAGTACTACTGATACTACTACTACTACTACTACAAATTCCTTCAAATTCTTTAAAAACTGATACTACTACTACTACTGATACTACTACTACTACTACTGATACTACTACTATTACTACTACTATTACAACTACTACTACTACTAGTACTACTGATACTACTACTACTACTACTACTACAAGTTCCTTCAAATTCCTTCAAATTCTTTAAAAACTGATACTACTACTACTACTAGTGATATTACTACTACTACTACTGATACTACTACTATTACTACTAATAATACAACAACAACTACTACTACTACTACTACTGATACTACTACTACTACAAATTCCTTCAAATTCTTCAAATACCTTCAAATTCCTTCAAATTCTTTAAAAACTAATACTACTACTACTAGTACTACTGATACTACTACTACTACTACAAATACCTTCAAATTCCTTCAAATTCTTTAAAAACTAATACTACTACTACTGATACAACTACTACTACAAATTACTTCAAATTGTTCAAATATTTCAATTTTTTTTAATTCTTCAATGTTTTTCAGCTATTTGTTTTCTTCGGCATGGATCTTCTGCATCTTCTCCTCAAATCATTTTGCAGATTAGCATTCTCACTCGCTGTTGCGTAGGAACAGCTTTTTCTAGTTATTATTATTATTATTCCGTCGGCGTCTAACTACTCCCGCATACTTCAACCAATTTCAACAATTTTGGTGTCAAAACGTTCGGCTCGTTCCCGGCATGCCTGCTATATCTCATGGTTATGCTAACTTTTATACTTTTTAAAATATTTCACTTTTTGTGCGTTTTTGGTTGCTCCCATTGAAATCAATGCAAAATTCTTCAAATTTTTCATATTCCTTCAAATTCCTTCAAATTCTTGTAATCATTCTTATTATTCAAATTGTTCAAATGGTTCAAATCTTTCAGATTTTTCAAATTTTTTCAAATTTTTCAATTTTTTCAAATTTTTCACATTTTTCAAATACTTCAAATTCTTCAAATTTTTCAAATTCTTCAAATTTTTCAAATTCCTTCTAATTCTTCTGATA